>CM053604.1:111070507-111103760 GCA_028646535.1 Procyon lotor | reverse complement strand
TTGGGAGGGGTCCGTTTGAGGCCTGGCAGGAAAACCAAGGAAACGGCCGTATTCAGAGAACCATGGCTCTGAAAGAAAGTCTTCTTGTTGTTTCTCCCCCTGTTGCTGAGGTATGTAGAGAACAAATGCAAAAAGTGCCTTTTCTCAAAATCTGTCTTCATAAAAGAGATCCATAGCCCTCGGTCTCAGAGTGGTCAGGGGAATGTGCCAGTCCCACAGCAGCCACAAAGAGAAGCACGGGTGGAGTGGCCTCTCACCTCCTGAAAAGCTAGTCCCTCAGACTGCTGTGGTGCTCTAAAGCTATTTCCTTCATTTGCTTCATTTTCAGATGTTACTGTCCCTTGAAGTCCATTTCCAGGAAAAATATGTAGGGTAAAACGAAGAGAATTGACCACTGTTAAATTCGCCGACTGTCCTTCGTCTGTGACTTGTCAGAGATGAGGGGGAGAAAGATGTGTGCACGGTGGTGGAGTGTGGAGCTGCACTGGGGAGTCTCGAGGAGGAAATAAATCTTGATGTAGCTTTGGCATTTGGCAATTGCTACATTTTGGGTTTTGAGGCACCTGGTCAGATCAGGTGTCTGGACCAATATGGAGCTTACAGCTCTGGTTCTTTGGAGGGTGGGGGCGGGGGGCGCCTGGGGCTCATTCTGTTAAGTGGCTGCCTTCAGCTCAGGTCATGATCCTGGGGTCCTGGGATCAAGTCTCATGTTCGGGTTCCCTGCTCGGTAGGGAGTCGGCTTCTCGCTCTGCCCCTCCCCTCCTTGTGCTCTCTCTTTCTCTCTCTAGGGAGGAAAAAAGCTCTGGTTCTTCTGCTTGAGCAGATCCTTAGGGGGCAGCTGCAGGCTAAGCCAGGCTTAGCAGACAAGAGCTGTTTATCTGATAAATTTTGGAGTTGCAGCTCATTGATTTACTCCGTATAAACAAGAAGATTTACTTAGGAATACTAACACATTCTTCTTCAAAGAATAGATGACTCAGCCAAGTAGCAGATAAAATGATCTCAAAATTCTACATGCATTCAGGTCAATATAGAACGAATGGATAAGAAACCATTATTTTGGACAATATTCGTTGAACATATTAGCAGTTTGGATTGGTTTAATCTTCCATTATGATTTTTATGACTTTTACTTTATTTTTTTTTAAAGATTTTATTGATTTTTTTGACAGACACACAGAGAGAGAAACGAGAGAGGGAACACAGCAGGGGGAGTGAGAAAGAGAGAAGCAGGCTTCCTGCTGAGCAAGGAGCTCAATGCAGGTCTCGATTTGGGGCTCAATCTCGGGATCCTGGACTCATGTCCTGAGCCGAAGGCAGATATTTAATGACTGAGCCACCCAGGTGCCTGTGACTATTTTAATCTGTAGAGAATCTGAAGTATACTTTTGAGGTTATGATGCCCCCCAAAATTCTAATAGCATTTGAATCTGAGTCTTGCACTGTTTCTTGATCTCTCCATCATTCTGGGAAAGAGAAGAAATAGTAATGGACTCCCCTCAACAAGTTGTCTGAACGAGAGCCCAGGACTCTAGAGTCCTATGCAGTAGGGGTTTTCTTCTACTCCTTCCTATTTCCCCTGGCCTTACCAGAATTTACATCTGAACATGTCTTCAACGAAGACAATAGAATGGGAATGCTCACTGATTTGACTTAACTCATAGTCATCACTGCTCTGAAAGAAAAGTGCAGCTCTGATAATATCCCAAAAAGAGTTTGTCCCTCAGAAAATAACTATGAAAATAAACTTGAGTTATGCTTCTTAAATGAGGCATAAAGCAGTTTCCAGTATGTTCCCGGTATGTTCCCTTCCAAAGAATGCTTAAGGGAAAACAGACATGTCAGATATTATGCTGTTTTCTGTCTTTGGGCTTTGTTTACTTCCTTTTCCCACCAAACTATGACAAAAGGAAGCCCACACTTACTTTCCATTTACATTTCAACCCATAATCTGCCTTTTCCCTTAACCTCCCTAACATCCCCATACCTAACATTGTGGGATACTTATTCATTGAGGCCACTCAATCTCCTCATTTGTCAAATCCACTATGAAAACCCTTCAGTCCCCAGCTCTCTTCTGTATCTTGATGCTATTCAGATTCTTAGCTTATAAAACTCACTCTTTCCTGGCCTCCTCACACAGTCTCTCCTTGGTCTGCTCTAACCTTTGTGCCATTATTCTTCAGTCTTCTTCTAGAACTGTTGTTGTTCTTTCTTCTCCCCTCTTATTTTTTTGGGGACCTTAATCTTACTCCTTCCACTTTTTAAAATTCTGCATAGACTCCCCCGGATGGTCTAATTCATATCCTTGGCTTCACCCACCAACATTATGACTTCTAAATATATCCCCATTCCCGAGCTCTGTCTTGAGTATGAGACTCCAATTTCCGGTTATCTACTGTGCATTTCCACCCACGAGACCAGAGGCTTCTCAAACTTACATATCCCAGACCAGGCTTGTCCTACTTCTCCCAAGGCTGACTCCCCCAAATTAAACAATATGTCACATACAACCAGTTACATTTATCTTGGTGCCCAGTCAAAACCTGTTATGCCTCAAATGCATTTCTTGCCTTTCCTGGCAGGCTCTTCTGCAAGCTGGTTTCTGGCTTAGTTGGCCAATGTGAGGCCCTCGAGGGAGACTGGAGTATGAGAGGAAAGTGGAAACTAGGGAATTACACGCATCTACATACACATCCCGCCTGACAATACTTAGAATGGTTTCTGTTTTCTTCATTGGACGCATATGAAACCCCCTCCCTCTTACCCCTCAAATCAATCCATTCTCTCTTCTCCATCCTCATGGCTATTGAGTTACTCTTGGTCTCCATCATTTCTCTCCTACATTTTGATGATAGAATTTTTGTCCTTTAAGTCACATCTCCTCACCTAATCCGTTCTCTACATACTGGCAGAATGAGTTGTGGCGATAATGAGATGTTACTCTCTTCTTTAAACTAAAACTGATGGCTATCTTCAAAGGAAAATCAGTTATAAGTAGCTCCTTTAGAAGAGATCACCACACCTTGGAGCATGTCATTGTGCAACTTGGCAACAACTGATTGGCCCAAGGATGTCACCTGATCTGAAGGGAACAGATCTAAAGGATATGGAAAGAATAGCTGGCCATGAGGTAGCCCAGCAGAGAACTTCATTCATGACCGCCAATATTGCATAGTGACTGGTCAGCTTAGTTAGATCCTTTGGAAATTTTAAATGAGAGGCTTAGCAGAGTGGAGAAGTAGAAGAAACACAAAATCAAGGTGTAAGAAAACAGTGAGGCAGCAGAAGCGACCATACCCTGAAGGCTGGGAACAGTAGGTGGGCAGTTATAAGCTCAGCGGAATGAAGTATCTGGGACAGAATCTAGAAACAAGAGGAGGATGGCACCAGGGTTGTTGTTGGATCATGGGAGCAGTTGTGAGCTGATTGGGAAGATGTGACCATTCATCCTTTGATTCCTATAGTTCCCACTTCTCTATTCAACCTTAAATCAATTTCCATCCATAAACCTTACATTTCTTTTCCTAACAACCTAATCCCACCCCTATTCATCATGTGTTTGACAAAACAGCTTTCTTTCCACTCAGGTGTCTCTAACAACACCTGAGTCTAGAGTTGTGGTCCTCAAAGGAACAGTGGAACGTCCTCAAAGGAAAGCAAATACATTGCTCTCAGACAACAATATAAACACAGGTAATTGTTCTTTGGGACTAACAGTAATCCAGCTGTGCTGTGGTTTCTCATGATTCTGTGCCTTTCCATGTACTTCTCCAGGTGCCTGTAATCGCCCTGAGAAAGGAGATCTCTCTTTCACTTCCAATGTTTGTACTCTTTACAACTCAAATGGAGGTGTCATTGAAAACTTGTTTCACATCTCTCTCCTTTACTTGCCCTCAGCAGATGGGTATACGTTTTGACTCTGCCTTTCTGACAGTTGTACAAGCTTATTGTTTTGAAATCTATTTACTTGCCAATCTTTCTCATGAGACTGAGCAACTATAGACTAAGATTGCAACTAGTTCATTCTTCTGTGGCCCTGCTTGGAGTAGACAAAAGGTCTGCAAGAAATCAGCACGTTCATTGGACTAGAGCTTGTCTAATTTATGGGAGACCTCAGGAGGCCAAGGTCATACAGAGGAAAGAAAGCTAGAGTCAAATTATGGATCTGCCTCTGATTATTTGTGTAATCGCAAAGTATCTCAACCTCTGTGCCTGATTCTCCATGTCTGAAATGTGGTTAGATGTTCAAGGGTTTGGCTCGGTAACCTCTGTGGTTCTTTGCAATACTGTAAATGTATCTCAAGATTGCCCCTGGGATTTGCTCCTACTCACACTCCTGCTTGACCCATAGCCAGAGGAAAATGGCAGGCCACACTGGTAGTGTTAAATTATCTGGTGATTGAGTTCATGCACATGGCTGTAGATAGTTGGCTTTGTGGAATGGAGAGAACTGTTATTTAATATTACGCAGAACCTTTTTCTACATAATCAAGGTCGGCTTCCAGATGTGGATAACATAGATCATATCAGTCTGAAGGCAGATCCACATAGTTTTCATTTCAAATATGTAAAGCCAGCTATGTTCAGTAAAGGAAGCCTTGGAAGACAAAATTCTTCAGGCTACCATGCTCAGAAAAATATGTATGTATATCAAATTCAAAGACAAGAGAGGACAGTATGTAAAATTGATTTTATTTCATACACATATATACCAAATATAAAACTAGTTGAGCTAGCAGATCTGGGTTAGATAAAATTCTCTAAACAGATTATATAAAACACAATATTGGCAATCATCATTTCTTATACGCTTCTCATCTATCACAAAACTTTGCCATGGACATAACCGTGATATCACTGGAAAACTCTTTTTATTTTGTATTTGACAGCAATAGTATGAAATAGAAATGGAAAAATAAGAAATATATCTCTATTCTGAAAAAAATTAAACAACAAATCTTTACTTCTTTGCTTGTTCTTGCAAAGATATAGAACTAGCAGAATAAAGGTCTGGAATATCCAATATACATATTGCCACATGAAGTCATATTTCAGGAACTAATTTTTTGGCAGGAAGAGATGCAGGACTCCTCCCTAACACCCTACCAACAGTTATTCATGAGTCAAATAGAAGGATTTGGCTCGTCCTCTGACACTTCCTTGACATGTTTGCTCCCCACCCTCACAATTACAGGCCCTGATTTGAGAGATTAGGGATCATAACTAGTCTCCTAAGAGAGCCCCTTGTCCCGTCTTGCCCCATGCCCCATCCTTCCTCTGTACCTCTGGGAGTTACCTTGCTGAACTCAAACCTCCACTGCCCGTTCATAAAGTCCAAACTTCTTGGTCTGCACAAAACTTGTAACCACCTGGTCGTTGCTTTCTTTTTCCAATCCCTCTCCTCATCAACCTTGCTCCACTCTAGCCTGTGAACCACTTGCCTATGCCTGAATGCCCCATGCAGTTCCATGCTTCAGTCAATGAACAGTCGAGTGCCTCCCACTTGTGTGCCAGGCATGGTGGGGGTAGTTTTCCTGCACTCTCTCATACTGTTCCCAATATGTAGAATGTCCCACCCAAATCTGTCCTCCTGGAAAACATCCCATGTTTCCAAGTCCCAGTACACAGTCCCTATAATTTTGGCCTTCTTGGTTTTCTGTGCTTTAAACCAGCTCTATTGCATAGTCTCACTGCTTCTATGTCAACGAGGCCCTAAACTTTAAGGTCCATGTTGCCTTCTTTTCATTCCTATCACCTGCATAGTACTTGACACATTATTTCATCTCAGCTCCAGCTAGTTTTTGGCCTTCATCTATATATGGCAACCAAACAAGCACCAAAAAGCTGCCTTAGACATTACTTACCATTTCACAAGTCAGAAGGGAAATTTAGAACTGTAAGGGACTTGCAGAACCCTAAGGCTCAATCTTAAGTAATGGAGCCCAGAGACGTGAATGTCTGAATTCACGTGTCTGATGAATTCAGAGACGTATTCAGATCATGTGTCTGATCAGTGTCTGAATTCCTGTGTCTCTGAAGAATATCAGAGACACAGACACAGGAATGGCTCGGTTTCTTCCACGACCACAATCAGGGATCTGTGCTTCTTCTACCTTGCTAAGCGACTCATCAAACTGAGCACCACAAAACACAACTTCCCTTTGTCCTAAGTTCAACAGATTCTAGTGTTGTGGAGTACTAGATAAATAAAGCCTTCCTTCCAGTCTCCTCTTCCTGTAAATAGCAGAACACATCAGTGTGCTAAAAACACCCCATACTACCTCTCAGCCTAATGCTGGCATTGCCTACTTCAGATTTCTCTGAACTTCAGGAAGATTTAAATGCTTCTTCCTCTGTATTCCCAAAGCACTGTATACACTCTGATATAGGCAGTTCAAAAATATTAATTCTAGACCCTGAAATGACAACAGGTCAGTGCCTGGCATATAATGAGCATTCAAATGAATGAGGAATTGGATCTTACTTTAAGGATAAAAAGAAAGACTAATTATGTTAATTCTAACCTTAATACCTCCCTTAGCATTTAATAAGGGATTAATATCTGGGAACACAGATTTAACAGCAGGCAGTGGTTTTTGCTACCTGACATACTGAAGTCTGCACAAAAGGTATTTATTTAGGAGGACGCCATATGTTTAAAAAATCAATTTATTTAAACAGTTGCTACAAAGATAATATACAAGAAGGGGAAAGCCACTAATTCAGTGGAGTTGTCAGAGTGGTTTCTTTCATGCATACATACTCAAGATAAATTTAAGTGGTTGGAATAGACCCAGAGAACCTTTATTCTGTGGTGTTGCCATTTCCTGTTTTGACTATTTAAAACATATGAAGTGATTAAACACAAAGTTCAATTATTATTCAACTCCAACTGAATTTGTTGTAAATTAGTGGTAGTAAAACATCAGGTACACTAAAATCTGCCCTTAAATTTGTTCTGATCAGATCACTGAGTAACCGACTCTACTCTCCCCGTATCACTCATTATGTGACTCATTATCTTGTGATTCTTGATGCTTATAAAGCAATTTTAATACTTGAAATGCAAGTGTAGCTTGTTTTTATAATTTGGTAATTCTACAAAAGTATTTGAACGCTGGCTTTCACAGTGCTACAGCTCAACCGTGATATTAAAACAGCCTCAGTGTAATTGATTTACAGACCTGGTGGCACTAAGACACTCAGAAACTACTTCTAACAGTTATTTCCTGGTGACATCCTTCTTTTAAGGATGGAAACTATACTTTGCAATGAAATGAAGAAATCTGTTAGAAGACAAATCGGAGGACTTTTAAAAATTATATAGTACATTAGTAAGTGCTTTAAAAGGTAAACCATCCAATGACAAATATGAAAGTTATACTATGAATGCAAGGTCATAAGAAAACAGACTTAACTTGTTTTTACATCAGTTCTATAAATGCTCTCTGGTAACCACACTGGTAATGTAAAGCAATCAAGAACAACATCGGTCTCTCATCCGTCTGTGCATCTGTGGACATTTGAGTATTTATTTGGCACATACACACTCCAAATATCCAAATTACTTCAATCCTATATCCATCTACCTCTGAGTGGTTTAATGTCACCACAGTGACACATAAAAGGAAAAAAAATAACAAATGCCAGGCTTCCATGTAAGTAAATCCAAATCGAATTGTTCAATTGATGCTATAGTAGCTTATTTCTGCAGAAAAACACAGATTTCTACAGTTCTAGTGAGTTACTTTATCATTATAAACTCCAACTTCACTAACATGGTTTCAAGGAATGAAAATACCTTTGACTTATTGGGAATTACATATAATACATGGAAAAAAACGGATTATGGGTTTTTGTTTTTTGCCAATCATCAAACATGTTTTCATCTGAACGAGGGAAATTCTCTTAGTTTAATGTAAGATTTTCAATGAAACAGAACAAATTTACAACGAAGTTAGTGGGCTCATTCAATTAGTCTTCTAATCTTCGAATTCAGGCCTAACAGAGAGCAATGATTACAGGAGAAAATATAAATAAATAATCTCCTGTGGCCATCATCTTAGGAGCTGGTTCCCTGGGAAGGATGAATTCTATCACAAGCTGCCATGTTTCCAAGATCTGCACAGGGCTTTAAAATGGAACTGCCTGAGAAGATTCAGAAAGCCTTTGTTCTTGGGCTTACACAGTAAGCACTTTGCGTGATTCTTAGTCACATTTTTATCCAGGACACAGTGTTACAGGTCACATTTTTCTCGATGATGCATATACTGACTTGTGCCCTATAAATACAAACATATTTACACGCAGAATACACACACTGACACAGGGAAATGAAGTTAGCCAGCCATCCATAAGAAGAATGGGATAAAAATTGCAGGAAGGGTAGTATATGACGCCAAGCCCAGACAGACTATAGATGCCAATCCCAAGACCGCTGAAGCGAGAACACTTCTCTGATCACGGATAATTATCTTCACATTCTCACAGAACTGGAAAATAAAATTTAAGAATATTAGAAGAGGGGGCTGAACCTAAGAAGAATCACATATGCTGAATAGTAAAGCATAATTTTCTCACCTATTTTTCTGTCTTACAGAAAAACTAGAATTTCTCTTATGACTTTGGAAAGAACTTATGATGTGAGTAGTTCAGTTTCCTGATTCCACATCCCAGAGTGACTGAAATGATGCTTCAGGCAACTAGGTTCATAATGACAGCCGCCTTTGTAAATACAGAATTTTTATAGAAAACTGTACAGAGAATGTAACCACATAAAAGTTATTCGGGATTAAAGATTAAAACTTTAAACTGCCTGTCAATAACAATAACATATTCTAAAATTACATAAGCATAGGCATCTCTAATCTTGAGTGATAAAACTTAGCCTGTTATTATTGGTGAATTCAATTCCTACATTTGACATTTAAAAATTTGATGATACCGATGAAAACTTTCTTCATAGGTCTCAAAATCTAAAGGCATAGAAAGTCTAATTTTTTTTGTCATATCCCAATTCCCTAAATAAATTAAATCCAATCAATTATGTGACATAAAATTTTGGCTGTCAGAGATAAATTAAATATGATCCCTACCCCTGAGGAGGGCATTCTTCTAATATGTGAAATTGTTTTTCTTTAAAAACTTAATGTACTCAGAAGTGATGGCTTATGTTTGAGTCCTGGCTCACCTCTTATTAGCTCCAGTAAATCTCATGTAAATCATTTAACTTGTCCAGACTACCCTCTTCTCCTCCACGGGAATAAGGAGGTTGTTGTGAGGATCAAGTGAGATCTTTAATGCAAAAGTACTCTGCATTCTTCTACATGCTGCATAAATGTAAGGCATTACAGTGATTATTGCTACTGCTACATCTGTTGACAATTATCTCTACCTCATTGTGGTCTGGGCAAAATTTAGCAGTGAACTGCTTTTATATGTGACTTCTGCTACTCATACTAGTTTTAAGCTCCTTTTCTAGACATGACATTGTATATGCATTGAGGGTCTCCTACAGTGGCCTATAGGTCCTGGATAGCTAGGTTTCTAAGTTCTTAATGGACAGAGTATACAAACCCAATATATTTTAATGCCCTACCCTTGACTGTAAGGTTGTCTCCATACTTTTATACAACTGCTAGACAAATACAAAACTTCCTGTTAGTTATCCAGATGCTGTTTTTCTTACACGTCAAACACACGATTTGTCTCTTTCTGCCAAACAAAAACAGTGAGTCCCAAATATACAATCTTAAAGTGGCGAGGATCAAACTAAATGAAGTTTTCGGGACAATGAGAAAAGATACTCGGCAAATAATGGGAAGATAGGCATTTAGGTAAATGAGTAAGCGGTCTTCGTACAGTTATGCTCCTTTTGTCTTTTTCCTAATAATTGTTAATTATGGAAAATAGAGAATCATTGTGGACTCCTTTCCCCAAAAGCAGATTTTCTCAAGGAGCGTCTTATTTCTAATGTCCTGTTCCTGTTCACTTGGCCATTAGCCCAGGAGGCATCTCTAGTGGTGCTCAACAGAAGGAAATGTCCTTCGTTGCTAGAAGGTGTGAAGAAGCCTGTAGGGGCACTTTCTGAGCACTGAAACTCCAGAAATTAAAAGCGGTATTTGCATTCTTTTTTTTTTTTTTGGCAATGAAAAACATGACCAGCAATAAAAAAAAAAAAAGAGTTGAAAAAGCATAAAGCATAGTAATAGTAATTAAAGGGCTTTATAGTTTACAAGACACTGAAATTGTTAATAGTAATATAAAACTCCCTTAATTTTATGATTTCTACACTTGTTAAAAAGAGCTTCACACTACAAAAAAGCAAAATGTTTTCTTCCAATTTATTTTCAAATTAATTGCACTGCTTTCATAAGAGAAAGTGCTCTTCTGGGTGTTTATAAACTCACATTTAAGTAAGAGACAACTTGCAACTCTCAGTGTTAGGCTTACAATAGTCTACACAGATGGAGAATTCAAGTAATTCCTTACATCTCTGAAAAGTAGAAATCAAGTCCTCCTTCAGTATTAATGACCTACTTCTCTCAAGACATGTTCAAAAAAACACTTCTTCAAATTGGAAAATTTGGGATAGGTTTTTTTTTTTCCCGGGGGAAATCTACTCTGGCCAAATTGTTTGTTACACCATTCAAAGTCGAGACAAAAACTCAGTTTCACAAGAGGTGCTATGCGGCAACAGCAATTAAAACACTTCTCTACTTCTGTAAAAACTTACAAAGTTTCCAAAGATGAAAAACTACTCCAGCTAGTTACTTATGCAGATTAAATATTTTACTACCTCAAAAAAAGCACTTGTACTTTTTTTCTTTTTTGGTCAAATATAGAATACAGTGCTATATGTGTTCCATGAAAGGGTAACTCCTAATTACTGGATAGAAATACTGTTTTTCCTTAGAGAAATAATTTGCTTGGTTCCTAAGTAAATCTGACGTGTTTCCTTTTGTACACTTTTGGAGCCAGTGTTTGTAAATGTAGTGAAGTTCATTTCTAATCAGGCCTGGACTGGGGCTGTGATTCTTAAATCATTGCACACTGCTCTAACAATATTTTTATTTTACTTAGGAAAGAATTCCTAGCTTGAGTCTGGTGTGGCTCTATAAATAACCTATCAGGAGTTTTATATACCAATGTATAAAAAGCATAGTATTTGTATGTTCTACCACAGACGAGAGAAATATTTTCCCATATGGGTCAAAAAATGAATCAAGATGTGGAGCAGTACAAAATCGGTTGCATGGACTCATTCTTTTGGTCCAAAAAGTATCTAAACATGAAGGCTAAAATGTGAAGCTCATTAGGTGATGGCCCAGGTTTCAACTAAGAGTGAACATTAACAATAACCTCTCTTAACAACTACAGAGAAGGCTGAGAAAGTGTCTAATTGCAAATGCAGTTGCAAGCTTAAAAAGTCAACTATCTTTAAGGTAAGAGGTTAAAGTTAAAAGGAAATCAAAAATCCATCCCTCCCCACCCCTTTGGATTTGTGGCTAATTTAATCATCTTTGATGCTAATACTGTTTTGTTTTTTTTTAAGTGTCCGTAAAAATTACAACAATGAATGGACCTTCTTGAAAACCACTTGTTTTGATCTCCGAGGAACCCATAAACAATCCCACCTTTGGAGCTAGGGGTTAAAGGATGCCTAACAATGAGGAAGTCTAGGTGGGGATTAAAGCCTTCAAGGAAAAGAATTCAGAATACCAAGGAAATGACTTCTCTGAAGCCAGACACAGGAATAAGGGATCTACCAGGGAGGTCCTCCTACTGGGAATTTTGATAGTTTATATTAAGCAAAGGGATTCACTGTGCAGCTTACAGAGAAACTTGCATGCTTCCTTAATTTTAAAGGCACAACAATTTGTACACAGGGTTATAGATAAAATACAAACTCTGAACGCCTTTCTTCCAATTGCAATTCTTGGGAAAATCTGCAAGCACACAGCAACAGATTTTCTCTTGACCTCACACCCTCACCTGTCCTTTTGTCATTTCGACGACGCTGGGTGGACACCCTGAGGATTTCTGCAGCAATAACTAGGTAGATTTGGCACTGCTGGCAGCGGTACCACATTGCTACACTTTTTAACCTCGCATTTTGAGGTTACCTTGCAAGGGACAACTCTATTTACTTGGCCTCCTTTAGGAACACCAGAGATCGTTACTCATTCCAGAACTCAATCCCTGATCCCAAAGCATTGCAAAAGGTTAGGGATGGGAAAGAGCATCCCCACCGAACCCACCGGCGAGTCACCCGTGTGTGTACCTTGTCTGCCTGGGGGCTGATCGGGGTGCCGAATCTGCAGTAGGTCACAAAGTGCTCACAGTTGTTCCAAAGTAGGCTGTAGGGAGTCATGCCTAGCAGCTTCTCTGCCCTCTGCGCCACCTCTTCGTTGAGCAGCGCCTTCTTCTTGAGGGACTTGTCCAGGTGATTGACCAGGATGTCGGCTCCGTAGGCGAAGTCCTCCACTGTGTCCACGCGGATGCTGGCTACCCTGCCAATGACGCCCAGGATGAGACGCTTATTGGAGACCACCTTCTGCGTGAGCCCCTTGTCGTTGGTCAGGGCCAACAGGATGTCGGGCATCATGTGGGCGACACGGTTGTCGCCCAGGTAGATGCCGTAGTGGGTCAGGTGGGTCCGGGGCACTTCCAGCACGTCGCCGCGGAGGAAAGAGTTGATCTCATAGAAATTATTCCTCGCCTTGTCTTCGCCCGGGGTGCCCGAACTGAAGAGCTTGAAGTTGGAGATGAGGAGCAGCTTCTCCAGCAATAGGGACAGCGCCTCCAGCATTGGGTTCTTCATCCTGCAGGGAAAGAGGAGCGTTGCAGGGGACCGCCGCCGCTCGCGCACCGGCCGGGCGAGGTGAGCTAGCCAGACCGGGGCGCTGCGCTGCTGCTCACCTGCAGGCGGGAGGCCCGGTGCCGCGGGGGACTGCAGCTCCCGTGGAGGAACGGGGAGCAAAAAGGAAAGGAGAGAGGCCTGGAGACTGGCTTGGCCGCCCCGCCCCGCCCCGGGGACTGAAGAGAATGAGGACCTGATCGCGGCAGGCCGCGGGGAAAGTGGGAGCGGCGTCGAGAGCAACAAGCTACGAAACCTACCTGGGGGCCGTGCCGGGGCGCAGGGCCGCGCGCGGAGCTCTGGACTGAAGCCTTCTCTGAGGCCTTTTATCCCAGTCAAGGGGGCGGGGCCGAACGCCGTCACAGACCCGACGACAGCGCTGATTGGGCCCTGGCTACCAGCGCAGCTCGCCGCGAGGGGCGCGCGGGACCGCGGGTTCTTTGGAAGGGAGCTGGCGGGCCCCCCGGGTGCGGTGTTCTTCCTGAGACCAGCTTCCAGACGCAGGTTACCCCTTAGCATTCGCGACCCAAGCTCTTGCGCCCTCTAAGCGGCAGTCTAGAGCAGTGGCCGAGGCGCGACAGCGCCGAAATTTCTGCACCTGTCTGGGCTGAGGCGCGTTCTGGGCACTTCGGAAAAGTTTACGATGGAGAAGTCCCCTCTGGCGAGATTTCTGAGCCGAAACACCCCCTCTAAAGGATTAGATACCCAGAGACCTCGGCTTACTAAAGCGTTTGCATTTCCTCTGCGAAGCGTGCGTACCTCCAAAGACTGCGGATTCCTTCCTAAATTCCCTAGAGACCTAGTACCACGCGCCGCAGATCCTCGTGCTCCGTTTTACATTTCCCGAATCCTTTTTGCTCTCAGCTGGCGCGCGGGTCGCCTAGAAACCTGCGACTCCAGGTCCCGCGCTCTGGCGATTGGAACCCAAGGCGCCTCTGCGCTCGGACGCACCAGTGGCGGTTGAGCGCGCGGCTCTCAACCGTCAGCTGAAAAACGGCGAAGCCCCCAACGACCGCCTGGAAAGCCAGATTCATACCAAGTTTATTCTTCTGGCTTCAGGGTCACATGGGCCCTGCATGGGTTCACCCACCAAAACGTTGCCGCTTTTAAAGCGCAGCCGCCCGATTTTGGCAAAGTACAGATGGAGTGCTGCGTTCCTTGCCAGAGCGCCTGCAGCGTGACCCAGGCGCAATGGCGAGGGTGGTCCCGGGGAGCCGCGGGATGAGGGAGCTGCAGACGCGAGGTCTGCGCCAGGCTCCGCACGCGGTGTCCCGACCCTGCGCGGAGTTCGGTGCTAATGCATTATGTAAATGCTTAAATTCCGCAGACAAAGGCCACAATAGAGAGCCTCGGTTGGCTCCACAAAGCTGCCCAATTCTGGGCTAATAGGTTTCTTCGGGAAGCAGATTCTCCGCTCGCCTGGGGGAGGAGGCTGGCTGTGGATGATGGATGAAGGGCCATTCATCTTACCTGGAAGATGAAGGGGACCATGGATACCAGGCGGGGAGGAGGCTGGCTCCCAATTATCCTCGGAGGCCCGGCCTTTGCTCCCACCCCGGGTATGCCATCAGCGTTCTGCCCCAGTGGATCCGTTTGCCGGTGACTTTTTTGTTCATTTCACAAATGATTCCGAATCACATGAGAGTCCCAGCAAAGAGATGAAAATTCCATTTCCCACAACCGAATCGAAAGCAGACGACGGAGAAGGGGACAGAGGCAGTGCCCTGGAAATTTTAAATCGTTTCTTTCCCCAGTCTGCCCCCAAAATTTAAAGCGCCAAGCTACGGAGTTCCTGAAATTAATCAAACACCCGCGCGCGTGGGCGTTTGTTTGCTTCTAGCCGCATGCCAGCTCAGCGGCTGGATTTTAAAATCAGGGGAGTCGGTGGAAATTCTTAAAAATCTGATCCAGATCACACGTTAAACTGCAGATCGCAAGTCTGACCCTAAGGCTCTGGACACTCTAGTCTGGTACAGTTCTAAGAAAGCGTAGATGCCGGAACCTCCAGTGTCAGAAGCCAAACGGCCGGGGGAGATCAAAGGGGACTTAGTAATTAGTGATTTCCGCCTCTGGTGGTCACTAATGCAGCTTATTAACGCCTACGACTGTCTCCACCCGGGAAATTTGTGGAGACAAAAGTACGGAGAACTGCCTAGCGCCTCCACAGAGAAATCTTTCAGAGCAAAAAATATTAAGGAGAAATCACTTCTAGACCTTAAATAGCCTCATCCCCACATGGGGTTTTGTGAAAGATAGGCAGTGCCAACTTGACTTGCGGCTCCCCTGCCTTCCCCGCCTGAGGAAGCCTGAGGAAATTCGGCCTTGGGTAACCCAAGGGAGGCTGCAGAACATTTCCGTTTGCAGTGTTTTTGAAGTCTTCTGAAACCTCTTAAGCAGGGAGTGGTTAGGGAAGATTAGGCAGCTTCTCAACTGAAAAAATGCAGCGTCCTCCAATGAGCTCTTGTTGGCTCAACTGATTTGCCCTCCCCATGGTAACCCTACTTTACAAAAGACAACTCTCAACGTTCTCAGACTTGTATATATATATAGTGGCTGAGCAGTCAGTTTCTGATTGCTCCTTTAGAGGCACACTTCAAAAATATGTTTATTTGCTAGTAGTCACACTCCCACTAATAGTCTGCATCAATATTAGCTAAACTGGGAAGGGAAAATGCTGTTAGGAGGAAAGGCCCAAGAAAAATCTGACATTAGAAATTTCTCCTTGGGGGTACCTGGGTGGTGCAGTGGGTTAAACAGTGGGACTCTCGTTTTCTGCTGGGGTTGTAATCTCGGGTCCTGAGATTGAGCCCCCTGTGGGGCTCAGCGCTCAGTGTGGGATCTGCTTACGGCTCTCTCTCTGCCCCTCCCCACGCCTGCATTTTCTCTGTCTCTCTAAAATCAATCAATCAATCAATCAATCAATCAATCTTTAAAAAATTTATTTTTCTCCTTCCTAAACCAGAAATGAATGGTTGTTCGTTTAGAACAAGGAGCAGCCCCATGGCTTGCTAGAAAGACCTCTTGTTTTCCAGATTGTATGAAAGTCCGCTTCATTCAACAAGTCTCCACGTGCAAATGCCTTAAATGCATGTAAATGGGTCACCAGGTCTGGCCTGGGGATTCTAAAAGAGCTGAGGCTTTTCAGCTCAGACTTCACTGAAAGGTCCAGGGACTCTCACCTCTGCCACCACTTCCCTGTCCTCCCATTAGACCGTGAGAGCAACCCCAAGCGTGGGTCCATTTCTACGAGCTGTACCGGCCAAGACTCTGCTGAGTTTCTGTGCAAAAGAGGCTAAAATCAGGGCTCGTAGAGCCCACCTAACTTGTGGGCTTCATCCTGGAGCCCTCGATCTCATCATGGATCCCAGGAGAAAGAGGTCCCACACTCAGAGACAAGGTGCAGAGTCCAGCAGAAATCTGGAAGGTTAACAGATTTCCTGCCTGCATGCTTCTTGCCTCTGGAGCCTCCTTATTCCTCAGAGAAGTCTTTAGAGTAGAGGATATGATCACAGAATTCTTTGCTTCCTATGTGCTGGGCCCTGAAGTAAGCTTTTTCTCACTTCATTCTCATTACCGTGTGAATTATGATCTCCATTTTACACAGGAAGAAACTGAGGCTTATAATTTTGCCTCCATCACTGTGTTGGTGTGGATTGGAACTCAACCATAGATTTCTTTGCCCCCAGGTCCATCACCACTGGGGAAGGACTGATCTTCCATCAGTCCGACCACCTGCAATCCATTCAATTTTTATATACTTGCTACATGTCAGGTGCTATGCTTGCCTTGGAAGTTCAGTGAAATACCTAACCCTAAACTTAGATCCCATGCCTTTTCTGTTTAATTTGAACTTCATTTCCCTGCTTCTCTAGTGCCATGGGGGTTTAATTTTTGAACATTCTGGTTAATAGCCTTCCCTCGACAGGAAGGCCCCAGCACTTGAGTGGCCGTGTAGTCCCACACCCTCCTTAGACATAGGTGTTCGGGTTCTTGTCCAAGGGCACGAGCTCAGAAGCAGAACCTAGGTTATCCCAGATTTCTCACCTCTTACACCTTCTTTCCCCTGGCCCCTAAGCCTGATAAGTTTGGTTTTCTAAACCATGCATCAAAATTATTGCCCTCCTTTAGCATGATTTTGTTGTTGTTCTTAGATTCTTAAGATTATTAAATTTGGGGACACATAAATGATAATCTTACCATTTGTTTTTCTTCTGAGCTATCCTTCTGCCTTCCATTCATTTACAAATGCTCAGGTCTGGCCCCATGGACACAGAGGTCCTAACTGGCTAATTCTAAGGGAGTGGGGAGAATAAAGGCTTTGTGCACTTCCCTCCGGAAGCAGGGGGAAAAAGCAGACACCTTTTCATGGGGCTTCCACATTCAGTGCTACCTACCTAGAGTGTTAGTAATCAATTACCTCCTGGGAGGAAGACTTCCTTCCCCCAGCTTCCTTCCTGGTTGGCTAGCACCTTATTACAAGGACCTCAGTCCTGCCTATTGTCTTTAGAAAGATTAGAGGCTGCAGTTCCAGCCAGACAGGATTTAGGCTTTTGTTGTTGTTTGCTTGTTTTTTTGTTTTGCTAACCATAAAATAAGAAGATTGAGCAAAAAATAATGTGCATTTAATATCAAGAATCACGACCAAAGTAAATACACCTTCATATAAATGAACAACAGGTTGAAGCAACTGTGACACAGAGGAAGGAAGCAAAAATCCCAAGTTTAAGGCCTTTTAGTGCCATTTACAGCTAAATGAATTCAGACAAGTCACTTGTCACCTCTGAGCCTCAATGTCATCTTTCTAAAATGGGAATAATATTTCAAAGGGATGCTTGGAGGATTAAACAACATCAAATATACTGTATCATTATATGAACATTCATAACATAACATGTCATCTATCATATCATTTGCATTATTCTCCAGAGAATCAAAGTAAGGCAGGGGTGTTTTTCCTCTTCGCTTTGAGTGCACACTTATCTAAGAACGCAGTGCCGACGAAGGATATGCTTTTACCCAGAGCCTCCCCCTGACCCCCATGACTTGGCCCAGAGCCACAAGCATGAGCAGAAAGTAGGCACAGAAGCCTTCTGGCATCTAGTGCAACCACAGAAGGTCAGTGAACAGAGTCAGTAGTCAGTAGACAGGTCAGTAGGGAGAATCACACTGGGGAGATCCAGAAGCTTGCACAGAGTTTTGCTCCACCAGCTGCTCACCACCAATGAAGCCGTTTGTAATTTATAAAAACAGAGATAAAGGCTAGTCTTTTCTTTGAAGGGGCCTCTCAAGACATAGAATACCTCCAGATGTCCATGTTTAAAATGACCAAATGACATAATACCAAGGAATGACTAAAAATTTCGAGATGCCCCGTGACATGTAAAGTATATTTCATTTCAAAATACAATCAATAAATGGCAAACCATGTGACTTCTTAATAACTTCCTCTTGCTTTCTTTCAATTTTAAATTGTCATGGTAAAGCAATAGTAAATATGAACATTTGGTGATCCAGATTTGTTAACAAAAGCAAATGCACCAATAGTCTTTGGCTGCATATTTGAAAGGCAAATATACCACCACTGTATTCATATATAAAATATACAGAGAAATGAAGTTTTTTTTTTTTTCAGAGAAATGAAGTATTGCTATGACCCAAAGAGGACAGCATTGGCGATCACCAGCAATGCTAAGTACTAGGAACAGTGATAAATGCCATGTCATTCATTATATCTCAAAAATCCTTTGTAAATGCATAGATATTCTAAGGATGTGATGATAGGTTACTGAAGGCCAAGCTTCTTTAATAATCAGGATTAGCTTTAGATGCTCCTATCTGATGGTGTGTGAGATCTCAGAGACTCCTGAGGCCTAGAAGGCCTCATGTGTAAAGTGTCCTGAGCTGGATTAGAATGAGATGGTCTCTAAACCCTCCATGTGTGAATAGTCCCGGGGCTTATGAATATCAGATAGCTGAGGCCCTTCAGAGAGGCTTCACTATTGTTCTTGGTGAATTTTTACAGGGAATGATTACCAGAAAAAGAAGATAAATCACCGTCTAGTACTTAGAAAATCTAAGCCTAGGATTCACAATAACTGCTTCAAACAATGCAATGCCTCAATGAATTAAAAAAAAATGTGAGAGAAATCACTCATACTCCAGTGAAGCAGTCATTCCATAAAAAGGGCAGGAGAGACAGGGCAAATGTTTGGGAGCAGTTGGTGCTGATAATCACGGGCTCTTTTAATTACGTATGTTTCATTGTATAGAAACTAAATGATATAAACACACCACTTCACCAATATTTTGTAACAATATTTATTATTGATATGTTCTTGAAAAGAATAATATCTCTTTGATTTCTAAACTGCATTTGAAGGGAAGTAAGCATATCCTTCTGGCATTTTTGTAATTACATTGACTCTTAGCCCAGACTAAAACAAAATTCAGTGTGGTCCAGCTAAAGCTGACTCATACCTAAACAGCTCAAACAACTATTAAAAAAGGGGGGGGGGGTATTGATTTTAAATTGTTACAAACTTAACTGGAAGAAGTCCAAGTGGACAGATCTCTCTTTTAAGAACCCGGCTGCCTGTGTTCTCTGTAAGCAAAAACCTTCATGTGTGAATTAAGTTCACTGATTTTTATCCTGGTTGCCCTCTACAGTGACTTCCCATTACTTGCATAATTGGATTATGTTGGATTACTTGCATTTTATTTATACCCATTCTTTACCTGGAAAGCACACGACTGGGGGGTGTCTGGCTGGCTCAGTCAGTAGAGTGTGTGACTCTTGATCTCCAGGTTCTGAGTTCAAGCCCCACGTTGGGTACAGAGATTACTTAAAAAGAAAAAAAAAGCATATGAGTGGAACTGAACTTGAATCACATAGAATTAACACAGAAAATAAATTCAATAACTTTTTCTTTAAAGATGAATTAAAAACCTATGTAATTGTTTTCATCCAATAGAAGCTTAAATCAGAAATCACTGTAATTTTAATGTTCAATTAGTTTAACTTTCAAAACGGATAAACCAGGATATTTGCCCTTTGGTCATAACCACTTCATGTTCTAACACTTATAGATATTACACTTTCTCTTTTCCTGTTATTCTTTTACCTCTCTTATTTAATTTTGGAAGGTGCTAATTTTGAAGGGAGAGTTCCTGATATTTTTCTGTGGTATCCTTGAAGGGCATCATCCCCACCGGCTCTGACCTTTATGGATCAGATGGCTTCCAGAAAATCAGAATCCTAAATGCATTCTGGAACCTGGGAATGGAGGTTTGCAGTCAGCATGGGAGTGGCCTGTGAAATCATTTGTCTTTTCCACTAGTGACCTTTCTCCCACAGAAGGATAAATAACCAAACCAGCCATGCTGTGAACCTCAGGGTGCCAGGCCATAGTCAGCAGGCCATACCAATAGGGGACCCATTATAGAATGATGTTGGTGCCAGGCCCAAAGATTTAGCCAAACTTAGACATCCTTGACATCATTAGTAAATTTCCTACATTCACTCTAATATCACCCAAAACATTGTCACAACCTACTCTGTGATTCCAAGTAAATTGGTTCAACTCATGTCCTGTCAACTCGTATATAAAAGTAGTGACAGTATCTAGTACCTTCCCTGCTGATGATTCTCATTGCCTCTTTGTCTTCTGAACTTTCTAGAATTCAATCTAGCAATAGCTAGAGACAGTCATCCTGCATGCCTCACTGCTAAGTCAAATATAAGATGCCAATCTAAACTGTTTCCTCAAATGGTGATTCTTCCAGCCCTTATTTTTACTTTTGATGAGAGGGACCAGATTTTCTCATACAGCTCCCCCCTCCAACCCCCCACCCCCACCCCCCTGCCGTCTGAGTTTTGCTTCATTTGGTTTCAGTTATTCACAGTTAACCACAGTCTGGAAGCAGATGATCCTCCTCCTGATATATCCTCAGAAGGTTATTAGCAGCCTAACACTATGTCACTATGTCTATGTTTTCTATCCACCGTATCTCATCATGTAGGCTTTTTATCCTCTCATGTCATCATAAGAAGAGGAAGAAGAAGGATAAGTACGGTACAATAAGATATTTTAAGAGAGAACACATTCATATGACTTTTGTTACAGTTTATTGTTATAATTGTTTTATCATTAGTTATTGTTAATCTCCTATTGCACTTAATTTTATAAATTAAACTTTATCATAAGTATGTATGTATAGGAAAAAACAGTATATATAGAGCTCAGTAGTATCTGTGGTTTCAGGCATCCACTGGGGGTCTTGGAACTATCTCCAGAAGAGAAGGGAGACTACTCTATGTCTTTTATGGCTGTACCATTTGCTTTTCAAATAACAATTTCTGCCTTTTGTCTTTCAAAAAATGACAATTATAATTTAACCAAGTATTTGGGGCACCTGGTTGGCTCTAACTCTTGTTCTCAGCTCAGGTCTTGATCTCAAGCTTGTGAGTTTAAGCCCCACGTTGGGCTCCACACTGGGCATGGAGCCTACTTCAATAATAATAACAATAATAATAATAATAATAATTTAGCCCAATATTTTGCTTTATAGATTAAATGGAAGAAATCTTCAAGATTTTTCTCTACTTATTTAATCTTTCAATATAGAATAGCTAACAATTTTTTTCTTTTTCAGAATGCCAAATTCAGGAAAAATAAATAAGAAAGAGTAACTATTGATATTGAAAAAAAAATGTTTATTGCCAAGATTATTGACCAAAAGTGTGACTTAAAACAGCCTCATTTTAGCAATATTATCTAGAAATGCATCATCCTTGATTAAAACTAAGTATTCATAAGTGTTCTGAGTTCACAGTGGGCATTCAATAGAACTCCACTTAAATTTTATCTAACATTTACAATTTTAGGTATGAAGTTATATTTATTTGAATTAATTGAGAACTTCAAATCTTATTAGTTAATATTTCAAGATTATTACTGTTTTTAAGATTATATTACTTTGAAAAAAAAGATTATATTACTTTGGGGGCACCTGGGTGGCTCAGTGGGTTAAAGCCTCTGCCTTTAGCTCAGGTCATGATCTCAGGGTCCTGGGATAAAGCCCCGCGTTTGGCTCTCTGCTCAGCAGGGAACCTGCTTCCCCTTCTCTCTCTGCCTGACTCTCTGCCTACTTGTGATCTGTCAAATGAATAAATAAAATCTTAAAAAAAAAGCCCTTTTGATTGTAAAATTCCATACATACCTTTTTGAGAAAGATGAAAGTAATCCATTTTAGTATTTTCCCATTAGCCAAATGTCAAATTTATAAGATTGTCAAATGTCATAAATAATGAAATATTAGCATAATTTGTTATATTTAACTAGTTTTAAATTACAGATTATATATTCAAAAATTGTACATATCAATAAAATATTGCCATGCTTTTAGCCAAATAGATTAGATGAAGTGTACCTACTTATAATATTTGCATAATTCTGAAGATGCATATATTTGTTTCTCCCAAATAATTAAGAATCCAGGGGGAGGCTAGATTAGACCAACGGGTCAGAATCAGGCAATGGAAAGGGCTACGCAAATGTATTGACTGTCTAAAGTTCTCATGTAATGGGAATGAAAATGGGATGAATGTTTAAGCATGTCTATTCTGTCCAGATTGCCTGGGTTCAAATCCTGGCTCTTTTATTTTCACAGCTTTGTGACCTTGGGCGAGTGGTTTAACTCCTCTGGTCTGAGTTATCTCCACTTTCAAATAAGAATGCTAAAAAAAATGATGGATTCCTCATAAGGTTGTTGTGAGGATTAAAAAATTAATATGCATATGTTCTTTTTTTTTTATTTAATAAATTTTTATTTTCCAAAATGTACAGTTGGTGGATCTTGTTCATGCATCTTCACCAGCAGCTGGGGCATCTCCACCCTTGGTGTTTCTGGTGTAAATTACTTGAGCTCTGTGCTTTGAAACCAGTTTAATAAGCCCTTTACTAAGGAGCTCCTGAAGGGCTGCCCTGGCCAGGGAACCTCGTATCTTCAGTCTCTCAGAGACAACAGCTGGAGTTATAAGCTTATAGTTGGGAACTTCTTTACAGAGTTTGTCATATGTTGCTTTGTCAAACAAGACCAAATTATTGAGCTTGTCCCGAACTTTGCCTTTGGACCACTTCTTCTTTTTAGCCTTGCCGCCAGATTTGTTTACGGGGTCTTTGTCTTTTTTGGCCGATTTTCCGGCATCTTTCTTCTTCTTGTCATCCTTGGGCGGCATAGCGAAGCTGGGAGAGCAGCGTCCACCCCTGCAGCCTCGCTAAGATTGCATATGTTCTTTTAAGACCTAGTAAGAACTCAAGAAATGATAGTTTTCTTTCTGGAACACTCTATTTCAACAATCTATTCAACAATCTATTGATTGCCCATAGCACACAGGGAAATTTGTAAGAGGCAGCAAAGATCCATAGGGTAGTAGAAAATTCTAGAAATGGGGGTGGGAGAATCCTAATCTCTAATCCACTTCAACAGATAACGTTGACCTCCAGGTGAGTCTCAGGTTCTGTGTGGGCACCCAGAAATCCCACAGTAAATGAGATTCTATCTCCTTCCTAAAGGAACACAGAGCTGTTAGGTAGGGAACAGAGAGACCTAAATAAAACTTGCATAGTTCAGTGTGACGCACTGAAGCGTCACAGGCACTAACAGTGCTAGGACACTTCTGAAGGAGATTTTTATTTATTTATTTATTTATTTTCTTGAGGGAGCATTTTTAATTGGGGCAAGAATGGTGAGAGAAGGGGAAGCACCTAAGCTATACCGCAAGGAGTCAGAGTTCGCCAGGTACTACACAGCTAGACCTGGTTGGTGCCAAGAGGCCAGGCAAAGGCACAGCATGAATAAAGGCAAGATTTTTATTTTTTTTTAAAGATTTTATTTATTTGACAGAGAGAAACACAGCGAGAGAGGGAGCACAAGCAGTGGGAATGGTAGCGGGAGAAGCAGGCTTCCTGCCCAGCAGGGAGCCCGATGTGGGGCTCGAACCCAGGACCCTGGGATCACGACCTGAGCCGAAGGCAGCCGCTTAACGACTGAGCCACCCAGGCACCCCAAGGCAAGATTTTTTTAAAAAGCCTTTGGTGTATTTTGCAAGTTCAACTAGAATATAAAGTGTATGCTTCTCTGAGAGAGGTTAGAGCTCCCACTGGGAGTTTGTGGGGGTCAGGTTGCCAAGGCCTCCCATGCCTTGCTGGGACTTCAGGCTTTATTGCAGAGGCAGCAGAGAACCAGCGCAGGCTTACCAGAAGGGGAATGATTTGCTCCAAAGTAACTCTGAAGGCAGGGTGGAGAATGGATTGAAGGGAGAAGGGAGAGAAACTGGAGGCAGAGACCCGTCGGATGGCCATGTCATGGTCCAGGGAAGAGAGCTAGAATAGGACTTGGGCCGGGGGGAAGGGTTGGGAAATGAGCTGGGGGGGCGTGGAAAAAATATGAAAGATATTTCTGGAGACAAACTGCCAAGACTGGTGACCTAGATGTGGTGGTGGTAGTAGGAGTGGTAAGAGGAATAAGGTGGGTCCAGGCATGACTCTCCAGTTCCTTACTGAAGCAACTGGACCAACAGTAAGAGGAGGAAGAAGGGATGAATAAGAACAGGTTTATGGGAGGAAGAAAATGAGTTTGATTTTGGATATATTTTCCTTCTGATTTTCCTTGTCACATGGGTTATTGGCTTAGACTAAAGCACAGCTGAAGAGGTGAGTTGTTTCAGCAACTTTCCACTTCTTTCCTTTAACCAATGACAGAAGCTTAGAATGACTTCGTGAGCTTCAGATAATTCAAGTGATGGATTGAAAAAAGAGCAGAGCTACAGAGAAGTTGCATTTAGGATAATTTATGTACTTCTGGCCTCCTAAAATTTAGATCGAATAAAATCATTTCAATGGTTTCTCGTGTTTGAGATATTAAGTATGCGATGTGGTAAGAAATATGAAAGAGATATAAAAGAGTATAAAGGACTTTCACTGTTACAAATGTCCTTTCAGGCAAGTTTTACTGAGAATGTTTTTCCCATGTGAGATACCTAAGCATCACTTCCTGGTGCCTCCTGTCAAGAGCCTCTGACTGAACAGGTCTGACTGAGGTGGAGGCAGGAGTCTGGCACCCAGAGCTGGGCCTTGGTGCTCTTGTGTTGAACACAAAGTGTTTCACGGAACATCAATATTTGTCAAGGCCACTCTGGGACCTTGTGACAAGACCGCTCCATTATCATGTAATTAGAAGGTTGGAAGTTTCAGTCCCATCCCCCTGACCTCAACTGAGGGGGAGAAGGGTTGGGGGTTAAATCAATCGCCAATGGCCAATGATTTAATCAATGATGCTTATGTCATGAAGCCTCCATAAAAACTCCAAGGGACAGGTTTCCAAGAGCTTCCAAGTTGGTGAACACCTAGAGATGCAGGGAGATTGCCATGCCTGGAAGGAGCCCAGAAGTTCCAGTGTCTTCCCACACACCTTGCTCTATGCGTCTCTTCCATTTGGCTACTGTTGACTTGTATCCTTTTACAACAAATAGGTAATCTAGTGAATAAGTGGGTTTCCTGAGTTTTGTGAGCTGCTCTAGCAAATCAGTCAAACCTAACAAGGGAATTACAGGAACTTCTCACTTATAACCAATCAGTCATAAGTACAGGTAATGAACTAGGCTTAGACTAGCATCTGACTTGGGGGTGGAGGGAAAGAGTCCCATAGAACTGAGCCCATAACCTGTATCTACCTCTAGGTTTTTGTGTTCTGGTTTGCTATCTCCAGGTAGATGGTGTCAGAATTCAGTCAAATTGTAGGACACCCATTTGAACCTGGTGTTCAGAGAATTGTTGGTGTTTAGGGAAAACTGTACTCTGATCTTGCCCCTTTGAAATTGGGTCTAGGAATCCAAAATACTACCAAATGTTAATTTTCCTATTTTCATCATCCTTTCTACAGTAAGAAATTAAATTTCTATCATAAGGAAAAGCTTTCCATTCTCCCCTACTTATTAATACTATTTTGGACCTCATTGTATTCTTATTTTATTCAGTGGATTATAACCCATTAATATGTTATTTTGATGGTCAAATTATTACAAGTTTGTCTTCTGAGAGCTCCCTTAGACTGGCCTGTGTATTCTTTGGATTTGTCTCTCATTCTTTGAGCATTTCTCCCTCTTCTGCCACCACAAGATGTTCCAAGCTTATCTTTTCTTTCCTACCCCAATCCTCAGTCAACGATTTGTCCACACAGCCCTTGTTCCTCCTAGTGTAGAATGATATTTAGAAATAAAAATCTGGATACTTGGTAACTTCATTACTACTGCTTCTAGGCCCTCTCAGCCGACAAAAAAAAAAAAAGAGTGGAATGCACATATGTACGTATATACATGCCCACATACATTGTAATCTATATTTATTCCCATGTCTGTCTTCACATACTAAAAACCATGAGTTTATCCTAATACCTCTAATCTAACCCCATAGGAGTCCTTGTACAATTGGAAGACATTTTAAATACACATACACATCATGGATGAATGGTTAAAAGCATCTCCTTGACAACAGTCCTTATGGATAAACATGTCCAGTGCTGTATATTAGCAACCCCTCTTCCTAAAGCTCTGATTAGAGTCTAGCCGAAGTTTCTTCCAGCCACCATCTTTACAGTGACTGGCCTGTCCTCCCAAGTGTCAGCAGTGATAATGATGCCCGACATATGAGCAATGGGCTTCCACCAATCCTAAGTTGCTTTTCTCCGCTCTTTCATTAAGTTAGCTGAAGAAGACTTATGCCATGGTGAAATTTGCATTTTAACATACAGAAACATCCTTCCAGTTTATTTGCTATTGCATCAGGACCAGCACTGGCATACTGCCATCAGCTTTGAACTTCAAAACTATTTGCCAGGGTGCAAAATTGGTGGTAGAAAGCAAGAAGTCTACACACAGGACACATTATGTTTATTATGAGGGCTGGTATCAAGATGTTATTTTTTTTTCTGCCTAAGATTTTTTGCCTTCATGCTTTAGTCTTTGAGCATGGACCAAGCTGTATATCACAAAGTCTATGCTGAAAGTCAGACTATCCCAATAGATAGTTCATGAGTGTCCACAGGGAAGATTTACCAATGACCACAAGCATGTGCACATACATGCATGGAAGTCATTTAGAGAAGGTCATCACTGTCCAGGAGAGGGTCATAGGGGTATTATGACCAAGATGTGTTTCTGTGAAAGGAGAAACAGAAATGAGGAAATTACATGAAAATGGAAAGGTAGATGGATATAGTCACCACTGTTTGGATATAGTGTAGATACCTGTCCTCTAGTAGAAAATTATTTTCCTTATGATATTTTAAACATTGTTTTTATTAATTTCTTGAATAATGATGTGGAAAAATGAATATAATTGCAACTATGCAAGGATATGTAAAAACAATACAATTATTATGGATGCAGAATAAATATCATGATTGATTGTATAGGCACTGATATAATAATTTATACATTCAATATTTGTCCTAGAATTAAGACTGATGGAAGATAACTTCACTGTCCATGTTTTAAAACTATTTTTTATTTTCTCCATATATTCATTTTGTAGCATATATTATGTTAATCATCAGAGTGATATCAGGAAGGATTATTATTTCCTCTTAGACTTTTTACCTTGAGGAAGTGAAACAACTAGACTTTGATTTTGTTTTTTCATTGGGCAATTTCAGCTACCGATTTTACACAGTACTAAATACATTCATGGGGCACCTGGGTGGCTTCTTGGTTAAGTGTCTGACTTCAGCTCAGATTATAATCTCAGGGTCCTGGGATCCAGCCAAGTGAGGCTCCACACTCAGCTGGGAGCCTGCTTGTCCCTCTCCCTCTGCCTCTGCCCCTCCCCCATGCTCTTGCAGGCTTGTGTACACACACGGTATCTCTCTCTCTCTCTCTCTCAAGTAAATACATAAAATATCAAAAAAATACATTCATTATTACTCAGATGAATAAGATCCATGTTTAAGAGCAACTTCTAAATGTGTTATTTCAAGCAAAGATTAATTTTGTTTTATTTATTTTTTTCAAAGATTAATTTTAAATAAGAGAACCTGCCCTAGGTTACTATTTCCTTTGTAAGTTAATGAGTGTCAATATAAATTTGAACCATTTTTTCCTTCTGCAGATAACCAGGTGGGATGTGGGCTTAATGAAGAGATTGAAAATTATATAAGAACTGTTATTAATCATATTCTTATAATTAATGCATAAATAATTAATTGCATCAGGTGACTGATGCAAGCTCAAAATTTCTTAAGCCACAAGAAAATAACCCAATGAATGAATATCACTCTGCAGGGATTGTCTAAAGATCATTGCCAAATATATTCAAAAAGAAGAGTCTGCTCATGAATTTTAGGGGATACAGAATTCTCCCAGACTTTTATCTATTTCCTGATATACTGGACAGATATTTCTGCCCTGCAGGATGTAGACCAGTCTTCCATAACAATCCAGGGTCATGTGTGACAAGAAAATAATGTTCTCTAAAGAAGGATGAAAATGTTGGCCAAGATAATGAAGAATCAGAATATTAATTTTAATATTTAAAAACCATTAAAAATATTTTACCAGATACTTGAAAAATATGTTTCAATATCCTGTTCAAACCAGCATCAAAGCATGACTGACTCAACCATTTTCCCTTGAATTGCTGTTTCAATTTTGTACTGCTACTCCAGGCTTGATGTTTATTTGGTCCACTCCAGTTCTAAAAGTTCTATTTCTCTGTGATTTTGTTTTGTCATCATATTATTGTTTTGTTTAATATTCTGAAAGAGCTTCTAAGCAACTCAAGTGTTAGAGCCATATGTTAAATGTTTTCTATCACCAGCTCACTCTGCACAGTACATTGCATGTTGGTGCCACACACACACACACACACACACACACACACACACACACACCCCTACATCTGTATTAATAAGTATAATACATAGAAACCAAAAGTTAACCCATATACCAAAGTCTAAGTTAGACAAGTGTCTTTTTAGTGCAAACACTATATAGATTATTAAGTTAGCTTTGCATATGTACAACTGGAGGATGATGCGGACCACCGGTAGAAGAAATGAAAGAGAGCAATTAACAGTGATGAACGCTTTACAGCATCGATTTTATAAAAAGCTGAAGAGATTTGTATTTAGCCGCAAGAAAATAACCCAATGAATGAATGTCGCTCTGCAGGGATTGTCTAAAGATCATTGCCAAAGGAAGAAGGATACAGGGACTGGGAGTGAAATATCATTTAAGTTAGAGATTACAATCATTTAGAGATTAGAAAAATGAGAAGAACCGCAAAGCAGTGCTCCTCCAGCAGTGACCTGTGGGCGGGGCAGCATCTGCATAGTCAGTCAGAATTACAAATGTCCAATTGCCATTGCAGAAGAAGGTGCGCTTGGCGATCTGTTTTAACAAGCCCTCCAGGTGACTGATGCCAGCTCAAAATTTCTTAAGCACTGCTCTAAAAGATCTTTGCTGGGAAGAACGTACTTGAATACTCATCAGAGGGGGTGGGCTTTTACTTCTCACAAAATTGCAAATCTGAATAGCAATCTAACTGACTGGGTGATTATCTCTGGACCTAAACTGGCGAGGTGCACCATTCACTGCAAGTGTTTCTTGCAATCCCATTAGATTTCTGTCCCCAAAGAGATGGGAACAAGCGCGGGGCTCAGGCTTTGAAATCCCGAGTACTCACTCTCATACCTTGAGAGCTCAGGGCCCCAGAGAGACTGCCTGCTAAGGATTTTAGGAAAGGTAAACGTGCTGGAAAAAGGGGATAGAAGAAGGGGAAAAATGGCAGCAGATAGACTAGTGACCAAAATAGGGGACTAGGGCAGAAAAAGAAAAAGGGTAAGAAGAAAGTACGGACATGAAAATATAAGAAGAAAGAGAGAAGATTCTATCAAAAGTCAGAGTTGAGTTCAGTGAGAAGCAAGAGAACAAAGGAGTTTAAAGGAACATTCAAGAGAGTCGCTCTAAGGATTACAGGAATCAGTATGTGAAAAGAGCAGCAGTGCTTGGCAAAGAGTGAGCACTATAAAAAAGGCTGGTTATGACTAAGACTGCAATGAAGGAAAACAAAATGTAAGAGCAAGAGATAAGAAAAACACTAGCTAAGCATGTTCCAGGGGTATTAATAGGAGCAGCCCTTTCTGAGTAGGGTGATGAAGCAGATGACCTCTACAGTCTTTCACAATTAATGGTTATTACGTGGCTGCTATGTTATATGGCCTGTGCGTGTGGGTGCGCGCACGTGTGCGCACACACATACACACACGCACTGGAAAATACGTGTGGTATTTATTCTTATTACTTTTGCAAATTTAACAGGTATTTTACTGGCACGTCTAGGCCATTTGTTTCAAAAAGTCATCTTTAAGTGACATGAAGAATAATTTAAAAAGTATATTTATAGAGTAATGCTGCTACTAACAAATTCTTTTAAATTTTTGTTTTAAAATGTAACATACCTTAAATTTGACAAAAGCTCATAAAAAGAGAAAAATCCTCTTTGTTAGCTGACCTAAACACATATTAGTTAACATATCTAAACACAATGGGGTGCCTTCTTAATTACTTCCTTTAACACGCTGAGCTTAGTTTCAGAATTCATTAGAGATCAGACTTCCAGAAGAATTTCCTGTTTGTTTTGGCTATATTATTATTGGTGAATCTTAGAGAAAAAACAGAACCTATCAATTGATTATAGATAGTCTTCTTCGGAAAGTATGAAATGAAAATACAAGAAAGAAAATGTATCTGCCCAGAACCTAGCTATAAAAACAACAGATGATCAGAGCACATCTCGGAATATAATAGTGAAATTCAACTCTCATTGGCCAGTGTTAGTAAAGACTGGCAGCATATGGGTTTGTTCAGAGCAACTAGAAACATATTTACTCCTTCCTTCTTAGGTTACCAAATGGCCCCAACGAAAGGATATGATTTTCCTCCAATTTTACTTATCCAGAAAATAAAGATCGTCAGCTGAATGTATTCTAGCTTTTAGGATTTCCTTGTGATTGAGCACACCCAGGAAATGAGGTTATACAAAGAAAACCCTAACCCTTTATGAACCAATCTAAGCATGAAGTGACTCAAAGACATTCAGAGAGATGCTTCGCTTCGTGTGGTATTCCCTGGTACTGATAGGAAACATGAGTTTATTAGGAAGAATGACGAAATGGCTCTTTGTTCTCAGGAAAATTGCAGCACTGTGTGTGGGTGTGTGTGTGTGTGTGTGTGTGTGAGCATGTGTGCGCTGTGTGTATGGTAAGGGAGCTGATGAGTGACTATATTACTGACCATGTGGTGGCCATATGCTTCTCTGGTTAATGGAATCAGAAATCGCTTTTCTAGGTCTACACATTTCCTAGAATTTGGTTCTTCAACATAGATTCCATTATCCAAATATTGATAATGGCCATACTATTTTAAAATTATCATATTCTGGAGTGATGTTTAAATTTGACAACTCATACTATTGGTGCTAGTTAGTCCAACTGATTAGGGAAATTTTCAAATGAGTACTAAGTTGGAATTGCACAAGATAATGAGTATTTTAGTCCCTAATGTAAATGGCTCCTATCTCAGGACATCTTACAAATAACAAAAGGGGTAGGATGAGAGGGTGAGGATGAACTGAGAGACATAGCAACAACCTTAGAGATCAATGAATATATAACACATCTGCTTAAATATTTAAAGTGTGAGTAGGTTGAGGTGGTGCAGTCTTCAAAATAATCATCTCCTGGGGCGCCTGGATGGCTCAGTGGGTTAAGCCTCTGCCTTTAGCTCGGGTCATTATCTCAAGGTCCTGGGATCGAGCCCCGAATCAGGCTCTCTGCTCAGCAGGGGGCCTGCTTCCTCCTTTCCCTCTGCCTGCCTCTCTGCCTACTTGTGATCTCTCTCTCTGTCAAATACATAAATAAAATCTTTAAAAAAAAAACAAAAACAACATCTCCTATAGAAAGACATATGGGAGCATAAATCTAACTGTGTCTGACTTACACATATAAGATTAAACTTGATTTAATGCTGCATATTTAAGGAACTATTACATTCTTAGGAAATGTACTTTATTACTTTATTCAAACACTGACTATACATTGACATAAACTGAAGAGCGATAGAATATATAAGGCTTGCTTTTTCTGACTAAGTACTTCCATTATGATGCAAATCAATTTCTTTGGTGGCAGAAGTTTTGCTTTCTTTTTGGGGGGGGACAAAACTAAAAAAATTTAGAAACCCGAAAAATGTAAATTTTCCTAAAATACTTTTACTTAATTATGTAACTATTCATAAATTACATTCACAATGTGTGTGAAAAAACAGCTGTCTGAATCTTTCCACCTGCATAAAACTAATTTAAAAAGTAAACTTTTAGAAAAGAAAGACATCTTAACATAATCTCTTTAATTCCTATAAATTACATAAAAATTTCTAACTTTTCCTCCAGTAGCTTTTACTTTCCATTCTCAAAAATTCATTCTAATACCAATAAAAAACAGACCCCAAATTATACAATTTGATAATTCAAAGTATTTTTAAATGCCCCAAACAACTCTCAAAAAAGAAGTAGTTTTAATGATTTCCTTTGTTAAAGATATTTTCTTACTGAAAAAGATATTCTGAAAAAAAAGTATCCTGTTTCTTACTGAATACTAGCTTTCAAATTGATACTGAAAATCTGTGGAAAAGTGATCCAAAGGTCACAAATATTTATTGAGCATCTGCTATGTGCTTAGTGCCCAGAATGAAAGGATGTAAGGACATTAATAGAGGGAGAACAAAACATACTCCCTATCCTTCAAGGAGCTGACAGTGCCAGAAAGTGTCTCCAACAACATTAATACAAGATAAACAGACACATGCCAAAGCAAAGCAGAAGGGGATTAAAGAGTAAAAGTGGAGATTGTTTCTGCTTGGGAGAATTAAGGGCAGTTCATAAGGGAAGACTCACTGGAGCTAGGATTTATAAGGCTAATAGGAGTATTTGGTTGTGAAAAGATGGATAGGAAGAAGAACAAGTTGGTAGAAAGAAATATTGAGATCCAAAACATGGAGTTGGGAAAGCAGAGGTTATATATTAGGGAGGGGATGGTAAAGTCTAAGCTCTTTAGTGTGGCAAAGAGGCCCTCCATTTCTCACCAAAGCTCCCAACCTCAGACTTACCTGTGCCTATTTCCTACTTGCAAGTTCTCCCTGTTCCCTGAACTTGGAACGCCCTTTCTCTTATTCTCTCTACTACACTGTAAGTAGCCTATGAAGTATGCAATAGCATTCTGTCTACCAAAAGATGTACTTACCTTGATTAAAAAAGAATTTATGCTAAAAAATGCTAA
>CM053604.1:111032462-111070007 GCA_028646535.1 Procyon lotor | reverse complement strand
AAGGAATTTGAAGGCTGAGTCTGGCAAATGAACACTGAAGTAACCTTTGGGAGAGCAGAATTAGGGGAGTGGAAATTACCTTATGAGTGTTTTAGGAGCCAGTAGGTGGTAAAGAAATAGAACCAGTGAGCACTTGAAATGGTTTATGGACACTGGGCCCTACGTGGAAGAAATGAAGTGGAATGTTAATTTGAGGGGGTAAGTAGTAGGTGTAAGAGTTCTGTTTTTGCTTTTAGTTGATATTTGGGACAGAAAATCTCAAGTACTCTTCTAAGATGAGGAAAGGACTGGAAAGGCAAGAGACAGAGTTGGGGATGGGGTGGGGTGTGGGGGGATGGGAAAGGACCAATGGCTTGATCCTTGGAGAAGAGATGAGAAATTCCTTTTTCTGAGCAGGCAGGAAGGAGAACAGGGTGGGCACAGAGAGAAGAGTAAAGGGAAGAGGGAGGGAATTTGAATACGTTTTTGTCTAGTGAAGAGTCTGAGGAAACAAGAACGTGAACTGAGGGTGGTAACTGAGTGGTTTGGAGAAGAACAGAAATAGTTCGGGACAGTCTCTAGTGGAAATACAACCGAAGTCACCTGGAGATCACTACAAGTATTGTCAGTCCTGAGTGTGCTGTGGGAATTCGTGCAGGGGAATTCTTGGTTGCGCAGGACTGCCGTGTGCATTGTAGGGAGCTTAGCATCACTGGCTTTCATCCATTCAGCGTCAGAATTGCTCCCCTGTCATTGTGACGATCAAAAAACAGCCTGATTCATCTCTAAATGCCCTGCGTGGAGAATCACTTAGCCCAACCACAGCAGAATCAAATCACACTCGTCTATAGCTTTCCCCAGTAACACTTAGGAACCTGAGATCAGAGGTCAGTAGTTTTAAAAGCTTTGACAAAGAGACAGTAAAAGAAATGCTTCTAGATGATTTTCCTCTGTTGGTGGAGAATGTTTATATCATCTCCAACCCAACCTCGGTAGATTTGGTTCCAGTAAGAGCAACTGCAAAAGACACATAGCATTTGAAAGCCAAGTACAGTTGCACAGGAGATTAATTGAATTAATCGATTAATCTGCCAATTCAGAGACACGTTTATAGGCAATGTATGTCTAAACCCTGATCCAAAGCCTGGTTTTATAAGCCTGGCCCTTGGCCCAGAATGTAGGGGTGGGGAGGGACTGGAGTAAAAGTTCCATGAAGGAGGCTAGGCTAAAAGGAAATCAGAGGATTTAGCTTCTTAAGGGAGCTCCTGCTGAGGTCTTTGGGCAGAGCACTGCTGTCCCACGCAAACTTGGCTCAGGTCCTGGGAGTTTGAAGATACAGCTGCTGATTTGCCCCAATAGTCTTCATGATACCAACACAGTAGCGAAGTTCTCTATGGCAGACTTGCACCTGTCCAGACAGAGAAAAGGCAAGTTAAATGTAGCTAATCAAAATAATTGGCAGGAACTGATCCATCGTACTATTTCAGACCTAGAATTCCGCTTATTTGGCTGTCTTATGTTTCTCAAGAAATTCTCAGTATGCCTTGCTAACTTCTCTGATCATGACCTTAGCCTTCCCTGGAGAAGGCTAAGCCGATGGGTTTGGCTAAGCCAACCTGTTAATAGTTTGGCCTTACTGTGACCCCATTCTGCTGGGTCATGGCCTTCAATTAAACCTTGCCAGAGTGGTTCTTTAGGTTGCAGCCCATTTCAAATACTCCCACTCAAAACACTGATGGTGATCGGTCTGGTTTTGGTCCCTGCCTGCCTTCCCAAAACTCTTGCATAAACCTTCTTCTTCTTTTTTTTTTTTTTAAGATTTTATTTATTTATTTGACAGAGAGAGATCACAAGTAGGCAGACAGGCAGGTGGGGGTTGGGGGGTGGGGGGCGGGGGGGGCGGGAAGCAGGCTCCCCGCTAAGCAGAAAGCCCGATGCGGGGCTCGATCCCAAGATCTGAGATCATGACCTGAGCCGAAGGCAGAGGCTTTAACCCACTGAGCCACGCAGGCGCCCCTTGCATAAATCTTCTAACTGCAATGCTCTGCCTTCTAAACTTGTTTATCAAAGCATAGTGGCACTGATAAGCTCCAATAACTATTGACATGATATATCCAAAGATCTAAAATAGGTCAAAGGTGAAGGTACCTGGGAGGCTCTGTCTGTTAAGTGCCCAACTCTTGATCTCAGCTCAGGTCTTGATCTCAGGGTTTTCAGCTCAAGCCCCATGTTGGGCTCCAGGCCGAGCATGGAGCCTACTTAAAAAGAATAATAAAATAAAATGGGTCAGGTGCCTGGGTGACTCAGTGGGTTAAAGCCTCTGCCTTCAGCTCAGGTCATGATCTCAGGGTCCTGGGATCGAGCCCCACGTCGGGCTCTCTGCTCAGCAGGGAGCCTGCTTCCCCTTCTCTCTGCCTGCCTCTCTGCTTACTTGTGATCTCTGTCAAATAAATAAGTAAAATCTTAAAAAAATAAAATAGAAAAATAAAATGGGTCTTTTCATAAGACCCACAGAGTTGGAAGGAGTGACAAACGACTTTATTTGGGGTTGAAGGAGTGCCAAAAATAATGTAGAGCCTCACTGTTTCTTTTAGTCAGGCATAAAACACCAATGAACAAAAATAAAGAATGTGTTTAAGTAGGAACATGTTCCAAAATCAGAGATGACAGAAAAGATTATTTATGTAGTAGTAGGAGCATCTATTATACCACCTTTAGCTTTGATTGTTCTGATTGCTGATTTGGGGTGGTAAATAAATTCATCTAATTATTTGTTGCAATCCTCTGGTCTTAGGACTGTTAAGGTGTATGAATTTCTGAAAATTTGCTATCAGAAAATGAATAGAAGTTACATAACAATGAAATGGTAGACTGATTAAAAGGAAAAAATGTATAGTTTTCATTAAAAATGTTAATCATCTTTAAAGGAAACATAACATAATCATGCCAAACAACACATACATAATTTAGGATTTTAAAATATATATACCATTCCGTATTCTGAATATATTTCTTATACTCTTTAAAAACTCTTTAGTTTTAAGAAAATTAGACTATTCACATTTTATTTAGAGTGAGCAACCAAAAGAGACTTGCATTTCATTAGTAAACTTTCTCTAGCATGTGATTCAATTAAGATTTTGACACTGACAAGGCCCCTGGGTGGCTCAGTGGGTTAAGACTCTGACTCTTTTTTTTTTTTTTTTTTGACAGAGAGAGAGATCACAAGTAGGCAGAGAGGCAGGCAGAGAGAGAGGGGGAAGCAGGCTCCCTGCTGAGCAAAGAGCCCGACATGGGGGTCTATCCCAGGACCCTGAGATCATGACCTGAGCCGAAGGCAGAGGCTTTAACCCACTGAGCCACTCAGGCACCCCAAGCCTCTGACTCTTGATTTCGGTTCAGGTCGTGATCTCAGGGTCACAGGATCAAGCCTGGTTTCTGGCTCTACTCAAGGCAAACTCTCCCTGTCCCCATCCCTCTCCCTCTGCTCCTCCCCCAGACCTCTCTCTCTCTCTCTCAAATAAATAAATAAAATCTTTAAAAAGAAAAAAGATTTTGACACTCAGGCAATATCTAAAAGGCTATTATTTCTAAATCAGGTCTGGCCTTAGCTCCTGTCATACACCTCTCTCCCATCCCTACATTTAGTGTTTGGATCACCCAATTTAGCCTAGGTCAAAGGGTGTCCTATTGACCTCTAGATGCTCCAAATCCTGTCAGTTTAACAAGCGTACAAAGAGTGTTGATTTAGTAAGACTATTAGTTCATTTTGAAGGATGACAATCATTTACTCTTTTTTTTTTTTTTTTGTATCTCCTATAATGTGGGCAAAAGATAAAGGTCCCAGAATCAAAATAAAAGCTATTGATCTGCTAATCTGCTAATCAACATCCTTAACTACTTATAAGCCCCAGATATAAACATGGTAATCCAATCACTTAAATTGAACCATACCTTATTACTGAATTCCCTTCCAGTTGTTCTTTATGCAGAATATACTGGAAGTAATCTTGACTGCTTGAACAGTTAGAAATATTTTTAAGTATGGGTAGTAGAAAAGTGCTGTGTTAAGATGTCTGTTTGTGGGGGGTGGGGGTTGGGCGAGCCCGGTGGTGGGTATTGAGGAGGGCACGTACTGCATGGAGCACTGGGTGTAGTGCAAAACAATGAATCTTGTAACACTGAAAAAAATAAATAAATAAAATTTTTAAAAAAAGTAATTAAATGAGCTTATATATAAAAAAAAAGATGTCTGTTTGTATACAAAATATCACCTTAATAAGCACATATGCTCAAGATTGATCAAGATGACTAATTTGAAGTATCTTAATCTGATTCTGTAAGGATATTGTGTAGTATGTGGGGTGGGAGTTGTAGAGGTTGTGAGGGATTCACCAGGCAAATAGTTGCCACTGAAGTGAATCACCTGGTGGTGAAGGTCATTCTCACTGCTTTGGCCACGCCGGAGTTTCTCTAATTTAGTTTGTCATATTCAGATTATGTGTAATTTAGGCCATACCTAATATTGCATATATACATTTATACTAAAAATTATTCACTGTTTAGGGGCACCTGGGTGGCTCGGTTGGTTAAGCATCTGCCTTCTGCTCAGGTCATGATCTCCAGGTCCTGGGATCGATTGAGTCCCTCATCTAGCTACCAGATCAGTGGGGAATCTGCTTCTCCCTCTGCCTCTCCTCCTACTTGCGCTTTCTCTGTCTCTCTCCCTCTCAAATGAATAAATAAAATCTTAAAGAAATCATTCAGTGTTTATCTGAAATTCAAATTTAACAAGGCATTCCATATTTCATCTGGCAACCCCACCCTGATTATCTCAAGGGTATTATCAAATTCCAAGAAAATGTATTTTGTTCCTTTAATATTGGAAACTAGGCATATGCCATATAACCTTAACTTGCAAGGAGAGGACAGAAGATCAATGCAAAATCAGAGGAAGGATATTGGGATACTAACTTTAAAAGAGTATACATGTCCGAGGTCAAGGACCTTGGCTAACATGCTCACAATTCTATTCCTGTCCACAACCGATGTTCTAGGGAAGAGAAGGTGCTAAATATTTTTTGACTAAAAAATGGCAGATATAAATATCTCCATTTATTTTCAGAATGTAAACTCTTCTTTTTTCATTATCAGGAATAAAGAGCTGGTTAATCCATTCCTTTTAGTCACCCTCGCTCAAAGAGCTCAAAAAAATACAATAGGTAACAGTGAAGGTGAAGTATACAAACTGGCTGTGGCTATGATCCAGACAGCCTGCCAAGTACAGAGTGTCAGTGGAGTCACTGGGAGATTCAGATACGGACATTTTTAACAGGAATGTGCACACTTGCATTACAAACTCACTCAATAGAGATTTAGGTCCATCCTGACGTTTATATACTAGTTTTACTAAGGGACAATGATTTTATGGTCTACTTAAAGGCGTTTTAAAAAAATATTCTGATTAGTCGTAGGATTTCAGTAAAGAGGTGAGTCAATGGCATTCTATGTGATTAAAAGGAAAAGAACTAGGAAGATCATGCTATGGAGAAGATCCAACAATTTCTAGAGAGGAAAAAAATAGAAAGGAGTTTTGTAAGTGAAGAGATATTCTTTAAAGATACATAAATAAAGGAAATATATATGAGTAAGGAAAAGCAGAAATATGGTGATAATAACGGAGTATTGTACTATTTAGAGAACATTAGGGAAAAGAAGGTTGAAAGGAAGCTCTTGGCAAAGGCCAACTCATAGAATATGTGCATTAAAACACTATAAAATAGGAGTGGATTTTTCTGGCATAATGTTTAAAATAAGTATTTTTTTGCAAAAATTTATTATTATATTGAGAGACACAGCTTTTTTGAAGCACATGGTTTTATGTCAATAAATAAAAGCTATATAGCACTGAAAAACCCAATATAACTTAACCAATACAGTAAACGAAACCTTATTTAATTGTTTAAATCCAAGTGAAAACTAACTAAATGATCAAATTTAGAGACATGAAAAATGGTTTTTATAAGCTTAAATATCTATTTTTGTAGAGATTGTCCCCATTTGTTATGATAGGCCAGTGATATCACTATATCTATATTAGAAATCACTATCTAAATGATAGTCAGCAAGCTACTTGGTAGGTCTACCAATGGAAAAAAATTGAAAAGGTATATTAAAAAAAAGTTAAAACATGTCATATGGAATGTGGTTGTTCTGACACGGAAGTTACATAGAACAGCTTAATTGGTCAAAATTAGATAACACCTTTGTGGAGGAATCTTAGCACTCTAGGTTGGATATTCTGTGTGTTTCTTTAGACCTCTAAGAACATTTAAACTTTATGAGGCATAAATATATGTTTTGCCTAAAAAAAATTCCAATTCTATGTAAAACCAATAATAAAATGAAAGTAGGTGACAATGTTAGTTAAAGTGTTAAAAAAAAAATTTCAGTTGAAATTCTACTTGGCTTTATTCAGTGACTTGTGAATTGAGCAGCAGCCCATCTAGCAAGAAAAGAGCTCTGAGGGACTGTACAAAAGGTAGGATTTTATTAGGAACAAAGAACTCAGGACAAGGATGTTAAAAGAATGGATTAATTCAGGCAAGGTTACCTTCCTTTAGCGGAAGGCATAGGTCTTATCTAGGAAGTTACCTCACTAGTGCTGATCAGGATCTTCCAGACTGGCCTAAAATTCCACTCCTGGGAAAGGCTGAAACTGCAATTAGATTAGGTATTAAGGCTTGGTGGGGCTTAGCAAAAGTGACTCCATTTTGGACCTATTGTTTCTTTTTAAAATTAATTATTATTATTATTTTTTAAAGATTTTATTTATTTATTTATTTATACAGAGAGATCACAAGTAGGTAGAGAGGCAGGCAGATGGAGAAGGGAAGCAGGCTCCTTGCAGAGCAGAGAGCCCAATGCGGGGCTCGATCCCAGGACCCTGACATCATGACCTGAGTGGAAGGCAGAGGCTTAATCCACTGAGCCACCCAGGCACCGTTTTTACAGGAAAGGTAAGAATCTTAGCCCTGGGTAGGGAGGTATCTCTGTGAGGCTCCCTCTGGGTTTCTATTGTCCTTCCACTCTCTAAGCTCTGCTGGTTGACTTTTATAGATGTCCCTGCAGCTTTGGTGCTAACTCAACAGTCTTGGACCAATATTTTTACATCAGGTCTCCACATACACAAAATGCACACTGACTCAAAATGGATTTGAGTCCCTTAAATGCTAACTTCAAGGAACACTTTGTATCTCCTCACTTTTCAGAGTCCTGCCAGGGACTAAAGCTGAGCTGGATATCCCAGAATCTCAGTGTTTTCTCTTCTCTGTGGTCATGAATATCTGTGCTGCTGTGTAGTTTTTGTGATTGTGGGGTTTTTGTTTTTACTTTTTGTTTGTTTTGTTTCAAGTTTTTATTTAAATTCTAGTTAGTTAACATATAGTATAATATTGCTTTCAGGAGTAGAATTTAGTGATTCATCACTTACATATAACACCCAGTGCTCATCACAACAAGTGCCCTCCTTAGTACTCATCACCCATTTAGCCCACCCCCCACCAATCTCCCCTCTAGCAACCCTCAGTTTGTTCTTTATAGTTGAGAGTCTCTCATGGTTTACCTCCCTTTGTTTTTTCTTCCTTCCACTATGTTCATCGGTTTTGTTTCTTAAATTCCACATGTAAGTGAAATCCTATGTATTTGTCTTTCTCTGACTTATTTTGCTTCATATAATACATTTTAGTTCCATCCACATCACTGCAAAGGGCAAGATTTCATTCTTTTTGATGGCCAAGTAATATTCCTGTGTGTGTGTGTGTGTGTGTGTGTGTACACCACATCTTCTTTATCCATTCATCCACTGATGGGCATTTGGGCTCTTTTCATAATTTGGCTATTATCAGTAATGCTGCTATAAACATTGGGGTGCATGTACCCCTTTGAATCAGTATTTTTTTATCCTTCAGGAAAATATCTAGTAGTGCAATTGCTGGGTCATAGGACAGTACTATTTTTAACTTTTTGAGGAAACTCCATACTGTTCTCCGGAGTGGCTGCACCAGTTTGCATTCCCACCAACAGTAAAGAGGGTTCCCCTTTCTTCACATCCTTGACAACATTTGTTGTTTTCTGTGTTGTTAATTTTAGCCATTCTGACAGGTGTGAGGTGATATCTCATTGTAGTTTTGATTTGTATTTCCCTGATGGTGAGTGATGTTGAGCGTATTTTCATGTGTCTGTTAGCCATCTGGATGTCTTCTATGGAAAAATGTCTACTCATGTCTTCTGCCTATTTCTTAACTAAATTATCTGTGTTTTGGGGTGTTGAGTTTGATCAATTCTTTATAGACTTTGGATACTAACCCTTTATCCGATATCATTTGCAAATACCTTCTCCCATTCTGTAAGTTGCCTTTTTGTTTTGTTGATTATTTCTTTTGCTGTGCAGAAGGTTTTTATCTTGAAGGACTCCCAATAGTTTATTTTTGCTTTTGTTTCCCTTGCCTCCTGTGATGTGTCTAGTAAGAAGTTGCTGCAGCTGTCAGAGAGGTTACTGCCTGTGTTCTCCTCTAGGATTTTGATGGTTTCCTGTCTCACATTTAGGTCGTTAAACCATTTTGAATATTTTTGTGTATGGTATAAGAAAGTAGTGGTCCAGTTTCATTCTTTTGCATGTTGCATGTCCAACACCATTTGCTGAAGTGACTGTGTTTTTTTCATTGGATATTATTTCCTGCTTTGTCAAAGATTAGTTGACCATGTCATCGTGGACCCATTTCTGAGTTTTCTTTTTCTTTCTTTTTTTTTTTTTCAAGATTTTATTTATTTATTTGACAGAGGGAAAGAGATCACAAGTAGGCAGAGAGGCAGAAGCAGGCTCCCTGCTGAGCAAAGAGCCCGATGCCGGGCTCGATCCCAGGACCCTGAGATCATGACCTTAGCTGAAGGCTAAGGCTTAGCTGAAGGCAGAGGCTTTAACCCACTGAGCCACCCAGCCACCCACTGGGTTTTCTATTCTGTTCCATTGTTCTGTGTCTGTCTTTGTGCCAGTACTATACTGTCTTGATTATTACAGCTTTGTAATACAGCTTAAAGTCCAGAATTTTGATGCCTCCAGCTTTGGTTTTCTTTTTCAATATTCCTTTGGCTATTTGGGGTCTTTTGTGTTTCCACACAAATTTTAGGATTGTTTGCTTTAGCTCTGTGAAAAATGCTGGTGGTATTTTGGTAGGGATTGTATTAAATGTGTAGATTTCTTTGGGTAGTATAGACATTTAACAATATTTGCTCTTCTGATCCACGAGCATGGAATGTTCTTCTATTTTTTTGTATCATCTTCAATTTCTTTCATGAATGTTCTATAGTTTTCAGAGTACAGTTCTTTCACCTCTTTGGTTAGGTTATTCCTAGGTATCTTATGGTTTTTGGTGCAATTGTAAATGGGATCAAGTCCTTGATTTCTCTTTCTGCTGCTTCATTGTTGGTATAGAGAAATGCAACAGATTTCATTATGGTGATTTTGTATTCTGTAACTTTGTTGAATTTGGGTATAAGTTCTAGCAATTTTTTGGTGGAGTCCTTTGGGTTTTCTACATAGAGTATCATGTTGTCTGTGAATAGTGTAAGTCTAACTTCTTCCTTGACATTTTGGACGCCTTGTATTTCTTTTTGTTGTCTGACTACTAAGGCTAGGACTTCCAGTACTATGCTAAATAACAATGGTGAGAGACGACATCCCTATCTTGTTATTGACTGTAAAGGAAAAGCTCTTAGTTTCTCCCTATTGAGGATGACATGTGGGTTTTTCATATATGGCCTTTATAATGTTGAGGTATGTTACCTCTATCCCTACTTTGTTGAGGGTTTTTATCCAGAATAGATGCTGCACTTTGTCATATGCTTTTTCCATATCTATTGAGAGGATCATATATGGTTCTTATCCTTTATTTTATTAATATACTATATCACATTGATTGATTATCTGCAAATATTGAACCACTCTTGCATCCCAGGAATAAATCCCACTTGATTGTGGTGAATAATTCTTTAAAGTACATTGGATTCGATTTGCTAGAATCTTGTTGAGAATTTTTGCATCCATGTTCATCAAAGATATTGGCTTATAATTCTCCTTTTTAGTGGGGTCTTTGTCTGGTTTTGGGATCAAGGTAAGGCTGGCCTCGTAGAATGATTCTGGAAATTTTCCTTCCATTTCTATTTTCTGGAACAGTTTGAGAAGAATAGGTATTAGCTCTTCTTTAAACTTTTGGTAGAATTCCCCCGGGAAGCCATCTGGTCCTGGACTTTTGTTTGTTAGATTTTTGATTACTGATTCAGTTTCTTTGCTAATTATGAGTCTGTTGAAATTTTGTATTTCTTCCTGTTTCAGTTTTGGTAGTTTATATGTTTCTAAGAATTTTCCATTTCTTCCAGATTACCCAATTTGTTGGCACATAATTTTTCATAATATTCTCATAATTATTTGTATTTCTGTGGTGTTGGTTGTGATCTCTCCTCTTTCATTCGTGATTATTTATTTAGGTCTTTTTCTCCTTTTCTTTTTGATAAGACTGGCTTATTAGTTTTATAAAAGAGTTATCAGTTTTCTTAATTCTTTCAAAGAACCAGCTCCTGGTTTCATTGATCTATTCTACTGTGTCTTTTGTTTGTTTGTTTCTATATTATTTATTTCTGCTCCAATCTTTATTATTTCCCTTTTCCTGCTGGATTTAGGCTTTATTTGCTGTTCCTTTTTTAGCTCCATTAGGTGTAAGGTTAGGTTGTGCACTTGAACCTCAATGAGTCTTGCTTCTTGAGGTAGGGCTGTATTACCATTTACTTCCCTCTTATGACCACTTTTGTGGCATCCCAAGGTTTTGGACTGGGCCTATTGTTTTCTTTTTAATAAGATATTCACATCATTCTAAATGAGTGTGCCTATATGATGGCTAAGAAGTTAAATATCTACAGCTTCAATTACCAAGTAGGAAGCAGAATATTTCAGTTTTTTTTTTTATGATGATGTTATAACTTAGGAATGATAACTCTTTGTTTAAACTCTAAATCCACATCTCATTTTCATGGGAAACCAAATTTTATAGACAGTCACTAAGGTCAAACAGCATTTAGTTCAATGCAGGGAATCATGCAATACAGTTCACCAAGATAAAGGTAAAGAATAATAAAACCAGTAAGACCTCCTTAAAATGGATTAGTAAGAAAACCATCCCAACAAGTGGGGGGAATATTCTTCAATTTTGATTCATCCTAAAGCAGATTTTGTAAACATGTAAAAATTAAAACTGGGCCAAGTAGCACATGGGCAGTTCAGTGATAAGGTAAACCCTCTGAATCCGGAGGAAGTGCTTACTTTGCACATTTCCAATATGTATGAAATTTGGTTACCAAGATTTAGGTGATTAACACCAGTTTCCCAGCAACACATTTCCAATTTCTGTTGCATGATATGTCAACTGAGTATAAGTGAATAATTAGTATTAATTTCACACACAGATGGCAAAGTACGTAGTTGTGTTGCCTCCTTATCTCCCATGACATTTTGCAAAAATGGCTCCTTGAGAGACTTGGCCAAGAAAGATGAAAATATAGTAAAGAAACCATAAGTGACAGCAGGGGAAGTAAAATTGAGTCAACTGTAAATGGAATTTCAGAACAGAGAGCTGACGGTGAGAAAGCTGACACTGTGGATGTATATGTAGCCAGACGGGATGAGGGAAGGCAGACTTACCATCATAAATGGAGAAAGTGATTGTGCCTGAAAGATGGAGAAGTACCAGAGGAAATGATGCCAACTAAAAGAAAACCTTCACCCAAAAGGCCTTCTCGGAGATATTTCACAACATTTGAAAGTGCAGAGGATAAAATGTTGGAAGCTGCTCCACATTTAGAGAGGAGCATAACAAGTCAGAGTAGACTTGTGGGTTTATTTTAGTTTCCTGAAGCTAAATCTGTAAAAGGCTGAGAACTTTCCAAAGCTGTCCCTCTCTTTCTGATTCAAATATTCTATTCATGACTGTTTTCCATGACAATGACTATCTTTTGTATACTCTTCCTACCTTTGCTCTTCCCCTACTTAGGATAAGATTATTTTTCTCAATAGTTATCTCTCCAGCCTTCTCCAGCTCAGGCATAGCCTTAATTTATGCAACAATAACCTTTACATTTGCTTGGATCCCTTATTAAGAAAGAGAAGAGAGACCAAGTGCAATTGTAGGCTCACCATTTACTCCATGAATCTCAGTTCACAGTAGCCCCCACTTTACCCCTGGTTTCCCTTTCCTTGGTTTCAGTTACCTGCAGTCAACCCCACCATCCAGCAGCAGGTGATTCTCCTTCTGATCCGTCTTCAGAAGGTCAATAGCTCCTCATGCTACTTTACAATGCCTGTGTCATTCACCCCATTTCACCTCATCACATAGCATTGTATCATCTCACATCATCAAAAGGGTGAGTAGAGTACAGAAAGTTTTTTTGAGAGAGAGGCCACATTCATGTAACTTTAGTATGATTTAGTGTTATAATTGTCCTATTTTATTATCGTTGTTGTTGTTAATCTCTTACTGTGCCTAATATATGAGTTAGACTTTATCATAGGTATGTAGGTATAGGAAAAAACATAGTACATAAAAGAGTTCAGTGCTATTTGCAGTTTCAGTCATCCACTGGGGATCTTAGGACTCTACCCCACAGACAAGGGGAGAATATTATATTCATGAACTACACCCCAAGCCCTGCTCTGTATGTCACATCCAGGTCTTTCCATGCACTGACCTCAAATAAACCACATTAGAACTTCCTGCCATAATGCCCTACATACTTGTCGTGTCATCCTTATAGACACCAAAAAGAAAGAATAAGTAATGCAAAATAGAAAGAACAACAGCTTTGGCAGAAAATACCAGATAGAGAAAATGAACATACCTTTTAGGTCACCATCTCTCTTGGGTAAACTTGGGGAAGCCAATGTGTCCAGTGTAAAAGTGAAATCGTCATTTTAGTTCTCTTCACTTTGTGAAGTGGACTTTCACTTCATCTTTCACTTTGTGAAATCTTCATTGATATGGACAGCAACCTGACAAACATTTTCAAGCCAGGAAATGAGAAAAAGAGATTTCATGAATAGGAAAGTCTGTACTTAAAATTTCTTTTAATTGGCATACTAATTGGTCAGTTCTTTATTCCCATCTTAGAAGCTCTGTTTTTGAAGTTTTTATGGAACTACATGGAGCATACTGCTTTGTCATTCCTTAATAAAAACAAAAACAAAAAAGAACAAAAACCATACAAACTTCTTCCAACTTCACTGCTTCTGGGCAAGCATTTCTCTCTCAGGAGTCCCTGCTTCTGCTTACTGTTGGCGAGGAAGAGAGTGGCAATGAACTTTATCTGGTAGTCCGGGCAGCGTAAGTTGAAGAAGCGCGAACAAGTACGGCCTTGCAGCTCACACTGAAATCAAAGACTCTTTGTTCTTTGTGGTTTGATGGCTGCCTCATCGGTATACTCTCCCTGGAAAAGCATTTCCAGCTTCCTCTCACTGTCTCTGAGAACTGAATCAGGTGTGAGGCACACCTTTTCCCGACTGCCAGGGCCTCACAAAGGAGCTTTCTGTGTCAAAACCAATGTCGGCCTCATTTTTTTTCTTTTTAAATCAGGGTGTGGCAAATCTGGCTCACACTCCAAGGTACAGTCAACTCGCAGTGTGACAGGAGATCTGGAATAGCATGTCTCAAATTGATTTATATGATTGCATTAGTTCACAGGATTATATGAGGGTGGAACCGTTCCTTTTTCTTCTGCTCGTAATACGAAGCACACTCCGTGCCTGCAACATACAAGCTCTCAGTAAATGCTGGGTTACATTTAAAAGTTTTATTTATTTGTTGCTTTCCAAGGCTGCCCTTGCAATTACTCTTGATCTTTTTTGGGACCAATGCAAGACTATGAGAACCGGAACCAAGTTGCACAGAGTAGGTCGGCAATAAATACCAGCTGGAATGGCATTCTGTATATAATCCAGGATTATTCTGTTTTCAAGCTGTGCCACGTAAGCAAATGGCACCCTCCCTCTCATCCCATCCTGTCCAGCCTGCTTAAAACTGCTGATTAGTTTTTCTTGCTCAAGGTTACTAAGGCAAAAGTAACTGACTGCACTGTGCCACTGTTTTTTAATATACAGAGGGTTCACAGCTTGCCCATGCTTCCTGCTATTGCAAGTTCTTGGCAAAACTGAGATTTCTGGCAATACCAGGTTTCACTCATTTTACAAGGTGATCTGGCAAAAAGAGATACAGCCATACTGAATGCTATTCCCGGGTACTTACCTGCAGGTTCCCACTCAGGATATGTTCCTTCTAAATGTTGAGAAATAAACTAAAGCAGAGGCACTTGAATATTTACTTTGATAAACCATCTTTCAAATATTTCCAGATGGGGATTTTCACTAGCTACGAATCAGCTTATCCACTTCCCTATTTTTTATGACTTCACAGGCCTATGACCAGCAGATTAGTCATCTTGTCTCTTTATTAAGGAGTGAAAAGGAGGCTTTTTAAAATCAAATGATTAATGTGAATTGTAAATCCCTTTTAAAAATTAACTTTGGGGCGCCTGGGTGGCTCAGTGGGTTAAAGCCTCTACCTTCGGCTCAGGTCATGATCTCAGGGTCCTGGGATTGAGCCCCGCATCGGGCTCTCGGCAGGAAGCCTGCTTTCCCCTCTCTCTCTGCCTGCCTCTCTGCTTACTTGTGGTCTCTCTCTTTCTCTCTCTCTGTCAAATAAATAAATAAAATCTTTTAAAAAAATTAAAAAAATAAAAATTAACTTTATACTTAAACCATACATTTGCAGTCCTAGGAACTCCTTATCAATTTGTGACAGTCCAAATTCCCAGTAACTACATAAAAAATCTGCAGATAGCATTGACTGATGACACTACCCACTCCTTTTCCATAATGGAACATTCTATCATTTTTCATGCCCAACAAGACTGGATCATTTCAAGTTTCAATGCTATTACAGATAATTGAGAACTTGGCCATATTGCTAAAAATCAAGTTGCCGTGAGTACCACCAATGAATTCATCAATGTAAAACCTTATATTGTGCTATTGTTTTTTTTGTTTTTTTAACTCTAAGCAATCGTCTTTTCACAACAGAGGACAATTCAGGAAGATCATGGTCCAGGTGGATTATAAGGTCAAGTCCAGAAACTCCTCCACAGAATATATTTATACTACAGCTTTTGATAAAGATGAAGTGACTCTAAGAAACTTACTTTGGGGAAGAGTAAGAGTCTGAAAACTTCCACTTTGAGTTAAAAAAGGAAGTAGAAAGGGAAAAGAAATTATTCAGACAGAAATTTTTCAGACAGGAAAATAATTATTCATTATTTCTGGAAAGAATGAAAGAACAAACTCTGATACAACAAATCCAATGAATCCCAAACAAAGTAAGAAGGAATGGATGGATACCTAGACATAACATGCTGAAATTGTAAAATACCAAAGAAAAGAAGAAGTCAAAAGAGAGAGTCATTACCATCAAAGGACTGCCAAACTAACAGCTAATTTTCAGCAGAAATAGTGGAGTAAACAAGTGCTACAACTTTTGACCCATAAATATTCCTTGTAAAATTACCTTTCAGGCATAAGGGAGAAATACACTCTTTTTTTTTTTTTTTTAAGATTTTATTTATTTATTTGACAGAGAGAGATCACAAGTAGGCAGAGAGGCAGGCAGAGAGAGGGGGGGGAAGCAGGCTCCCTGCTGAGCAGAGAGCTCAATGCGGGGCTCGATCCCAGGACCCTGAGATCATGACCTGAGCCGAAGGCAGAGGCTTTAAACCACTGAGCCACCCAGGCGCCCCAATACACTCTATTTTTTTAAGACTTTATTTTTTAGGGAAGTTTTAGGTTCACAGTAAAATTGAGCAAAAAAACCCCAGAGAGTTTCTATATCTTTTACCCCCACATATACACAGCCTTCCCCACTATCAATATCCTGTCCTAGAGTGGTACATATGTTAAAATCTTCAAAACTACACATCATTATCATCAAAATTAATAGTTCACATTAGGGTTCACTCTTGGTGTTGTGCATTTTATGGATTTGGACAAATAAATAATGACATGAATCCATTGTTACGGTATTATATAGAATAGTCTTACTGCTCTAAAAATTCTCTGTACTTTGCCTATTCATCCCTACCCCACATCCCCATGAAGCGCTGACAACCACTGATCTTTTTACTGTCTCATAGTTTTGCCTTTGCCAAATGTCATATACTTGGAATCCTACATTGTGTAGCTCTTTCAGATTGGCTTATTTCACATATTGATATGCATTTAAGTTTCCTCCATGTCTTTTCATGGCTTTAGAATCATTTTGTCTCTATCAACAAAATAACTTGCTGGGATTTTGGTTGGAACTGTGTTAAATCTAGAGATCAAGTTGGGAAGATCTGAGAGCTTGACAATATTGAGTCTTCCTATCCATCAACATAGAATAGCTCTCCATTTATTTTGCTTTGATTTCTTCCCTCAGACTTCTATAGTTTTCCTTGTATAGATTTTTTTTTTTACAAAATTTTGTATTTTATTTGTTAGACTTACTTGAGTATTTAACTTTTTTTACATGCTAATGTAAATAATTTTTTTTTTAAATTTCAAATTCTATTTGTTCATTGCTGGTAGAGGAAAGCTATTGGCTTTTTATATTAACCTTGTATCCTGTAATCTTACTACAAATGCTTCTTGGTTTCAGGAGTTTTTTGTTGGTTCTTTCAGATTTTCTATATAGTCTGTCATCTCATCTGTGAACAAAAAAAATTTTATTTCATTTTCTCCAAACTGTATACCTTTTATTTCTTTTTCTTGTCTTATTTCATTAGCTAGGACTTTCACTATGATATTAAAAAGAAGTGCTGAGTCGTGACATCCTTGCCTTGTTCTTGATCTTAGCAAAATCTTCTAGTTTTTTATAATTACACTTTTTTAGAGATTAAAAACTCAGATTGCCACCAACAGAGCTTGCACCAAAAATTTTTTAATAAAAGTCTGAATTAACTTTTTAATGCAAGTTCTTTTTTGTCCTATATGAAAGGATTGATTAATTTTGTCTTGGTTTATGCATCTTAGTTTTACCTATCTTGCTTCCTTACCAAAACTTGATAGTGGTAATTGAAATAGTTCATTTATTCCTGGATGCTTATGTTTTCTTTTCTTTTTTTTTTTTTTTTTAAGATTTTATTTATTTATTTGACAGAGAGAGAGAGAGAGAGAGATCACAAGTAGGCAGAGAGGCAGGCAGAGAGAAGGGGAAGCAGGCTCCCTGCTGAGCATAGAGCCCGATGTGGGGCTCGATCCCAGAACCCTGAGACCATGACCTGAGCCGAAGGCAGAGGCTTTAACCCACTGAGCCACCCAGGCGCCCCCTCTTAAGTGTTTTCTTATTTTTAATTTTTATTTTAGTTTAATTTTTTTTTAAGATTTTATTTTTATTATTTGAGAGTGAGAGAGAGTGAGAAAGAGCATAAGTGAGCAAAGTGCAGAGGGAGAAGCAGACTCCCCGTTGAGCAGGAAGCCTGATGTGAGACTCAATTCCGGGACACCAGGATCATGATGTGAGCTGATGGCAGATGCTTAACCTACTGAACCACCCAGGTGTCCATGTGTTTTGTTTTGTTTTGTTTAAAACTGTACTTTACTGGATAATTTACATACAGTAAAATGTGCAAATATTAAGTGTACCGTTTAATGACTATACATACACATATGTGTGTGCGTGTCTATACTTATATCCATGTGACCACCTCCTATATCAAGATATATCCACTACCTCAAAGAGTTCCCTTGTGACTTTCCAGTCAATAGCAACTCCCACACCTCTCCTTTGTGGTTAATCACTATTTTTTATTTTTCTCACCATAAGTTGGTTTCGCCTATTCCTGCATTTTACATAAACAGCATAATATAGTATATATTTGTACCTGTCTTCTTTCATCAACAAAACATTATTGCGAGCTAAAAGGGAAGAAAAATGATCTCAAAAGGATGGTCTAAGGTGGAAGAATTAATGAGCCAAGCAATGTAAATCTGGGGGGGGAAACTGTGCAAACATGTGTAAATCTGGGGGGGGGGGACTGCATAAAATAATACTACTTATTTCGAATCTGTGGGGTTAAAAAAAATTGAACCATAATAGCACATGTGGGGTGACCAACTAACTCATCCTTGTTTGCCTTGCAGTTTTTTTATTTTAAAACTGAATGTTTTGCAAACAAGAATATCTTCAATCCTGGGCAAAACAGGGATGTTGGTCAACTAAATATTTCAGCAAAGATGACTGGAATTCAGGCATTATAGGGTCCTTATATTGTAAGGAAAGGTGAAGATCTAGATTAATTCTCACTTGTTATGATATACATTAAATTTCTAGAAGTAATCATAAAAATATAGAAAGGTATAAGTTTCAAAGTGGTAATGAGAATAAATGGAATTAATACATTTACCAAAAAAATCAATCATCCAGTTAAGCCAAAAGAAGACAAGCAAGGAGAAAAAGAGAAAGAAAGGGTAGGACAAACAGAAAGCCAAAATAGGATAAAAGTAAATCAGAATATATTGATAAACATAATATGTGTAAATTGACTACTGTAATTAAGAGACAAATGTTGTCACCTGAGATCAAACAAACGAGCATACACATTCAGTTGTTTACAATCATCATATCTAAAACATTTTGAGACAAAGCAAAAGTATTAAAAATATATATCTACTAAATCAATACTAATAAAAAGTTAGGTAATGTAGACATGTTAGTACTAACAAAATAATAGGAAGAAGCATCACCAGATACAAAAATAAAATTTCTGCATAATGCCAAAAGGTTAAAATCACCAGTTTGGAACATGTGCATTTAATAACAAACTTCAAAATGTAGAGGGAAAAACTGAAATAATCAAAGACGAAATTGAAAAACCTACCATTATGGTATGATAATACAGTCTCTTAGCAAACAACAGCTCAAACAGCCAAAAACAAAGAAAAAAAAATCACTCGGAATACATGTTATCAGCAAGCTTGATTTTGGAATGTGTGTGTGTGTGTATGTATGTGTGTATACACACTTGCCAATTAGAGAACACACACAGACATATCCGCACTTGCCCTTAGAGAATACATGTACGTAAGAAATACCTAGGAGACTAACCACATACTAAGCTATAAAGCCAATCTCAACAAATTTCAAAAAAATCAGTATTGTTTATCATTCCTTTATCATAATATAATTAAGTTAGAAACCAATAACAAAATGATAAGGAGAAAACCATATACATCTGGAAATTTTAAAGTATACGAAGTATCTAAATAACTCATGAGTAAAAAGGGAGCATAAAAGAACTTAAAAAAATAATAAAACAGAATTTCACATCATATAGAATGTTGGTATTATTGCATAGAGAGATATTTATAGCCCTATTTCCTTATATGAGGAAAGAAAAAAAGATTGAAAATTAATGAGCTAAGCACTCAGCATAAGAAGTTAGGAAAAGATCAGCAAAACAGACACCAAGGAAGTAGAAGTAATAAAGGCAAGAGCAGAAATTAATGAACTAAAAAGTAAATGTACAGTAGAGTAAATTAAAAAACCCAGGTATTGGTCTTTGAATGAATAATAAAAATGAGAAAACTTTAGCAAGTTCCGATCATGACAAAAATGCAGAAAGGACAAATAAAATCACAATGAAAAGGGGCCACTACTTCAGATGCAAAAGAGATTAAAATATAGGATGATTATGTAATTATTCACATATGGTAGTAAACTTGAAAAAATAAAACAAGAAGTTGTTAGAAAAATATAACTAGAAAAACTAATTTAAGAAAAAAATTTAAAACTGAATCATTATAATGATCCTGTAACCATTACAGAAATTAAATCAGTGAAGTTTTTTTCTCACATAGAAGGCACCAGGTACAAATTTTATAGGGCAAGTTCTCTAAGAAGAAAAAGCAATTTTAATTGTCTTCCAGAAGATAGAAAAAAGAGAACACACCACAATTAATTTTAGTAAGCTAAAATAATTTGATACCAAAAAATAATAATTTGATACCAAAACCAAGGAAAATTCAAGAACACAAGGTTGAGTTAATGTTATCACTCTAATATGATCTTAACAGACCATGAAGAAAGAAAACACAATAATGTCAATATGTTAAGACAATTGTGGAGAAAATTACAAAACGTTATTGGAAATGCATTAAAGGAATTCAGATTGAAGTAAGGACCTAAATATGAGAGGCAAAACTTTAAAATTTTTAGAAGGTAATATTGGAGAATATATTATCTCAAAAGAGATAAGAATATCTTTAAAAATTCTAGAGCATTAAAACATCCTAGAGCAAATCCTAAAGAAAAAATCTGCGGATGCCCTCTATAATGGTTGTACCACTTTATACTCTTACTTGCAAGATATAAAAATGCCTGGCCCAGGATACTTTCATCAACACAGCATGTTATCAAACTTTTGGATCTTTGATGATTTGATAAGCAGAAATATATATCTCATTGTAGTTTAAAAAATTTGTAATGAAGATATTCAAGAAATTTGATGACATGAACTACATTAAAATGAATAATTCTGTTCATTAACAAATCTCATAAAGCCATAACTAGGATGGAAATTATATGTGATATATATACCTAGAAAGGATTAGTTTTCAGAGTATATGGAACGCAAAAGGGAACTTCAAGAACTCAAAATCATTCAAAGACAACCCAACAGAAAAACGTGAGCAAAATGGCACAAATGGGCATTTCCCAGAAACGCAGCAAGACTGATAATAAACATAGGAAATGTAAATTAAAACTACATGAAATACTACTTTGTAACCAATCACACTGGCAGTAACTAAGTAGTTGGATAGCTCCAAGTGTTGGAGAGACTCAAATGCTCATATCCTGCAGGTATGAGTGTAAATTAGTACTACGGAAAACAAATTGGTATTATCCAGTAAATAAAGATGCATATACCCAATGCTTCAACATTCTACCTCTAGGTAAATACCTAGAGCAACCTTTGCACATAAGTACCAAGGAGATAAACAAGAACGTTCAAAGGCAGCCATGTTTGTAAGAGCAAAGCAGACAAACAAAAACTACAAAACCTACCCCTCTCCCCTGCCAAAAAAACCACCTATAAAAACCCACAAAAATTTCAATGTTCTTCTAAAATAAAGTTTATAAATTACAGCATACCCATAAAATAGAGGATTCTATAGTGACAGAAACTGAATGAATTATTGATACATGCCTCAACACTGATAAATTTCAGAAGATGATTTTGAGTGGGGGAAAAAAGACAAGTTACAGAACAAAATGAACAGCTTGATCGCACACATATAAAGTTCAAAATTATGTAAAACTAAGCAATCCATTGACAAAACTATACAGACAAGCAAGAGAACACTAAACATAAAATTCAAGTATATCATTAACAACCTGAGGAGAAAGAAGGCAACTTATACTTATTTCTACATGCTGCTCTCACCACCCCCATCATGTAGATATAGGTTAGCAAGGAACTCGGAGCTTTGCAAATTGAAAACGCATCACTTAAACTGGTTTGTGTTGAATTTCACTGCCTTTCCTTCTGCTTTACTCCCAAACCACAAAATAATTTTTTTATTAAAAAAAATTTAATAAAATTTAAATTAAATTAAACTCCACAGTGGAGTGGTGATAGAAGTAAAGGATCATCTTTACTAACAATTTTCCCATTTCTCTTCTCTCCCCTTGTGTAGAACTATTTACCTCGAAACTTCTAGTTATTTTAGAAACCAAAGCTGAATCAGAACAGCTATCTTGAAGAGTCAATAGCGTTTTCTTAAAAGCTGCCTTTCTGAACCTTCCAGATAAAAAATCAGTTGGTTTTTCCAGTTACCTGATTGACACCTTACATCTGACAAATCCACTCTTAATTTGGATTAAACCGTCCAAAGGTTACATTCATGATTAGCATAAACTTCTTGTGGTATGCTTCAATACATGCATTTCTAAATAAAACCCAAATCACATCTTGAACCCATTTTTATATGTGCCAGAGTTCTTAATGTCATTGGGAGATGCAGACTTCCAGTATAAGTCCATGGTATGTATTATAACGACACCATAAATTGTCTTTGTGTAAATCTATATTTTCTTCATGTCTACACTTCTTAGAGCCACACTTTTCATGAAGAGTGGTAGCTCTGTGCAACAAGGAAGCTGGTTTCTCAGTGCTCTATAGGATTAGCACTTTATTCAAAGATTCTTTGGGACTTAACTCTAAGAAAAGAAATAGAACTTAAAATGAGCCAAGCAAAGTAGGCTTCTCCTTTGGATTACAATGCTTTCTAACACTCCTGCGCTCTTGATGTTTATGATAGTTAGTGCCTATCAGGTAACAAAAATTTAAAAAAGAAAAATAGGGGCGCCTGGGTGGCTCAGTGGGTTAAACTGAGCTTTAACTTTAACTTTCAACTTTTAACTTTAACTCTGAGCTTTAGCTTTAATAACCTTGGCTCAGGTCATGATCTCAGGGTCCTGGGATCAAGCCTGCATGGGGCTCTCTGCTCAGCAGGGAGCCTGCTTTCCCCTCTCCCTCTGCCTGCCTCTCTGTCTGCCTGTACTCTCTCTCTCTCTCTCTGTCAAATAAATAAAAAAAATCTTTAAAAAAATTAAAAAAAATTTTTAATTAAAAAAAAGAAAAATAGAATTTTTCCAATAAGAAGCATGAACCTCAAATAAAGTAGTTTGCTGGAAAGCTTAGTAACCCCACAGGAAAGACCAGAACCACGCATTTTTCAAGACTGCATGCTTTACTTTCCTTATTGCCATTCTCAGAATGTATCTCAGTTCTCTGAAAGATGCAAAATTAATCCCTTTATGTAACTGAGTAGTGATAGTTAATATTAACGTAACTATTTATTTTAAAAGTCAACTGCACCCACTTCTAAAAAGGTCTGAGGGAGTTTACATATTAACACATAGTTCAAAGGCATACTATTATTATGTTTAAATGCAAAATAAAATAGACTCTGGAAAACATAAAGGAGTTGATGCTATCAGGGACCAGTCACGTTCTGCCTCTTTTGAATGACTCCCCGAACACAAACACGACCTCCTTTCTACACGATCTCCTTTCTACACTCTTAAGTGGAGACTCTTTGTTCCTGAACTTTCCACTTACCCACAGGGCTGGCTGGGTTTGTTCAACAGAAACAGCAGGACAATGACATGGGTGAGTGGACTTTGGAAACAAACTACCTGGATTGGAATCATGGTTATGTACCTTGAGCGAGTTATCGAATGTCACAAAGTCTCAGTGTTCTCATCTGGGTTGATAATAGTACTTACTTCATTGAGAACGAATTGGGTTTAGAGTCTGGAAGGTACTGAGAACAAAGCCTGACATGCAGTAAGTTTAATAACAATCAGCCCTTGCCTGTGCAGTATACTGCCAATCTCCAGTCAGAATCCTGCCCTAGAAACTTGTGCCTCTCGAACTTTCTATCCCCCATCCCTTCTTGTTGTTCTCACTGCTCTCTGATGTGGATCAGAGGTTGTGGAGCATGGCTCATGATTTTTCTCTCTACCCCAAATCTGCCATAATCCTGCTGTCTTCGATGTTCACGTGGATGACCCTTCCAACACCCAGTGTCTTGGCTTCTTCAACTCCAACGCCCTCCATCTCCACACGGATATCAACAACTCACCCCTTCTTCTGTATTATTGCCTATGGCTACTCCACCTGTAAAATCTTAAGCCACACCATTCCACTTTCCTACCACGAACTCCTGTATCCTTATTGTTCCAATTATACCTGCTTATTCATCAGGACTGGGACAGGTCTTACCCCACTCACTCCATGTGTCTGACTTTTTTCCTGTTTTGCTTCCATTGCCATCTTGCTTGCTTGGGTTCAGCTCTTCAACCTGTCACTTCAGAAACAGCTTCAGCTTCTCACTCCTCTTGCTCCTTTTTCCTTCTGCAGTACTTACCCAAATGTGGATCCGTCTGGACTTCCTTGCGTCTAAAACCACACACTAAGGACATCACTCAACCCTGTGTATGGGAGCCATTAGCTCACAGTGCTGTCCTCAGCTCAGCTCTCAGCACACAGTTGGCCAGCTTCCTCCATGCCCCTCACTAGCCCTGCATTTCTTTGCAAACCTCCTGCTCCCCTGCTCTCGGCTCTCATAACGAGTTACCATGTTCTACCGAAATCACCTCCTAAATACCTCTTGCATCTAAAAATCCTGCTTGATTTCTTCTCTCTTTCTCCTCAGCTCTACCCATCTCTTATCCTGCTTCCCAAATACTCTCTTCTGAGCTACCAAAGTAATCTTTCTGAAAATTTAAGTACCATCATGTTCCATACATATTTCATACCCTTCAATAACTCCCTATTCCTGATGGAGGTCCTACACCATAGCTTGACCCCAAGGCCCTTTGTGACCAGGTTCCTGTTCACTTCTCTAAACTTCTTTCCCGATTCTTCCAATCTGCACCTTACACACTCAATTATTCTTTTTTTTAAAAGATTTATTTATTTTTTTGACACAGAGAGAGGGATTACAAATAGGCAGAGAGGCAGGCAGAGAGCAAGAGGGGGAAGCCCGCTCCCTGCTGAGCAGAGAACCCGATGTGGGGCTCGATCCCAGGACCCTGAGATCATGACCCAAGCCGAAGGTAGAGGCTTTAACCCACTGAGCCACCCAGACGCCCCCACACTCAATTATTCTTGCTTCCTTGAATGTCCATATTTTCTCAGACCTCCATGCATCTCATAGGCTACCTCCTTTGTAAGGAATGCCCATTTTTCTTCTTTTTCTGGTTGGGTTAACTCCTTTTGATCTGTTACGGTTCAGTTCAAGTGTCACTTCTTGTCAGCTCTGGTACAGAGACTTCCCTGGCCCTTCTTCTTCCTGAGCAGGCTGGTTGGGTGTCTCTCTTTGTTCTTCCACATGTGTTATCTCTATTCAAGTACTTACCATGCTCCTGGCACCAGTAAATGGTTAGTGAATTAATGAATAAGGGAAGGCATCCCATTTCCATAAAATAATGATAAAAACTACTATAGTATTTCATTTTATATGTCCATTTGGAATAGAGGTTTTAAAAACTTGGTGGTGGGGCACCTGGGTGGTTCAGTCAGTTAAGTGCCTGCCTTCAGCTCAGGGTCCTGGGATTGAGCCCAGAGTCTGGCTTCCCACTCAGTAGGGAGTCTGCTTCTCCTTCTTTATCAGTGTATTGCCACTGTGAATGCTATCCTGATTCCTAGACTACAGATGATTGGTAAAGTACAATATTTTTAAATTTAAAAAAATTAAAAAAAAAATTTTTTTTTAAAGATTTTATTTATTTGACAGAGAGAAACACAGCGAGAGAGGGAACACAAGCAGAGGGAATGGTAGTGGGAGAAGCAGGCTTCCCGCCGAGCAGGGAGCTCGATGTGGGGCTCGATCCCAGGACCCTGGGATCATGACCCGAGCCGAAGGCAGACGCCCAACGACTGAGCCACCCAGGCGCCCCTAAAGTACAATATTTTAAAAAGTGAAAACCAGCCTGGGTGGCTCAGTCAGTTAAGTGTCCAACTCAATTTTGTTTCAGGTCATGATCACAGGGTCATGCGATCAATCCCTGCTTTAGGCTCTGAGCTCAACACAGAGTCTGCTTGAGATTCTCTACCTCTCCCTAGCCCTCTGCTCCTCATTACCTTATGCACTCTCTAGAATACATAAATAAAGTCTTTTTTAAAAAGTGAAGTGAGATAATATTCAATGTAGTCTTACAGCACTGAGAAAAAAGTCCTGATGGGATAGCGTTAAGTCTATCCATCTGAGTAATCATATACTTGCTCCAGAGTCAACAGATCCAATTCATGGAGAGGGTTACTCATCACTTAATAGGAATAATCAGGTAATTAGGGTAACCCATTCCCCATTTATACCCATTAACAATTTTTTTTCTTTTTTAGTCATATCAACAATATAGTTAAAGAGGATTGTCAAGACTAACCTCTCAAAAAATCACCTATATCACATATGCCTGAAAGCATAAGATATTATTGTAGCAGATTAAGGAGTCTCTCTTACCTTAACCTTGTTTTTGACATACAATAAGAAAAATAGTTTTAAAACAAGAAATCTTGAGATAAATACAAAAGAAGGAATAATAAACATTAGGTTTACAAATGTGGGGGCCCAAAAAAGAGAGACCTCTACTCATTTGTCATGCCTGACCCCCCTCTACCTAGTTTCCCTATTGACCATATACATTGAGCTGTTTCTTATTTGCATTTCTCTTTGCTCCTACCAAGGAGCTCTGAGATTTCTTTATCAGAAAGTGTCTTTATATACCTGAAAACCAAGCATTACTGGGTCATTAAAAGTTGAATTGTTTTTCTAGTACTACCTATGGATTTTCACCAGTGCATCTCTTCATCCAGTCTCTTTTAAGACCAAGTGAGTACCTAAAAGAAGTCTGGGTGGATCTAGGGCACAATTACTAGACGTGGACAAAGATGAGTGGCTTTTGGTATGATCAAATATTTATGTATAACTCTGATCACAAATATGAGAGTCAGAGGGAGATCTGCCTATCCAATCTGGACAGACAACAATGTACAAGAAAATCCCACAAAAGTTATCAAAAAGGACATAGATACAGAGAAGGCATTGAAAGTTTGTGGATGGAATTAACCAAGAGTTGAAACCAGAGACAAGGTATGTTATTACACCTTACGGCTTGTAAGATTAAGTTTATGGGACCAAATATCTTGGAATCCTTAGACAATTTTATAGTGAAATATAAGACTTTGTATCCAGACAAAGATTCAAGAAACAGACATATACAGCTCTGATGACTTATCACAAAACAATGTCCATGTCATCACCACCAATGTCAAGAAATGCACTTGAGAAGAATGTCTTCTCTCTCCCAATCACTATACTGTCTGCAACAAAGGTAATCACTATCCTGACTTCGATGAAAATCATTTTCTTGCTTTTCTTTACAGTTCTTCCAACTAAGCATCCATCCCCAAACATTAGTTTATTTTTACCTGGTTTTTGAACTTGATATAAATGGAATGAGAGTACATATTTTCTTGTTCCTGACTTATTTCACTCAACATTATGTTTGTAAGATTCACATGTTGTTGAATGTTAGCTGTAATTTGCTCAACAATGTGTAGCAAATACTACACAGTAAATTGTCATTTGTATAGAATATTCTATTGAAATAATATACTACATCTTGTTTATCAGTTCTATTCTTAGATGTTTTAAAAAGTCAAAGAAGTTTTCATCTCTTTGTATAACTACATAGACTCCCATTATGGTGAAGATATGGACTCGTGTTTTCATTTATTAAGTTGATTCTTTAAGGGAGAGAAACAAAAAGGTTTCTTAAATCAGTGTATGTCAGGAGAGGGGGTAATGGGAGAGGGTTGATTCTGACGGGGCTCACAGAGGTGGAAAGTGAAAGGAGAACCAAAACGGTTACTTGCCCCATTTTTTCCTAAGAACAAACACTTGAAGCCACGCTCCAAACCAGATAGCTCTGTCCTTTGTCAATGACGTTGGAGAAAGGAGATCATGGCTACATGGGCGGAGAGTGTGTGCTTGGTAGGAAGAAGAGAAAGAGCATATGCACAGACACATGCATGAAACGACTTCAGTTCTAGTTGTTATTCCATTAATTCGTGGCATTTGTTTTGATATATTTGCTGTGCGGTGGTCATGAAAGCAAAAACGTCCTACTAATCACAGACTTTATTTTGTTACAAAAAGCGTTGCTACTTTGCATTGGACTGGAATGTTGGACTATTCAACAAATATTCAGCTCCTTCCACCTCTCCCTCGCAATGAAGTCTATTTTCCTATCTTTGGGCTTGGCCATATGGCATGCTTGCCATATGGGTGTGATAGGAATAGCAGCTTTAAATATGCTTGAGTGGTAGACTCATGCTCTTGTGCTTCAGGGATCTGTCAGAACATGCCTTCTCCCCTGGGCCCCAGAATGAAAAATGTGGAGCTGACCTGAACCCACACCAAGGCCAACCAACTTGCAACTTGGAACAGAGCTATCCACCCCAGATGAGCCTACACCAGCCCTGCCGAAGTTGACTAGTGCAAGAATAAATGTTTGTTATTGGGAGCCACTGAGTGTGGAGTAGTTTGCTATTGTGGTGGCAAAAACGGTTTTACAGCTGTAGTCAGAGGTGTAAAGGTCAGGCCATTACCACTCCTCAATAGTAATGGACTTGGCTCCATTTATCTCATTCTGCATTTGTTTTATGAAGCCAGGGATTCAGATTTCAAGACTTCTTTTTAGTGCAAATTCTAAATGCCCAGGGGACAATGACCAGATCAGTTTAGAATCTAAAGAAGGGAGCTAGTAGGAGATGAGAACAGATATCCTTGAGGTCAGTGGAAAGGAGCTAAGATCAGTTTGGGATGTTTTGGGCCCTGGCTATACCACTTGGGGAAATGGCAGGAGAGACCACAACTGCATTCACTTAGCAGGAAGCTGTTCTGGACTTATTCAGAGAAGTGGGAGATGCTCTACTTTGAGGGGTGGTATACAAAGAGTTAGGGCATAGGTAAGTTGTGTTTTTTAATAGCTAACTAACTGTTGGGGTTGACAAAGCTATGCCCTTGGACAAGTATACGTCTAGAGATTAAAAACTGCATATATGTGGAGAAATGGAAAATTTCAAATCCTGCTGGTGGGACTATAAATTGATCTAAACACTTTGGAGAACTTGGCAGTAATTGGAGGTTACTTTGGAAAACAAGTAAAGTTGAAGATGCTATATCTTTTTTTTCAATGACTTTATTTATTTGAGAGAGAGAGAGTATGAGAGAAAGAGAGAGAGGGGAGTGGGGCGAGGGCCAGAGGGAGGAGAAGCAGACTCCCTGAGGAGCAAGGAGCCCAACATAGGGCTTGATCCTGGGACTCCAGAATCATGACCCAAGCCTGAAGGCTGACACCCAACCGACTGAGCCACCCAGGCGCCCCGAAGATGCTCATATCTTAATACCCAGTAATTTGGTACTTGATGTGTAGCCATCGGTCTTAGTGGGACTGGTGCCACACAGATGAAACTCACAATCTCACCAATAACACTGAGTAAAGCAAAAGACCTGTATTTCATACCATTTAAACATCATAATACTATGTGTGATTTAGGGATCCACACGTAGCAAAAACAGTTTAAAAATGCATGGGAATGATAAACACCAAGTTCAGCAGTTATCTCAGGCAGCAAGGAAGGAGATGTGATTGGAGAGGAGTAAAATGGGAACTTACGTGCACCTAAAATGTTTCATTTCTTCAGGTATAAGGTGAGCACAGAAGGATTCATTATTATTTATATATTTTAATGGAAAGAATATAGATTATTTTACGTCATTTCTGTATATATGAAATATTGCAAAATAAGTATTTCAACAGAGGGAGTTTCATGAGCTTCTAATACCATGGGGCCATGTTTTGTTCATCTCTCTAAGCTCAGTGCAAGTAGTGTGCCTGGCACCGAGTAGATACTCAATTAGTGTTTGTTGAATAGTCAACCAAACATACAAAAGTTCATATACTACAGTTTTAATTCTTATGCATAAATAGAATGCTTCGGTGCCCCCTTGATGAGGGTATCCAGTAACATGAAACTTCCCACGATATGGCAGGCACTTTTTTAGCATTAAAAGTACAACCATGAACATAAACAAAATTTCCCTCCCTCAGAAGACTCATTTTGAGTGTGTGTGTTTTGGGGAGGGTGGCAGGGGAGGACCCAGAGGAGTATTAATAATAAAGAAAATAATTAAGTAAAATAGCAAGTAGGCCAGATGAGATCAGTGCTCTCGAGAAAAATGAGGCTGAGAACAGAAGTGTTGTGAGATTGTAGGAAACATTAAACCCGGTAGTCAGGTTCTCTTTGAGAAAGTGACCTTTGAGCTAGAACTTAAAACAATGGAGAAAACTGTGAGCACGATGAGTTAGAGGGAGGAGAAAATACAAAGACCTTGAGGCAGCCTGGAAAGGAGGCCGGGCAGTCGCAGCCGACTGAGTGTCTGGGTGCGCGTTGGGGGAGGAGGGAGATCAGAGACTGGATAGAACCTGCTAGACCATTTTCAGGACTGTGGCTTTTACCCTTGGTCAGACTAAGGACTTGGAACAAAGGACAAGCATCATCTGGCTTACGCGTTTAAAGGATTGCTCTATTTGGTGAGGAGATAATAGTGGGAAGTAGAAACTGGGAGACTAGTTAGGACATTATTGCATTAATCGAGGCCCAAGGTGATGGTGGCTGGAACCAGGGAGGCAATGGTGGAAATGATAAGTAGTCAGATTTTGACATATTTTGAAGACACAGGCACAGAGTTCTTGGTGAGGGACTGTACACGAGGCATGAGAAAAGGAACACTCAGGGATGACACAAAGGTTTTTGGCTTGAAGTTGCCACTGACTGAGAATAGAGGGGGCTGGCTGGCGGGGGGTAGGGAGGGGTTCGGTGTGGGGCACGTCAAGCTTGAGGTGTTTACCAGGTGTCCAGATGGAGTTGTTAAGTAAACAGTTGGTATATGAGCTTCAGGGTCAAGAGAGACATACGAGCTGGAGAAATAAATTTGAGAGCCATTCGCAGATAGGTTGTCTAAAAAGGTTAAAGATAGGATGAGATCATCAGAGGAGTCAACGTAACTCAGAAAGAAGGGAGGTCCAACGACCAGGTCTAAAGGCACTGTGGTGTTTAGAAGTCAGGGAGGAAGAAGAAGGTCCAGTCCAAGGAGATAAAGGAGTACCAGACAAGAAGATAGAGGAGACATCCATGGAAAGGTAATGCCTTGGAAGCTAGGTTAAGGAAGTACTTAAAGGAGAAGGGTGACTAATAGCGTCCAAGCATCCAATAATGCTCAGGGTCCACGTAAGATGATGACAATAACAGAGCTTTGTATCAAACAAAGTAAACGTTATCGGAGACCTTGGTGAGGCCAGGTCTGGTGGGGGCTGAAACCCTTCTTGTCAAGGGCTCAGGAGAGTGAAGAGAAAGGAATAAACAGGAAAACCAACTCGTCCGAGGCTATTTTTCTGTCTTAGCTGACTTTTAAACAGAAAGAGAATCCATGCATTCCTGATTCAACTCACACAAATGCATATGGGAATCCAGGAATCTAAACATATATCTTATCTCAAAAGAACAGAACACAAAGCAGCTAGAAAATTCCACTCGTGTATGAGAATTAGCTTCATTTTCCACAAACAAAAAGGACTACCGAGAGAATTGAACTAAAGATTCTGTAGGGGAAGGACTGTCCTAAGTGGGTGGCCAGCCTTCCTCTAACTTTGTTATTTGAGGTCAAATTAGTCCCCTTTACTTATCAAGTCAAATTTCTCCCAATGTAAATCAGTGGTTGGAAACAATTAGCTCAGCCTGAGAAGCCATTTATCTCAGGAGAACTTTAACCCCACAGACCAATTCACCTGTCTGATTCATCCAGGATCAGCACAGGTGATTCTCAGACCAGGCCAGCCTACTGTTCAAGAATCGCAAAGCGATCTCACAGATGTCAGGAAAGTTAATGCACAAGATGTGCGGGGGGATAGGCCTCTGAGCCCTAGACCTGCAGTGCTCTCACCCCTCTCCAGAAAACTGTGCCAAGGGGAATACTATCTAAACAACTGGCTCTAGCATATCATCAGTGAACGGACGCTTTTGGATGAACTTCAACCACGGCCGTCAGATCACATGCTAAAGAGAAAAAAATAATAATTTTAAAAATTTCCTTCTTACGTTGTAAGGGTTTGCTAAATTACCATACTATAACCCCAGTGTGGTCCATTATAACGAAGAGTTAATTTTCCAATATACGGTGTTATTAACCTTTCAGAAAATCCAGGCTAACACAATATCCAGAATTCATAAGTAGTAGTCAGTAAATGGAGGAATGATTTGACAATGAAAAATTTCTAAGGAATATGGGGCGCCTGGGTGGCTCAGTCGTTAAGCGTCTGCCTTCGGCTCAGGTCATGATCCCAGGGTCCTGGGATTGAGCCCCGCATCGGGCTCCCTGCTCGGCAGGAAGCCTGCTTCTCCCACTCCCCCTGCTCAAGTTGTTATTACAACTGAGGGAAGCCAAGAGAGATAAGAAGGCAAATAATTTCCATCACATTTATTGAATCAAATTGTATTTATTTAATATAGTCTTCTAATTTATATATTCAATTTGTAGAATTAACTATTTTAATAACTAATAGAAACCTTAACATTGCAGAAAATCTTTTTTTGGTTGTGCTCTTTTTGGTTTTTGTTTGTTTTGTTTTTGATGGGGACATCTTTCCCTTGCTCCCCAAGCCAAAATGTAGTCAGAAATTTTTAGTCTTCAGGGAGCCTGGGTGGCTCAGTCCTTAAGCGTCTGCCTTCGGCTCAGGCCATGATCCCAGGGTCCTGGGACTGAGCCCTGCATTGGGCTCCCTGCTTGACAGGGAAGCCTTTTCCCTCTCCCACTCCCCCTGCTTATGTTCCTGCTCTCACTATCTCTCACCCCATCAAATAAATAAAAATATTAAACAACAAAAAAGAAATTTTTAGTCTTCTTAAACAGAAATCTTTGAACTTGAGCTATAAAGTAGAAAAAAGGAACTAACTTTTCTTTCTCTCTGTTCATATACACCATCTAGTGGATTTATTTTATTATTCAATCAAAAACAGGAATGAGAAGAGTTATATGATCTAATTACTCAAATATATGATCTATATATATGATCTAATAACTCAAATTATAGACTGCATAAAAATCATGCCTTATAAAAACATAGCAAGTAAAGTATTATAAGAAAATAATTATGGTTTGGCATATAAGCATATCCTATTTGTACATTAAGTACACCTTTGAATGTTACCTGGATCTCCAGCTTCTGACATGATTATGAAAGTTAAAGAAGGAATCAAGAAACAATACTGTGGGAAGTAATCAAAATGTTGTTACTCTGAAGAAAGCAGTTAACTAAACTTCCACTTTTAACAAAATTTTTTTATCCAAGCATGCAACAGTCAGGTGTATTTCACATTATATGAAGAGTACACAAGGGGCACCTGGGTGGCTCAGCCCCTTAAGTGTCCGCCTCCAACTCAGGTCATGATCCCAGGGTTCTGGGATCGAGCCTCGAGCCTGAGTCAGGCTTCCCGCTCAGCTTCTCCTTCTCCCTCTGCTTCTCCCCCTGCTTGTGCTCTGCTCTCCCTGCTTGTGCTCTCTCATTTCTCTGTTAAATACATAAATAAAATCTTAAAAAAATAAAGAGTACACCAGCCTTCAATGTTTACATGTCTTACAGAAGGGCAAAATGATATATGTCTATGCATATTCATTATGGCATATGTATGTACATACGTTTATACGTGTGTATACATGTGTGTGTATTCATGTGTGTGTGGGCCCTAAATGTCCATCAGTGGAGAGCTGATCTAAAACAAAGATTGGTAGGTCTATACAATAGAATACTATGTAGCTTTTTGTGAAAAGTGCTCCAAGCTGATTCAGGAAATAAAGGAAAAATGCAGAAGAATATGTATATTACTCTTTTCGTAAATAAAAGAAAAGTAATAGTGTTTGGTCTGGGACAGAGAACTGGATGGTTGTAGGACAGGAGTGAGAGATGATTTTTAATTGTACACCCTCTTACTGAACTTGATAATAGATATAGTTTACCTATTCAAGAGGGAAAAACATTTCTTTTAAAAAGTGATCTTTAAAGAGTCAAAATATAAGACACCTGAAGGATAAATTCCCAGAAATAAACTGGGAGGTCATAAAGGCTCTATATAATATTAATTTTGAGAAATATTGCCATATTGCTCCCCGAAGTGAGTGAATTAATTTATACTCCCACCAGCAATGTCCAAGTGCCTATTATCCAAGACTCCTTGCTAATACAATATATCCTCACCATTTTTGAGGTTTGCCAACCTAGAAAATGGCACCTCATCGTAGGTGGCATTTGTCTTGTGATGGGAACCGATCATTGACCTCGCACGTGGAGAACAACCTGAGGGAGGCAGGAGCCTGAGTCAGAGAGCCGAGAGGGAGCTGCGGCCCTAACCCATGGGAGGGGTGGCAGGGGTGCAGCGGCGGAGACAGGGCGAGATGCGGCAGAGGGGCAGCAACCCGAGCAGGTCGAACTGATAGGATTTGGCCACGCATAGGATGTAGAGAAGGAGAGAGAGAGAAGCGTCGAGTGACCCTCTGGGTTTTCAGTGACGTGGAAGGAGGGATTTGGGAAGTGACGGGAGAAACTGGGGGAAGCCCAGGAACTCATTTAAAGAAGGAACAGGGGCTGGGGTCCATCAGCCTGTGAGACACACACACCGGATGCCGGGAGGCATTTGCATGTACAAATCTGAGGCTGAGAGGGCAGGTCTAGGCTGGAGAGGACAGTCCTTACATGTATGAGGCTTGACTCCATAAAGTGGGGCAAGGCTTTAGGAGATCATTCACACTGAATCTCCATGTGACACCGCTTGGCTAAAACATAAAATCTATAACAATGTGATTTCCTTAAGACCTGACTCAAGGACTTCCATAAATGTAGGTGGGGCTAAGAATGCCAAGGAGGCATCTTCTGGGAAAAGGAATACACAGTGTTTGAAAAGTGCTTATTAAAAATAAACCATATCTCCATTTCCATGGTTTTCAATCCTTTTAAAAAATAAAGCATTTTTTTTTCCTTAAAGAAATGGACTTGTGGTAACACATTTGGAAAATGCAAGGAAGTGTAAACAAAAACCGCAATCCCATGATTCAGAGATAATAACTTAACATTTTGGTCTTCCCTCTCTGTCATACATGAGTCTGTATCAGATTTAGTTATACATATAATCCTAGGCATAGACTTTAATTTTAACATCATAATGTGAATATTTATGTGCTGGTATCCTTTAAAATGTTATTTTATTTCAAAATTATTTCTACATCATATATATTTTAAAATTAAAAATGTATTTTAAACTGTAATATAAGTCTTCCATACAGAGGGATCTTTCATTACTTACCCACTATCACTGTGTATAATAATTAAAAAACGTTTTTTCTGGATTGCACAGGAAAGATGTGCTTTTCATTTTCATTTCTTTGTTCTGTAGTGCGGTTTCCCACTTCTATATACTTACTGGGTATATGTATTGATGTTATTTTTTTCATTTTATTAACAGTTTTTGAAATCAGTGATCAAAGCTGAGGGAAAATATCTGCTCAATAATAGCTTGTTTTCCCTTAAAAGAACAGCAGGTCTCGCGAGGGTCATCACTACATTAGTTGTTTACTCACTTTCATTAACCACCCACTCTAACTTTGAACTTGAAGTGCTCTGAAGAGTATCACCAAAATACCAAAAAGCATTTTGCTATTTGCCTCAAATCAATTTATGGGTCAATAAAGCCCTATTAATCCAAGTTAACTTTTATTATCTTATCAGTACCACCTTGTGGCTATTTCTCACTGTCAGAATAAATCAGCCTGTCTTCAATATCTCAGTCTAATTAAGACAACTTTATTTTCTGATCTTTCCAGCCCCATTCTAATATTTTTTTGAGAAGAAACATAAAAAGAGATGACCTCAAATGTACAAGGCTGTGGCTGAAGCCCTGTTTATGGGACCAAACAACTGGAAACAACTTAAATGTCCATCACAGGAAACTGTCACATCCACAGGACAGAATATAATGTGGCCGTTTAAAGGAATTGAGGAAATTAGGAGGAATGAAGCTATAATCTATCCAGTTAAAAAAGCAAGGTTTAGAATAATATGACTTGAGTGAAAAATGGAGGCACCGTGAGTTACACCAGTGTTGGCATTTTTTTTTTTTTAAAGGAATTATATAAATGCTTGTCTGTGCATAGAGCATAGAAGAATTTACAAGAAAGCATTGACTTTCTGGATGGGAACTGGGGTCTGGGAGTTGAGATAGGAAGCTGACTTAATTTTCATTCAATTTTCCGTTGCACTGTTTGAATTCAGTACTGTATGCATGCGTTATCTTTTTAAAAATTAAAAAATAATCACAGAAATGGAATTATTCATCTCAACCTATGGCCTTCTACCTCCCCTCACCTGCCTGCCAGAGATCTGCACAGACTTCTCTGAGCCTCAGACCTGCACCCCCAACCCCAATTACATGGCCCTGGTCACCCTCCACTTTCCTGAATTAATTCTTCACTAATTGATGCTAATGCCTTTCAGAAATGTGACAAGCCTCATGGGAAAGCTTCTGCCTGAACTCTGCACTGCTGATAATCTTAATCTATTCTGTCCACTAACAAACTATATCTTTCTGACTTTTGTTTATCACTCTTGCTTCTTAGTTTTTCCTCTCCATCATCTCAAATTTTCCTTGCTCACGGAAAGCTGCACAGAAGGATCCAAGTCGCTATGATACAAGGTTTAGGATGAATAGTAGCTCAGATGAGATTTTACAAAGGAAGGTTGTGACAGTTTTAAGGAGTGGAAGGTTGACAGTAGATGTGTCTTTTGGAATTCTGTGAGACCCATGTGTAGGAATGGTCTATCTGTGACATATTTTCATCCCTGCAACTTCTCCTTGCCCTAACATGTCCTGTTGTAGAAAAGGAAGTGGCAACAATAAATCTTGCTGATGAATTTTCTACGTACTACTACTACTGGCATCTCATCCATAAGGTTCCCTGGGAGCAGTATTTATCCTGTTATCAAACTAGAAGAACATGAGCCTTAGGTTTGTGCACGAAGTAGAAATTTACATTCACGGTATTAACCTCCAGTCTTGGTTCTATTAGGTTCAACTACATGGTTTTAATTTTTTCTATTTTTTTTTAAATCCAGAAGATAAAACTTTCTTTGGGAGGGGATGGTGATATTTCTCTCTGACCAACAGGGTAGAATGTAGCAAACGATTAAGCCAAGGACCTTTCTTAAAGTGTTTTCCAATACACTTATGGGATCAGTCATAATATTTATATATACTCAAGCACTTTGAAATCTCAAGCTGTTTCAACCAGCTGTCATTTTGGTGTCAAACTCCGGTCATTTTAATGTGAAACAAAGGTCAACAGAGGGTTTGTCTTATTCTTTTCCTATTAGTGAAATACTTCATAGTTATTGAACTCTGCTTAACCCCTCAACAGCAAGTCTCTATTGCATATTCCTGTTATCTAGATCACATGGGATTTTATGATTGTTCACAAATATATAGAAATGAAGAAAAGTGACAGTGACAAATTAATATTTAAAGTATTATCAACAACCCAAAATATATACAATCAGTATGGTCTATACAAGTTTGGTGCTGATAATTAAGAAACACTTATATCCTAGGTATCTTATGGTTTTGGTTGCAGTTGTAAATGGGATCAACTCCTTAATTTCTCTTTCTTCTGTTTTGCTGTTGGTATATAGAAATGCAGCTGATTTCTGTGCATTAATTTTATATCCTGACACTTGACTGAATTCCTGTATGAGTTCTAGCAGT
>CM053604.1:111008493-111031962 GCA_028646535.1 Procyon lotor | reverse complement strand
ATTGCTAGTTCATACCTTCATAGCTCTGGGGGAAAGCCATTTAGACAAAGAGCATTCCACTGAGGTAGAGGGAACAGTAAGGACAAAGTCCATGAGGTAGAAGCACGCTTCGTTTATGGGGGCAATAACAAGAGGCAGCTGGAGTGAAATGAGAGGTGTGTGGTGGGACGTAGGTCACAGAGGTAGACAGGGGACAGGTGGGACAGATCAAAGACTTTGGCTTTTACTTTGAGTAGGGGAGCCTTTGGAAAGTTCCAAGGAGAGGGGCAGCATGACCTGATTGAAGCAGGTTTAACAGAATTATTCTGGCTGCTGTTTTGATCAGTGTGAGCAGTTGAGCGTATGTGTGTGTCTGTGTGTGCGCACATCTGTGCTGGGGGCTGTGGTAGGCCGTGGAGGATGCGGTGAGTGCTGTGAGGGCACTTTGGCAGAAATCCAGGCAAAAGAAGCTGATGGATGGATGGCGTGGAGCCGGGGAGAAGTGGTTAGACCCTACATACACTTAGAAGATAAAGCCAATGTGGTTGCCTCTAGAGCTGATGTGGCTGATGGAAAAGAGGAGTCGGGGCTGACTCCATGGTGTCTGACCTGAGCAACTAGGAAAATGGGGTTGCCCAGCCGAGGGGAGAAGACTGGAAGAGGGGCAAGTCTGGGGAGTCGGTGAGATTCAGAAGCCTGTTTTGTTTGCTTGTTTCAGAGAGAGTGAGAGTACAGGAGCACATGCACAAGCTGGTCGGGGGATGGTGAGAGGAAGGGGCAGAGGGGGAGGGAGAGAGGGAATCTTAAGCAGGCTCCATGTCCATCGTGGAGCCACTTGCTGGACTTGATCTCACAACCCTGAGATCACGACCCGAGCCAAAATCAAGAGTTGGACGCTTAAATGACTGGGCCATGCAGGTGCTCCAGGAGCCTGGCTTTTAATAAGGTAGGTCTGAGGTGCCAATGAGATATCCAAAAGGAAATGCTGAGTAGGCAGTTGAATGTAGGAGTTCAGTAGCTGAAAAGGGAGGTTGTGGCTGGAAACATAACTTTCAACAATATTTAAAACTGTGAAATTAAAGATCATTTCCAGTATGGGCTCTTAAAAGTTTTTGTGGCATAAATTCCTTTGGAAGTCTATTAAAACCTGGAAGTTCCTTCCCTGAATATTTTATTTTATTTTATTTTATTTTATTTTATTTTATTTTATTTTATTTTATTTTTTTAAATGTGACTTCCGTGAAAGACCTCCATCTTTTTTTTTTTTTAAAGATTTTATTTATTTATTTGAGAGAGAGAGAGAAAGTGAGAGAGAACATGAGAGGAAAGAAGGTCAGAGGGAGAAGCAGACTCCCCACGGAGCTGGGACTCCAACATGGGACTCGATCCCAGAACTCAAGGATCATGACCTGAGCCGAAGGCAGTTGCTTAACCAACTGAGCCATGCAGGTGCCCCCTCTGAATATTTTAAATGCATAAAATAAAATATCTCTGAAATATTTTCATATATATAATTGGTATAAAGAAAACCAATCATAATGAAACATAGAATCAAAATATTTTAAAAATTATACTATGGCAACATATTTTTTATTAATATACTACACAATAAGAACTAAGAGTAAGCATAATAACTACAGTAACTTTAAAGAAGTCATGTGCATCAATATTGCAAGATATCTGTAACCACTGTAATGAGATGAAAATATCTGTAATTTTTTACTAGAGATAAAGTCACAGATACAGCGAATATTATTGTTCATCATTGCAGGAAATGCAAAGTTTCATTTAGAGGTTAGTGAAAATAAAGAAGAAATGTTTCCCTTTCAAGGTAACTGACACCAGGTCTGTGGACTCCAGGTTAAGAATCTCTGTGTGGGGGCAAATACAGCCAGAGAAGAGGGGGACCAAGGAGGTTAACCTGAGACTCTCCAATGTGAAAGGGCAGGAAGAAAAGGAGAACCGACAAAGAAAATGGGGAAAAGAAGACCAAGTGGAAGAAGGACCGAGTGATTAACTATAAGAAGTGATGCTGGTAAGGGGGGCTCAATCGGGTAAGCGTCTGTCTCCAGCTCAGGTCGTGATCCCAGGACTCTGGGATCGAGTCCATCGAGTCCTACATTGGGCTCCCTGCTCAGCAGGGAGCCTGCTTCTCCCTCCCCCTACCCCCATACTTCCTCTAGCTATCTCTCTCTCTCAAATACGTAAATAAAATTAAAAAAAAAAAAAAAAGAAGTGCTGCTGATGGTTGAGTAAGATGAGAGATGAGGACTCGTGACCTTGAGAAGAGCAGTTCCTGTTCCGGGGTGGGGACAAACACCTGACTACTGGGACCTTGGGCGTGAATGGAAGAAGGTGGAGTTCAACAATTGGGCTAAAGAAGTTTGGCCAGAACATGAATTTTTTAAACTTTGAACTTGTAAGCAAAGGAGGAGGTCGAGGGAGGACTTTCGTTGTGGTGGTGGTGTTTATGATGGGAGATATGACATGTGTACACAGGCTGTGGAAGAGACCCAGGAGATGGGGAGAATTGATAACGCAAGAGAAAAAGTGACAATTCCCAGCGTACTGTCCTTGAACAGTGAGAGGTGATGGTGAGAAGGACGGAATCCAGTGCCCGGGTGCAACGTCTGTCCTTACGGGGAGCCTGAATCGTTCCTGTTTAACTTAAAAAGGAGGGAAGACGATTAGTTATATGGGTCTTGATCGAATTCAGTTTGAAGAAATGATGGCGGAAGAATGTGGAACCTCTCCTGTGGCCCTTATTTCCTCAGTGAAATACCAAGCGGAACCACCGGCTGAGAGTGAGTGAAGAGTATGGAGACAAGGGGAGAAATAATGACCCAGTCCTGCAGGTGAGTGAACAGACGAGAGAAACAGTCAGCTGTGTTGGGCCCACGGGGTCGTGGTCATCAATTAAAATAAAAGCCGGTCGGGCTTTGGCTGCTCAGGTGTGGGCACAGCTGGCAGACAGGTTAGGCTCAACTAGAGTTAATACCAGTATATTCATCACAAAAAGGCCCTGAACAAAAGATGATGAGACACACCTGCTTCAGTGTACTTTTATGTCTGTAGTTTTTCGAATTACAAGCAATTCAAACACTGGAAACTCACTGGTGCAGTGGGAGCCCTGAAGGTCAGTGCCTGGGATCGGGGCCCAGGTCAGGGGAAACTGTGCACCTAGGGCTCCCAGGGCAGATGCTGCCAAGGGTGTGTGTGAGAAGGGAAGCTTCAGTTCTACTGGGGAGCTGCACGGGCCCAAGGGCTGGGGCCCATCCAGTACCCCACACGACACAACGCACTCTAGCGGAAACAAACTCCACACCATATACGTTTACATGATGGCGAAAATGCCCGGGCAATTACTTCAGTCTCAATCACCCTATTTTTATTAACAGATGAACCAGTATGACAATTAAAAAGACACTATCAATAAAGGACCTTGTTCCTGTTTAAATATCCTTAATCATAGTCCTGCATTTGGCAACAGCCTCCATGTCCGTACTCCCTTTCAATATCAAATCTTTTATTTACATGTCTGCTTCCATGTTGTTTTAGAATTCCAGTTCCTTGATAAGGAGTTATGTTTGCATTATATTTAGGCACACCCCATGTTTCCTAGAGTGTTCTTCATCTGGAGGACATCATTCACTAGAATTTCCAATTTTACAAAAGGTAAACTGAATTTCTATATGAAATACCTTCCTCTCAGTCACTGAGTTAGATTTTATTAGTTAACAGTTCTAATATACCCATAAAAGAGCTACTTTGTCCACCAGGGCAAATATTAAGTCACATTTACCATTTGAACAATGAAAGGAATAGTTCATAATATATATTCAGATATAGGCTTTAATTGGTAGTTGAAATGATGCAGATACTTGATATCTATCACATGATACCTATCTAGAGTCACAGATGGGGGCGCCTGGGTGGCTCAGTGGGTTAAAGCCTCTGCCATCAGCTCGGGTCATGATCTCAAGGGTCCTGGGATCAAGCCCCGCATTGGGTTCTCTGCTTGGCGGGGAGCCTGCTTCCCCCTCTCTCTCTACCTGCCTCTCTGCCTACTTGTGATCTCTCTCTGTATCAGATAAATAAATAAAATCTTTAAAAAAAAAAAAGACTAGAGTCACAAATGAAGGATGGATGGTTTGGCCATTAAACTAGGAAGGAGAAGGGTACTGCTTAAGTGTATCAGGAAAACAAAAGCCAATACAAATGTAAGTCTTAGATGTACACACACATATAAGATGCTATATGGCAAGGGAAGCAAGAGCAAAAATGAACTATTAGGACTTTATCAAGATTAAAAGCTTTTGCACAGCAAAGGAAACAATCAACAAAACCAAAAGACAGCCTACAGAATGGGAGAAGATATTTGCAAATGACATATTAGATAAAGGGCTAGTATCCAAAATCTATAAAGAACTTATCAAACCCAACACCCACAGAACAAATAATCCAATCAAGAAATGGGAAGAAGACACAAACAGACATTTCTGTAAAGAGGACATCCAAAGGGCCAACAGACACATGAAAAAGTGCTCAACATCACTTGGCATCAGGGAAATACAAATCAAAACCACAGTGAGACACCACCTCACACCAGTCAGAATGGCTAAAATTAGCAAGTCAGGAAATGACAGATGTTGGTGAGGATGCAGAGAAAGGGGAACCCTCCTACACTGTTGGTGGGAATGCATGCTGGTACAGCCACTCTGGAGAACAGTATGGAGGTTCCTCAAAAAGTTGAAAATAGAGCTACCCTATGACCCAGCAATCACACTACTGGGTATTTATCCTAAAGATATAAATGTAGTGATCCGAAGGGGCATATGCACCCCCAATATTTATAGCAGCAATGTCCACAATAGCCAAACTATGGAAAGAACTATGTAAATGTCCATCAACACATGTATGGATAAAGAAGAAGTGGTGTACACACACAATAGAATATTATGCAGCCATCAAAAAAAAACGAAACCTTGCCATTTACAACAACGTGGATGGAACTAGAGGGTATTAAGCTAAATGGAATAAGTCAATCAGAGAAAGACAATTATCATATGATCTCTCTCATATGAGGAATTTGAGAGGCAGGGCAGGGAGTCATGGAGGGAAGGGAAGGAAAAAAATGAAACAAGATGAGACCGGGGAGGGAGACAAACCATAAGAGACTCTTAATCTCAGAAAACAAACTGAGTGTTGCTGGGGGTAGGGGAGGAGAGATGAGGTGGCTGGGGGATGGACATTGGGGAGGGTATGTGCTACGGTGAGTGCTGTGAAGTGTGTAAGACTGATGAATCACAGACCTGTACCCCTGAAACAAATAACACATTATATGTTCATAAAAAAATTTTTTAATTAAAAAAAAGATACTATATGTTGTCGTTTGCATCCTAAATGAAAACCTAAAGAGATTGGAAAGCACTGACCAAAGGCAACAAAATTTCAACACGAAACCAACTGTTAAAGGACACTTCAAAATTTGCTAAATTAATTTAAAAACATATATAGTTTTCATATACTCTCCTTCAGACTGAGTTGAAAGCACTTCGGGGACAGGTGGGAAACAAATGCATACCGAAGCCTCATTGATGGGATTAATACTGATTCTCTAAGGGGCAAAAAATCGTGCTGCCATGGTTATGTAGGGGGATGTCCCAATGACCAGGAGATGCAGGCTGAAGTATTAGCGCTGAGGACTCTTCATGTCTACAGCTTAAAGTTTCAAGGGGTTCAAGATTAAAAAAAAATAAAATAAAAAAAGTGTGTGTGTTTGTGGAGAGACAGAGAGATTGAGAAAGGAGACAGAAAATGTGGGAAGATGTTAATAACTGAATGTCCGTGAATGCCATGAGGGTGTCCATTTTGCTACTCCTTCAATTTCCCTACAGATCAGAAGATTTGCAGAATGATCAATCTCCTACAACATTACTATGTACTCTATAGGAGACATACCTAAAACATGCAGGTAATGATTTATGCAGGATGAGTAAAAAAAATTTTTTAAAAGAAAACAATAAGAATATCATATAAACAACTCAAGATAAAAGGGATTAAATGGTGTGATCATTTTACATGCATCAAGTGTACCTTACAGTGATGCATATTTCCAATGTCCCGTGGTCACATACCGAGTAGACTTTGTGCAGCCTCTCCTTCCTCTAGTGGTGTGGCCTCTGAATCCATGATCTTGAATCTCAGTTGAACTTAGGTGTTGCTCAGGAGAAATCAATCACTGTCTTTCATCGGTCCCCAGCTTCTCCAGTTCTCCAAAAAGGACATTTCTGACACTCATTACCTTCACATGTTCTGTTACTCTCTTAGCAGACGAGCTTATTTCCAACTTCAAAAGAAAACAGAAATCTCAGCTGGGAAATCATTCACCTTCATGCTACCAGACTTAGAAAATCTTCACCTGTTGTGTGGTAGATGCTGCCGTTTGGCTGGTCTAACTGCCATTCCCAAGTCCCATGTCCCTTAACTTCTCCCACCGTGAGGATCAGAGAGCTTTCTCAGCCTCCCACACAGTGCTGGCCAATCAGAGGGAAGCAGAAGTGCCCCCCAGCAAATTCTGGCAACACTTCCTGATTAAAAGACCAAGTGTAGCCCAGGCCACCTCTTCTTCCTTTTCCTGCCTTGATCAGGGCACAAGGCGAAAAGGCCAAGATGGCTGCGGTGATGTCAATCCCTGAGTGCTGACATCATTGACAGAAGCCATGCCAGTGTTGCTTACCTTAAATTTCTTGTCATGTGAGAAAAAAGAAACCTCTGCTCGAGTGAGGCACTACTAGTGGCTGGGTTTCTGTCATCTGAATTGGAAGCATTCCTAACTTACAACAAGCTCATCTGCCCCCTCATCTTGTTCCACCTTACTAGAGGTCTCTCTCTGTGGACAGCACCCCTCTCAGTACCTTCAACCTTTCTCTCCCCACGAATTGTTCCACATCACCAGTGTTTAACACACTCAAGTCTCTCTCATATTAAATACTAAAATGAAACTGTCCCCCACCCTCCCATCTTCCTCTAGCAACTGCTTTATCTTTAGCCTTCCTTTCACTCAGCGTTCTTCTTAAGAGCTGTCTACACTCACTATCTCCCACTTCCTTCTTTCCTAGTCATTCCTCAACTGGCCCCATCTGGATCCCCCCTCCCCCCTCCCCCTGGCTTGACAGTAAGTGTTTGTGTCAAGGTCACCAACAACATCCTCATTGCAAACTCCAATGGGAATTTTTTTGGTTTTTATCTTACTTGACCCCCTTGTAACATTTGACACCATGACCATTCAATCCTTTTGGAAATACTTTCTTTCCTTGAATTTTTAAAAGTGTTCTGTCCTTCCTAGTTTTTCTTGCCCGTCCGCCCGATCCCTGTGGGCCTATTTTAAAGGATCCTCCTTTGCAAATCTCCTGCATGTTGATATGAAACGAGCAAAGATGGTTGCCTCCTCAGTTCTTCTCGCCTCAGCAGCCCAGTTGTCTTGAAAAGTCCCACAGACTCCCCTGAACCTGCCTCTCGCCCCACAGTCCTCCTCTGTGAGTGGCACCCCTGTCCACCCACGGTCTAAGCCAGAACAATCTCTCATGTTCTTCTCTCCCTTGTTGCTCAAATCCGGTTAATCATTAAGCCCTGGAAATTCCGTCCCCTGAAGGTCCATGATGTGCCCATTCCGTTTAGTCCTGCTAATCTTATCCCAGGTTAGGCCTCTCCTGGCGTCTGTTTCCAAACTCCTCTCCCACAGCTGACCTGCTCTCTCTCCTGCAGCTCAAGGGAACTTCTTTCACATGCTCCCAAACTACCAACCTCTAACCTCTGGGCTTTCCTGGTGCTATCTCCTCTGGCCAGAATTTATTCCCTCAAGGCTAAGTATCACTACTAGGAGTCTTTTGATTCTCAATTGAAGTGGCCACTGTCCTGATACACAGAGACTGGGCTGGGTGCTTCTGCTGTGTGTTTCCACAACATTCTACACCCCTTGCTATCACTGTATCTTCTTTTGCTCCAGGAGGACATGTTTGCTCTCTAGTGATCCACCTCTCCAAACAGATTGCTCAATTAGACTGTAATGCCAGGATTTTTATTTTATTTATACCAACACAGCAATTCTTTTTCAAACAGCACTGGCATTTGTCAAAGATTGTGGGTTAAATCCCTGGAATATTAAACATCCCCATTTAATCTGAAGGGCCATTTACCCTACAGTGAAATAAGGACACAAATGCTGGAGCAAACAATCATTTTGGCAGATGCTAAAAATATTACTGGGATGGATATACCCTACTTTGAAAAGCAAGGAGTGATCCTCTGTCATCCCCGAAGTATATAAATTGGTTATTTCCTATTGCAATAAAAATTCCAAGAAAGAAATAAACAGAGTATATATGAACCTCTAGCCAAATCTATATGGATTGCCCACGACGACAAAGAGGGTGCAAAATGCTTTCAAAAGCTGTGACATGACATCGAAGTATAAAATCTAAACAAAATCTACTCGATTCAATTAATTTAATCATCAGAGAAGCAGAGGCCAACAAAACTAAAACAATTTAAAAAATAAGACCCTTATGCAACAGTGTTACAAATAAATTCGGAATTAACAATGTGACATTATTGAAACATCCGGATTATTGGCAGGATTTACTGCAATTAGTTTTCTCTACTTAATATGCATGTGCTTCAGATTATAAAACCAAGAAGTTCATTTGTATGATGAAGCAAAACATAGACTAACAAACTTTTCACACTTTTCCAACAATCTGCCAACAGAATATAACTTAATATGCAAAATTCAGTCCAGATAAATTTTAGAGTGACCTACCAATTCTTTGATTCTAAGGAGAAAATAATTTTTTTCTGTTATACAAGCTATGTCCAGAAAATAAAAGACCAAATAACCATACTGTCATATTTATTCCTAAAAGCAAAATATAGGAGCGCCTGTGTGGCTCAGTCATTAAGCATCTGCCTTCCGCTGAGGTCATGACCCCAGGGTCCTGGGTCAAGCCCCAAATTGGGCTCCCTGCTCAGCAGGAAGCCTGCTTTTTCCTCTCCCACTCCTGCTGCCTGTGTTCCCTCTCTCACTGTCTCTCTCTCTGTCAAATAAAAGCAAAATATATTTCAGTACAATAACATAACTTTCCAAAGGAAAAGGCTGTCTATATGTATACCAACATAAACAACACCCAAGAATAAAAGATAAAGGCCAAAAGTTCAAGAAAAAATACCAATTTTCTCTTTTATCTACGATGTTTTGATCATTAAGATCATTTGGTCTTAAAATACAAATACCAATTGTATTTGGCTTGGGAATAGGATTTGGGGCAAAATGCCTGGCAAAAACTGTTATCAATATAACCCTTCAAGTTCCATATTCATCTGCTTAAGGATTTCAGATCTTTCCCTAAAACCATTATACTGTTCACAGCTGGGACTTCACGTGCCTCTGTATACTTTGATCTCTACTATTAAATTTTAAGCTCCCTGAATGCAGGCTCTGGGTCATATGCAGTGTTGATCTCCTGTTAAACCCTGCACAACACTGAGATTCACAAAATAAATGAAGTTTATTCCAACTAAAGTATCTGCAAGGAAAACCAGTGAATCAATCCTGCATCACATATCGTGGCCCCCTAGCTCTTCGAATCCGCACCGGTTACCCTGGGCACCTGACTGTCTCCCAGCAATTCTCTGCTGCCCATACCTGTGTGACGTCCTTTCTCTGGCTAGACTCCACTCCTCTGGACACAAGAGTCGGCATACAAACCAAGCTTGGCCAATCCAAAGGGCCTTCTGGACATTAGAAGAAATCGATTCTGGGAGAGAAGAGCCCTTTTCCTTTATGATCTCGGAATAGTTTGGCTTACAGGCTTTAGAACTGTCAGGGGCTTCTTCTCTAGCTTCCCAAAGAAAGCAGTCTTCCTAGTCAACACACTGAAAGCAGAGGGGAGAAAGTGAGAGTCCAGGTGAGCCCACACCCCTAAACCTGCAGCACCTTTACTCTTCTCACGACTAGGTTATAAGAGCCCATAAATACCCTTGATTTACTTCCACTAGCTCACGTAAGGCTTCCATCACCAGAAGCCAGAGTTCTAACTAGAGCAGACACGGATTTGTATTACTATAGGGATTCCTGGAATTTACGGCGTCCAAAATCCTCACATTAAGTATTAGGAAGATGGATTAGTTAGAGAGGTTAAGTACCTTGCCTGATCACAAAGAATTTGGTATTCTCCAGGTCCGCTCACTCGCACTCACTCTCACACCAGCATTCCCCAGTATGGCCGCCAGGGTGCAGGGAGGTGGCCGAAGTTCCTGGCAAGCAGAGGCATCGAGCCAGGATTTGGATGAGAACTGAGCATGCTCAGAGTTTGTCTCTTTGGGGGAGCACGGTGGTAAAGCCAAGCAGTTCCTCAGACACAACGAAGGTAGACTCTCTGGTGTATAGGTTCCTGCCTGGTACAGTCCTGGCTCCCTGGAATCACTGTTTTCCTTTTTAACTAAAGTACAGTTGACATATTTATATTAAATTAGTTTCAAGCATACAATAGTGATTCAACAGTTCCATACATTATGAAATGCTCACCACAATAAGTGTATTTGAATACTATTGACTATATTCCTTCCCTATACTGTACTTCTCATCCTTGTAACTTCCTTATTCTATAAGGGGTAAATTTGTACCTCTTAATCCCCTTTGCCCGTGTCACTCATCCCCCACCCCTTCCCCTTTGGCAACCACCAGTTTGTTCTCTATATTGATAAGTTTGTTTCTCTTTTGTTGTTGTTTGTTTATTTGCTTGTTTTTTAGATTCTACATATAAGTGAAATCATATGGTATTTGTCTTGGTCTGGCTTATTTCACTTAGCATAATACCACCTAGGCCCACCATGTTGTCACGGATGGCAAGATTCCATTCTTTTTTAAGGCTGAGTAATATTCTATTGTGTATATATACTGCCTCTTTTTTAACCATTCATCAATCACTTGGAACCACTGTCTTTTGCTTGATCGTTCTGTTTCCTTTGTCTGTTTCTGACCAAGCGAGATCCAAAACTGGCTCTATGGCTCCCCCAAGATTCTGGGAGCTACTAAGAACCTTCAATAAATCTCTTTCTGCTCAAACAAGCTAGAATTCTGTTTGAAACCAAGAACCTTGACCTAAACACAATCTGGTACCCGAACCAGATGGAGTGCTGCAACCTCACATGTAGAACCGGGTTGCTGAAGACGGACTGTGAGCCGTAAAGGCGCAGACATTGAAAGCAGAGAGCCGGGAACTCTTCCCATGTGTGATACAAAATGCCAAAATGTCCCATAATGTGACTCGGAAAGTACACTACACTATGTGCTACTTTCCATTAGGAGAGTAAAAAAAATTGGCATAAAAGGAAGGCTCTTAATAGCAGTCCCCAATATTCCTAAACTCCTTCCCAAATTTAGTACCATTCTGACGTGGTTGTAAGCTGCTCCAGAAACTATTAAAAAAAAAAAAGTGTTAAACCCAGGGGATTTTATTTTTCTCACACTTGAAGATTTGAAAGTTTTTTCAAATTTGTTGTTTCAAAACTTCAACAACTTGAAGTTTTCTCACACTGAAAGGAGTCAATCCAAGCGGCTTATACATTTAAAATCGGAATCCCAAATCATCGATTAAACAGTAAAATGATGAGCATAGGCTAAGAAGAGAGGGGAGGAGGTCCCATACCATAGAAATATCTCATTGAGATCACTTAGTATTTTGCTCATGTCTATTGCATTGCAGTTTAAAACATCCTACTTTTTTCTCCCTGTCCCCTTTCCTTTCTGTCCCTTTCTCCCTCTGTCGTTCTTTTATAACCCTATGACCCTATGGGTTATTTGGGCAGGCAATATTCATTATTCTTCTCGGAGAAGAGAAGGGACTGGCTTTGAAAAGTTGTGTAAGGTCTTCAACATTAAAAATCAAGTAGCAAGACTCAGTATTAATCAGAAGTTGAAGCAGATCTAGGTTTCCTGAGGCCTAAAGTTATTACAATTTGCAGAAAGCTTGTTAAGAAAAATCATAAACATTAAAAATACAAAATCAGTTAGGAAAGTGAATGAGAGAAAAAATCGCAGCAATTACAAATTTTATAAAGTTGACAAATACCACAACTATCACAGAATGCAGCAAAAGAGCATAACATTTTAATTAATAAACTGCCCAGCATCTTTCTCCAATATCCTACCTCTCTAGGCTGCATATCTCATCTCTTCAAATGCAAATAATTTTTAAAATACACTTATTTATTTTTTATTTTTTTTTTAGATTTTATTTATTTATTTGTCAGAGAGAGATCACAAGCAGGCAGAGAGGCAGGCAGAGAGAGAGAGTGGGAAGCATGCTCCCTGCTGAGCAGAGAGCCCGATGTGGGGCTCAATCCCAGGACCCCGAGATCATGACCTGGGCTGAAGGGAGAGGCTTTAAGCCACTGAGCCACCCAGGAGCCCCTAAAATACACTTTTTTATAGAGATAGTAAGATTTTTCAGCCAGTTCTTCAGCACAGCAGGTTGAAATATTCTTTGTCATGGACAGTTTTGAAAAATGTTTTTAGCTTCACCACTCATTTATCGCATGTAAGCTTAAGTTAGGGAAGAAGTTTATGCCATACATGAGCCATAAGATTTCAGGGCATTTCAATTTTCTTGGGCAAGTTAATCTTACCTACTTTACAACAACCATCTACCAGTTTGTCATTGATGATTCACAGTAGTGGGGTAAATTTTATGCTATTTTGTGGATGTCAGTATTTGTTGTCAAATCATCAAGGAAGTTAAATCTTTCTCCAATGTGTACATATAATTTATTACTTTTCATTAACTGGGTTCAATTTATCCTTTTTTATTTGAAATTTATCTCTCTTGATGAATTACTGCCTTTGATGTGGTCTGAAAATGTTACAATTTATTTCTTTTTTTTAAGATTTTATTTATTTATTTGACAGAGAGAGAGATCACAAGTAGGCAGGGAGGCAGGCAGAGAGAGAGGAGGAAGCAGGCTCCCCGCTGAGCGGAGAGCCCGAAGTGGGGCTCGATCACAGGACTCTGAGATCATGACCTGAGCCAAAGGCAGAGGCTTTAACCACTGAGCCCCCCAGAATTTACTTCTTGATAGAAAAATATCTATTGATCTCTTGTAGAAATATATGAAAAATAATTTTACTTTGGGATGTTATTATAATTTGATATGCTTCATTGTTGACTATATTCCTGACAGGGGAGAACTTCTAGTTTTGACTGGATGCCAAGGAGAATTGAAACATCTGTTTACATGCCTAATGAATTTTGTGTTTAAAAAATTGTTACACACCTAGGGATTGGACGAATTTTCCACATGTGGATTGGCTTCTGACGGCACATTTTTCAATTTTTTTTTTTAAGATTCTATTTATTTATTTGACACAGTGAGAGAGGGAACATAAGCAGGGGGAGTGGGAGAGGGAGAAACAGGCTTCCCGCCGAGCAGGGAGCCCAAAGCGGGGCTCAATCCCAGGACCCTGGGATCATGACCTGAGCTGAAGGAGGACGCACCATCCAGGTGCCCCTGACTGTACATCTTTTAAATGTGTTTCTCCTCCACTACCCAGACTTCTGTTGCTCTGGACTAAAGATTGTTCATATGGCAACCAAACTTCTGGCCCCACCTTCAATATCATGAAATTAGGTGAGCTGGTATGGCTGAGGTAAAGATATTCCTGTGAGGGCCCAGCCGCCAGCAAGAAGGCTGACAGTAACACACACAGAACAGCCTGGGAGGCATGTAAATACCTCTGGAAAATGCTGGCAAAAGGGTAGTTTAAGTGGAAAGAGATAATAGTCTTGCAGACAAAATATCTTATTCTTATCAAACTTACAAAAATATCTGACTATGTGAGCACAATGGTAGCGCCTTGGAAGGGGCCTGGGTAAGTGAGGGGCCTGGGAGGTGAAGCTTCATGAGCTTTATGGTGAATACGCCTCTGCTATTTCCACAACGTGTTTCTCGTTTTAATTTATATCCAGCTTTATTGAAATAGAACTGACACATAACATTGTGTAAGTTTAAGGTGAGTAATATGATGATTTCATGTTTATATATATTGTGAAGTGTTTACCGCAGTAAGGTTAGTTAGCATATCGTTCACCTCACATAATTACCATTTTGTTGTTGTTATAGTGAGAAAATTAAGGCTCTACTTTCATAGCAACCTTGGAGTATACAATATGGTATTGTTAGCTATTGTCGCCATGTGGTTCATTAGTGCCCTGGAACTTATTCACACCATAACTGAAAGTTTGTACCCTTTGACCAACTGCACTTCAGCCCCTGATAATCATCCTATTCTCTGTTTCTAGGAGTTCAATGTTCTTAGATTTCACATATAAGTCTTTGTCATTCTCAATCTCAATTATTTCACTTAGTATAACGCCCTCAAGGTCCATTCATGGTGTTGCAAGTGGCAGGATTTCCTTCTTTTTTTTATGGTGGAATAATACTTCATTGTGTATATACACCACATTTTCTTTATCCATCCATATGTTGATGGACACTTAGATTGTTTCCATGTCAAGGTTATTGTAGATAATGCTGCAATGAACATGGGGGGGAGTGTCGATATCTCTTTGAGACAGGGATTTTATTTTGGAATACGTCCTTGTAAGTCAGATTGCTGGATCAGGGGTAGTTCTAGTTTTAATTTTTTGAGGAGTATCCATACTGCTTTCCAGAGTGGCTGTACCAACTTACATTCTCGCCAACAGTGCACAAGGGTTCCCTTTTCTCTGTATCATTTGTTATCGCCTGTCATTTTGATAATACCCATTTTAACAGGTGTGAGGGAATATCTCATTGTGGTTTTGATTTGCATTTCCCTGATGTTGGTGATGTTGAGCACCTTTTTCATATATTTACCAGCTATTTACATGTCATCTTTGGAAAAATGTCTATTCAAGTCCTCCGCCCATTTTTTAATTGGATTGTTTGGGTTTTCTTTTCTATTGAGTTTCAGAAAGTTCCTTATATATTTGGAATATTATCCCCTCATCAGATAGATGGCTTGCAACTATATTCCCCCATTCCATAGGTTGCCTTCTCATTTTGTTGATCATTTCTTTGCTGTGAAGAAACTTTTTAGTTTAATGTAGTCCCACTTAATGATTTTGGCTTTGTTTTAATTTTAAGATATAAGTCTTGCATAGTCAAAATTCAATTCTCCCTCCATTTTTAAATGCTGGTAGAGAAAGAGCAAAGAAATGGAAATAGAACAAAACTTTTCCCCATGACACAAACATTTCTAGAAAATTTTACTTCTCTTCCTGGGAACCAAAGGAGGGCTCTTACCTTCTCTCCTTTTACCCGCTTCACCTCTCTCAGCTTCAATTTCTTCCAGTGTGAAATGTAGAAATTCAAAGCCTTTCAAATGTTATGGCCCAATGAATGAATGAGCTCATTGGGTTATCTGAACTGAAGCCTCGAGAGGCCTTCCTGTGATCACGGCAGGTCCGTTTCATTTGTGAGGGGAAAGCAAAATCAGTGTAGGAAAGAAATCCTGTGTGCCTGGGAGGTGGCATGGCACAGCCCACCTTGAAACCTGTTCAGAGGGCACTAAGAAAGAAGAGACTGTTCTGGGGAAATGGGATCCTAATGTGGGAATAGTGGAACACACAGGATGGGAGTGATGACATGGGCAGAGCAAACCCAAAATAAACATTACCAGGTTGCTTTGTTTGGAACTATTCCCTAAACCCATCATGTGCCGCACACATAATGGGCAAACATATATAGCCACACTTAATGTCAAGATGTTTTAAAATTTTGATAAACTTGAAATAAATATTATAAGAGTATATATATATATATAACAAATGTTTAAAGGTATTCAAATCCTGAAAGTCAAAAGGGCTATAAACACAGCGTGACCCCGGGCGCACACTGCCAAGTTCAAAAGGGCCAACTAATGAATATTACAATTGATGACAGTGATAAGAAAGTAAGGAAGTTTTACAGCTATAACTATAAAAATATGCCTATTTACCCATTCTAGTCCCTGCTTGTGCAATTTCTCCTGAAAAAATTTCCACTGCCACCTTCTGTTTATGATGTACTAAAAGTCAAAGGACTATTTATCAAGGACCCCTATTAGCAAAGAGAAAAAATTAACAAATGCATACCTCAAAATACGACACAAGCCTGTATTTGCATACCATGAAAGAAGATATTTTTCTGGGCCATGTAATTACCTTTGATTTGTATGATCACTATAAAGAGCTTATCATTAGAGGTTTTCCCAATTATGCCATGCATGGTAACAAAAATAAACATCTTATAAAGTGATAACACTCTTATTCCTTCATAAATTAATAATAATAAATTTTATCTGAGGAATACAATTTGACACATGGTAATGATAGCTTGAAAGAATCACTAAAATTGTCTTTGTAAAATCCCTTTGTTTTTTTCCATTTTCCCTCTCTTCTATTTAACTTATGTCTACTATTTTCTTCATATGACAGATGATTTTAAATGATATGTACATCATGGAGATAGCTCAATTTCTCTTAAATATCTATATCGTATATGATCTGTAGCTATTGGATAGTTTATTATCGAATGAGTCATTTATCCTAGTTTGAAACAAAATTAAAGTGCATAAGTATGCAATTAACAATGACTTGTCGAGAATTTTAAGGATTTAGCAATCACTTTCTTTGAAAGGTGTGGTCATTTGGAAGGTCACTAGAAAGGAGTGGAAGTTTAAGGTCTAGCTCTTCCTGTTATTCTAAAAGACCTGCTCGTCCTTCATTAAGTCAGTTCATTTCCTCGTAACTTAATTTTCCTTTTTAGTAAAATGCAGATCATATCAGCTTCTTAACTGCTTCATAGAGCTACTGTGATGAAACAATATGGCATCAGATGTGAAACATTTTAAGGACAAATATAAGACATAATTATTTTAATGACTAATGATTAAAGTAAACTTCTACTTTTCCCATTATGTTTACTGTCAATTTCTCAGTCTAAAGCCAGCTTAATGAATCTATCTGACAACTTAATTATGTGACTACATTGAGCTTCGTGGAAACACCACGAAAAATAGACACGGGTATTGTTTTCAAGCACCCTTTAATACAAAGCACCTTCCAAACCACAGACCAAAAGTTGGTTTTCAGATGGTAGCTCCACCTGTGCCGAGCATAGCAACATGTACAGAGGAGCTGAATCACTCTGTTGTACTCTGGAAACTAATGTAACATTATATGTCAACTACACTCAAATTTAAAAAAATCAATAAACTTAATTTAAAAAAATTTTAAATTGGCTTTCACAATAACCTTTCGTTTTAAGTTCTATATTCACTAATTCTAATTCAGTGAATTAAATATGGCAATTAAACCCTACCACCCACAGAGTACATATTTCTCTGTAGAGTGAAGTATCTCCACTTTGACACCTGGTTCCTGTTTCTGGGTTCTATCAAGCATCTAAAATTTCTCATATAATTCTAAATAACCCCTAAGTTTAAATCCTCACCTTCCCACACACTAGTCTACAAAATAAAACACAGGAGTTCTTGGCATTTGGGGTCAGGGGAGCTTCACAAAATGAAATGAATAACAGACTGCAAAAATTCTGAAACCAAGAGTTCTCTAAAGAGTTTGTCAAAATAAAATATTTGGCCAGGGCGCCTGGGTGGCTCAGTCGTTGGGCGTCTGCCTTCGGCTCAGGTCATGATCCCAGGGGCCTGGGATCGAGCCCCGCATCGGGCTCCCTGCTCGGCGGGAAGCCTGCTTCTCCCGCTCCCATTCCCTCTGCTTGTGTTCCCTCTCTCGCTGTGTTTCTGTCAAATAAATAAAATCTTTATAAAAAATAAATAAAATAAAATAAAATAAAATAAAATAAAATAAAATATTTGGCCAATATCTTGTTGAGCTTTCTATTTTGTATCAAAGAGAAAATTCCTAAATAGAAAAGAGTGTCAATAGATTATGACACAGAAAACGAGCCACTTTGTTTTAACATATCTGGGATTATAAGTAATCGTGTTATTTTTCTCTTTTAAAAATTTAATAAATTATCTGTTTTTATGTTATTCAAGCTGGAATAATTCAGTTACAAAGGTTGTAGATCTTTCTCAATGATTCTGCACTAAAATGAAACTCTTGCTCTTAGAGGTTAAAAGTTCAGAAGCTAGAACTGGACTGTGGAGAGTTCAGAATCTGGCCCTGCCCCTCACTGGCTGTGTGCCTGCAGACAATCCCTGTGTCTCAGTTTCCTCACTCATAAAATAGAAATACTAACAGAGCTACCTAAAAAGGTTGTGGTGAGGCTGAATGAAAACCCAAGCAGAGCACTCGGAACAGTGCCTGGTACGCACTACCTTCTCAGGGCCGCTGCTACCTTGTCATTGTTTCCTATACATGTTCCCATCTTTTATTAATGCTTATTAAGTGCAAGCAATCACTATGTACCAAAATATCTACAAATAATCCAGAATAGTAATATAGTCAAATCTTTGTGAGTGTGACTGTTAGAGTTAAAATGTCCTAAGAAATTATTCAAAGGGTTAAACTTGTAAATAGAAAATTCATATAAGGCACACCTATAAGAGTGCTTCTGGGAATAAATATATGGATAGGGAAAGAAAGTACCGACACATGGTCAAATTAACCATCCAGAATTTAATGAGATATTGATCATAATTCATTTTGTTTAATGTGTCCATTCACATTTTAAAAAGTAATCTCAAAATGCCTTAAATTAAATTAAGTTGATTTTTAATGGGTGGTCATAATAGATTTTGACACACTTTATGGGTTAATTTATTTCTATCTATCTATCTATCTATCTATCTATCTATTTCTTTCTTTATTTATTTATATGTAGGCTCCATGCCTATGTAGAGCCCAATGTAGGGCTTGAACTCATCACCCTGAGATCAAAACCTGAGCTGAGATCAAGAGTCAGATGCCTACAGGTGCCTGGGTAGCTCAGTCAGTGAAGTGTCTGCCTTAGCTCAGTCCAAATCAAGCCTCATGTCAGGTTCCCTGCTCAGCAGTTTGCTTCTCCTTCTCTCTCCCCCTGCTTATGTTCTCTCTCTCCTTCAAATAAATAAATATAATCTTTAGGGGAAAAAAAAGTCAGATGCTTAACCAACTAAGCCACCCAGGCACGCCTGTGTTGATTTTTTTTTCTTAACATAAGCAAAAACAACTCTGAATCTCTGACTCCTTTTCTAGGGAATAACTAGAAATTTTCCAGCAAGAATGGAAAAAATATTATTTTTGTTTTTACGGCTAAAGAGCAATATATGTTAAGAAGTAGTTAGAAGTTAAAAATGTAAATACCCATAGCTCTCTAAAAACTTTTTAAGAAAACTATATGTGTGATACCCAAGAGCCTAAACATAACTTAAATATTAAAGGTGGAACAAGAAAAGAAAGGAATAGTATAGGGGCGAGTTTTGCCACAGGCATATAGAAAACTCAAATTGAGTGACAAGCTTGTTATAGAACTATTGACTGTTTTTTTTAAGTACACACTATCAAATAGTAGTAACCCCAAAATTTATAACCCATTATAACTTAGCTATATTGGTCTTTATAATAAATACTTTCATACCTAAGTGATTAAGAATATTCCAACCAATGCTTTAACACTGGAATAAGAAATCTCATATTTTACTTACTCCACTTACATTTGTTTTAGCTTGTATTCCACATGTTTCTTCAAATCCTAAAACTTGAAGGTGACCCTCACTATAATCTTCCATACCAGCATCTTCAAATATAAGTTTTTCAAGCAAAGGATATGATTAAAAAAAAAAAGGAATGGGATAATGAAGTACAAATTTAACGTTAGATTCATGGAGATAAAAAGTACAACATAGGGAATGTAGTCAATAATGTTGTACGGTGACCACATTTATGGTGCTGAGCACTGAGTAATGTCTCGAATTGCTGAATCACTATGCTGTACACCTGAAGCTAATGTAACACTGTACGGCAGCTGTACCTCAGCAATTAAAAAGTCTATAAATAAATGAACACAGTGAAAACAAGTATCATTATCAGATTCCAGCCAAATACTGTTTTCCGCAGAATGGTCTGGGCCTGCTGCTCGCTGGCTGTCTCCATGATAAAAAAGGGAGGTTGGCAAGTGTGCAAGGACCAAATGAAATTTTTTCTTTTCTCCTAAAATCAGAATCATTAGAAGATAAGGAAAAGAAACAAAATATTCGTGAACTTACAGTGCACCAATTCCAACATTCCCTTAGTTGTCATTCTTGATCTCGGTCACCTGTATTGGATGTCAACAACAACCACAGTTGAAGGGCTGGGGGGCGAGGCTATCAAGTCATCCTGAATACAGCTTTAGCTTCAAACCACAACCTTTGGTATGTTATAGCCTCAGTGCTCTTATTTTCTAACCAGCCTAAAATTGAAGATTTCCTCTTTGATACAATAATTACATGTACAAGCAAGCACTTTTTACATTTCTTAGATACTAGAGTTTTGGGTTTTTGTTGTCTCTGAAAGTTTTGTTATTAATTCAATGTATTAGAGAAGGTCAAGGAATGTGGTCTATAAAATGTCTAGTTTCTGACACAGATTAAGGTGGCTCTGAGAACTTGGAAGCAAGGTGCATACTAGTCTTATGGGTGAGAATGTTCTATCTGTACCTATTAATTCAACTTGTATATTATCCCAATATTCTATGTTCTTTTTAATTGTTTATTTAAGGGGAACCTGGGTGGCCCAGATGGTTAAGCGTCTGCCTTCTGCTCAGGTCATGATCCCAGGGTCCTGGAATCGAGTCCCATATCAGGCTCCCTGCTCAGCGGGGAGCATGCTTCTCCCTTTCCCTCTGCAGCTCCCTCTGCTTGTGCTTGTGTGCTCTCTCTGTCAAATAAATAAATAAAATCTTCAAGAAAAAAATGTAGAACTTTTGACTCCCCAAAAACTAAACTACTAATATAGTCTACTGTTGACTGAAAGCCTTACCAATAACATACACAGTCAACTAACATATATTGTATATGTCTAATATATTCTCAAAATAAAGATAAAGAAAACATTATTAAGAAAATTATAAGAAATAGAACATCTACTTACACTATTGTACTGTATTCATCAAAAAAAAATTCATGTATAAGTGAACAAGGGCAGTTCAAACAGTGTTGTTCAAAGATCAACTGTAACAGGAAGAAGAAAGAACATGTTCAATACCTAAAAATTGGGGGAAAAAAGGATCACTTATTTTAATACAAAACCTGCTCATTACTTTTAATAAAAAGCTGTTTTTAAAATGAACTAAAAAGTTAAAGAAAGAATATTAGAAATTCCTTTAAAATGAGTAACAACTTATTTTAACTTGCTATCCATTTACACTACATCACCAACAAGATCACCATAGGCTTCCGAGAGTATCCTTGTGAAATGGAAAGATCTTTATTTGCTTCACCAAGTGTCAGGAAAGATGGGCTAATTACAGCTTAATACAGTTCACATTCTGATCTTATAAATGCAGTTGTGTGCTGTTTTATACATATCTATGTCCATTAAGTATAATCTCTCTCTGAACTAAACAACATCTAAAATACTACTCTGGATGAAGAAATTATGGTCTGAGAATAAAGTAGGTGTTAATAAGAATTGATCCTAAGCAAGGAGATGCATATCAGTGGGTAAATGATACACATGCTTGCATTACTTGGTAAATGCAATAGATGTATAGTTCTTTGCAAACAACAGGACATTTTCAAGAGAAGCAAAAATCGGGGCGCCTGGGTGGCTCAGTAGTTAAGAGTCTGCCTTCGGCTCAGGTCATGATCCCAGGGTCCTGGGATCCAGCCCCACATCGGGCTCCCTGATCGGCAGGAAGCCTGCTTCTCCCGCTACCATTCCCTCTGCTTGTGTTCCCTCTCTCGCTGTGTTTCTCTCTGTCAAATAAATTTAAAAAATCTTTAAAAAAAAAAGAGAAGCAAAAATCTCAGTTACTATCTTCATGTCACTGAGGGCATTCTGAAAGTTTCGTATCTAACCTATTTGACAATATCATGCAACAAATACAAAGAAACTCTTTAAATTCTCAAAACAAAGATTCTAGAAATATGACAGCATTATCACACTTATATCTTTAGCATTTATTTGACCAAACTAACCATCTCGTTCCTGGGAGCGTGAACTTGTTACAAGAGAAAGGAATTGGAAGTCTGGGAGACACAGACTTAATTCCCAGTTTAGCTGTGTCTTTTCAGGCAAGTTACTCAACCTCTCTGTCTCCCCTTCCTCTTGTGCAAAATGAGTAAGCTAACTACATGGAGAAGAGAGTTGCAAAGATCAAATACCTCTGAGAAGCCTACCTGATATGTTAGCAGTAGTAAACACTAGTTGGGGCTCCATTAATTTCTCTCCTCTTTTCCCAAATGACCATTCAAAACCATGTGCATTTCAAGCTGAACTTCTAACTGAATTTCAAAGTGAAAAACATTATAGCTGATTTGTATTCTAAAATCTGAAATGGGTCTTTAAAAAGCCCCTCATATCTAAATGATTTGAAGCAATATTATTTTAGTAAGCTCAATAAAGTTCTCTTAAAATTTGTTATATTTTATGACCCGATTACCTACATCTTTAAACATATATACAAGTGCTGGTTTAAAATCAAGATGCTGATCAAACAGAAATGTAGCTGAACCCCTTAATTCATGCATATAATGTAACAAAACAGTCTGCAGTACAATAAAGTCAGCAAAGTAAACACTGGAAAGAGATAGTCAGCCTTGTCTCTGTTAAACATGTCAACATGCTACATCTGAAAATATTTGAAAAATCTGCCTATTTTCCATCTGTTATATTTCTCAGAGGATAACTGAAAGTTCATGTGAAAGTTCACTGTAAGTTCAAATATGTCATATCAGGGCATTTGCAGGGTAAGGTTCACTGGGAGTTTAGTGTTATTGTTTTAAAGGTTAAAGTGGAAAAAGAATAAATAGACTAATTGAAGCTATTTTACATTGCATTATGGCCACTGGTTTTTAAGCATTATTAATAAAAATTATAAATTTTAAAAGGCCATGGGCAATGCTTAATGGCAGTAACAACAAGCATAAGGAAAGTGCCTAAGAGTATCCTTCGGATTCATCCTATAGAAGAGGATATAGATCAGTTTCTGTTGTTCTACACATCATTTAAAGTACAACAGTCGTGGGGCACCTGGGTGGCTCGGTGGGTTAAAGCCTCTGCCTTTGGCTCTGGTCATGATCCCAGGGTCCTGGGATGGAGCCCCGCATCGGGCTCTCTGCTCAGTGGGGAGCCTGCTTCCCCCTCTCTCTCTGCCTGCCTCTCTGCCTACTTGTGATCTCTGTCAAATAAATAAATAAAATTGTTAAAAGAAATTAAAAAAACAAAGTACAACATTTAATATATTTTTTTCCCAAATATGTTTATTTTTTCAGTGTTACAAGATTTATTGTTCATGCACCACACC
>CM053604.1:110951996-111007993 GCA_028646535.1 Procyon lotor | reverse complement strand
GTCGCTTTAAATTCACCTTTTCCAGACGTCCTACCTCCTGAAAGTGGTCGATTTTCTGCTCCTAGAATTGCTGTTCTTATTCTCTTCTCTCTGCTGTTGCGTTTGCCGGCTTTTAGAGTGATTTCCTCCTCTTTAGCTGGACTTCTGATTCCCAGGGCTCTCTGTGCCTCCTACACTTCCGCCATCTTCGAGAATCCTCCATATTTTATATTTTACATAAAATATATGTTCAAATATATGTAAAATCTAGGACATAACTTCTGGGTTCACCAGTTTAATTTATTTTTTTTATTAACATATAATGTATTATTTGCCCCAGGGTACATGTCTGTGAATCGTCAGGCTTACACATTTCACAGCACTTACTATAGTCCATACCCTCCCCAATGTCCATAACCCAGCCACCCTAACCCTAACCCCCAACCTCCCAACCACCCTCAGTTTGTTTCGTGACTCCAGGTGCATTCACCAATTTAAAAAATTTTCTTTCTCTAACATACTGGTACATACTAGAGCTCAGCACAGGATTCTAAATATACTGAGTAAAGGTGCATTCCACTCTTTCCTGTCAAATGCATGTCCTCAGCTTCACAATATAACTTGCAGTCTGTACTTTACTCTTTAAATTGAAAAGCGTGTTTGTTTCTCTCCAGCGTGTCCATATTCTCTTCATGATGTATTGCCAACTGGTTTTAATGGGGCACAGCATTTATTCACAGCATTTAAATATATACATGTTAGACATATACATGTATCTAATGAAATTAATTTTTTTAGCTGTTAAAGAAGGAAAGGTAGAGCCCGTGGGTGGCTCAGTTGGTTAAGCATCTGCTTTGGGCTCAGGTCATGATCCCAGTGGGATGAAGCCCAGCATCCAGCTCCCTGCTCAATGGGGAGTTTGCCTCTCCCTCTTCCTCTGCCCCTCCCCCCAACGCTCGTGTGTGTGTGTGTGTGTGTGTGTGTGTGTGTGTGTGCGCGCGCGCGCGCATGCACCACTCTCTTTCTTTCTCTCTCTCAAATAAACAAAATCTTTAAAAAAAAAAAAAAGGAAAGGAATTCTGAGTAAGATGGAGAGAGGAGGAAAAGGTTGAGAACGACTAAAGTGGGGGGGGTGGGGCAGATCACTGTCTTCCTTGACCATTTTTGCTTATTATTCGGCACTCTCTAATCACAGCTCTCTATCTTAGAAGTTATTTTCTTCCCCCCACTATCCCTGGATTGGATGGGTAAGAATCTGAACACTCTCTCCACTATCCTCCACTTCCTCCTTGCCTTCCTGGGATTCCCTGATTCTCCCGTGGGGGCTCTCCTCCCACTCCAAGCCTCCTCATCCTTTCCCAAGACCTCAACTATCACCTCTCAGACTGTCAAGAAAAACGTTATGTCTCCCTTACACACCCCCAAGCTTTTTTCAACTGCTGATACGTTCCATGCATACAAAAAATGAAGTGAAATACTACTTCTGCCTCTGTTACTCCCATTATTACCACTATTACTACCACTAGCATCACTGCTACTGCTGCCTCCCTACTATTGATTCTACCATTATTACTGTGTCTCCTGAGCACCATTCACTTACGTGTTTACTGTGTGTCAGGCACTGGATTCAGCCCTTATCAACAGCAACATAGTTATAGTCATCTTTACAACAACCAATAATACCTATTCATAGAGTATTATTATCCTTATTTTATACTCAAGGAACTCTACAAGACTCAGGACTACATCACTGAATGGAGAGGTGCAACATGTATTCAGGTAAAATCAAAGCATGCTTCTACTCTTTGTTAACCAATTTATCTTTCATTAGTCTCCAAATAGTTGATGAACATTGAAGTGTAAAACAATAAGATAATGAACATCTTATTGAAAAATTACTCTATTTTTTGGTACTGTTTTATTTTTTTATTTTTTAAAGATTCCATTTATTTATTAGACAGAGAGGAGAGAGATCACAGCAGGCAGAGAGGCAGGCAGAGACAGAGAGGGGGAAGCAAGCTCCCCGCTGAAGCAAGCATCCCCCCTGATGTGGGGCTCAATCCCAGGACCCTGAGATCATGACCTGAGCCGAAGGCAGAGGCTTTAACCCACTGAGCCACCCAGGCGCCCCTGGTACTGTTTTAAGTGCTTTATTTACTCCTTTTCCATAATAACCCAATGAGAGTTGATAATACCATTTTCCTTACTCTACAGATGGGTGAAATTGAGGAACATAAAGGTTGAGTAACTTGACCCATCTCACAGAGCTGCTAAGTGGTAGAACCAGGATTCCAGGCAATGTCTCGAGAGCTTATGTTTTTTAATTGCTATTCTGGGCTAAGTGATATATCTGATAAATTTGTACAAATGCAAAGATCCATGCCCTCAGAGAGTTACTATCTAGTTGAACAGATAAGAGCAAGATGATAAAATCTAGGAGGTCAGATTTCTGGCATATCAACTATCTGTTTTACAGTTGCAAAGTTGTTACACTGGAAACAAGAGACAAGGCAACCAACTACAAGACTTCAGAATTCACATAGCCTTCAGAATCCAGATAAGATTCTATAAGAGTCCTTGGAATCCAGATAAGAAAACTGGCAAATTTGGATGAACATAAAATGAAGCAAATGAAGGACATTATGGAGTGAAAACTGACCTTGCTGGTGACTGATGAGATAAGGGTGACATGGAAGAGAACCAAGATCATCTGAGTCTTCATCAGTGGGAGATGGACCACATCACCCTCAAGAATAAACAAGTCTTAAATAGAGGCTGATGTATTTGAGGTAAGAATAAAATTATAAATAAAAACAAATCCATGTGGATACATCATCTGCTCCCAGGTAAGGGTAACCACTGTAAAAGCAGATAGTCATTCTGAGAGATGAAATACAGAGGTATGAGAGCGAAGGGCTGAGGACACATTTCGCATTGGTGCTATAACCCTCATGTACTTACTGCTTCCTACTCATCTGGTACCATATGACACCCAAGGAGAAGAAGGGAGAGTTAGAAAGAAGAGTATGTAGCACCTGCCTGGCTCTGGACAAGGATCAGAAAAAGAATGGGAGACAAGACTGGAGAGACCACTGTCTAGTTTGAGAAGGATCTAGAATGTCATCTAGACAAAGGCCTGTGTTTTGTAAGCTTCATACAGGTGAGCTGGCTCATGCTGTAGAAGCTTCTTAGAGTCAGGACCAAGAACCGTCTCCCAACAGAGCCCCAGATGGAATGGGGTCCTGGTATTCCAAGGTTCCACTACATTTAGTATATTTAGTTCTTAAAGAGAAAGACTACATTTCTACTTTAGGTACTATTTCATTTTCCTAGGACTGTCATAGCAAAGTACCAAAATCTGTGTCTTAAAGCAATAGAAATTTCTTATCTCAGTTCTGGAGGCTAGAAGTTTGAAATCAAGGTGTAGACAAGCAGAGCCAAGCTCTCTTTGAGATCTGGGGCAGAATCCTTCCTTTCCTTTTGTAGCTTCTGGTATTTTGCCAGCAATCTTTGGTGTTCCTTGGTTAGTAGATGCATCACTCCGATTCTGTCTTCACATGCTTCTGTGTGTCTTTGTGTTGTCTTCACTCTGTGCATATCTTTCTCTCTGTCTAAATTTCTACTTTTTTTATTAGGTCCACCCTCATGATATCATTTTGACTTGATTATCTCTGTAGAGACCCTCTCTCCAAACAAGGTAACATTCTAAGGTCCTGGGGGTTAAGAATTTGAACCTATCTTTGAGGGACACAACTCAAAACAGGTACAAAGTTTAGCTTAATAATAAACTAGAGACCACGAAAATAGGAATATCAAGTATTATACATTATCTTCAGGAAGTATGATTTTTTAAGGTGCCAAAAAGAATTCTCCTGAAACTTAGCTCTGGATCCTAATAAGATAATGATGACAAGGACATAAATTTTGTGTCTCACAATACAAAAACAGTCATAATGCAAATAAAGAAACAATACAAATTTTAAGAATAATAAAGTACAGTTCAATAAACATAATAAAATTTCTAAAACATAGCTACTATTTGCGATGCTATATAAACTTTCCTACCAGTCTGGCATCAAGTGTCAGTCTATGAATTTTTCATTACTCCTCTGAGCACCACACTCAGTGAGGTGGCCTGCAAAACAAACAAAAATGACAATTACTATGGTAAACAAAATTTTCAATACCCACCCAAATATAAAATCAAACTTTATTTTTCAGAAGTATTGTCACAAAAGTGGGGAAAAAAACTTGATGATCTTACATGGGTGCCATTTTGTTTTTGTTTGTTTTAATAAAGTAAGCCAATGATGCAGAAAGGCTAGCTTGGAATAACAGAAAAAAAGTACTGGCCTAAGAATCATGGCAGGGGGCTTCAATGTCTCTGCCGGTTAAGCACCTGCCTTTGGCTCAGGTCATGATTCCAGGGTCCTGGGTCAAGTTCCGCACTGGGCTCCCTGCTCAGTGGGAAGCCCGCTTCTCCCTCTCCCTCTGCTGTTCCCCCTGTTTGTGCTCTCTTTCTCTCTCTCTGTCAAATAAATAAATAGACCTTTAAGAATCATGGGAATGTAGGCCAAATGATAAACTTTAAGCAAAATGGGGCTAATGCATTAACCAGTGTGGTTGTGAGAACTGACTGAAATAAAAATTTATGAAAAAGCACCACGAAAACTGCAACGTGCTTCAAAATGTAGGTTATTATCAGATGTGAAGTGTGACATGAAGTTGTCATTATGTTATTTATAGGAGAGAAAAATTTATAAAATATTACTACCCTATTTGGTAACATAATGGACTAAAAGTTATCAATCTATTATTAAAACTCACTCTTCGAAAATCTAGAAGATCTGGAGCTCTTTATAGAGTTAAGAGCTGTAATCAGCACGGGATAATAAAATACTCTGAGTTTTAATTGTTTGGCGTGTGTGAATCCAGCTTGTGTGAATACTTAACTCACTCTGTAACTTTGGGCAAGTTATGTAACCCTGTTGTATATCAATTTCCTCATCTCTCAAAAGGGGACAACCTCTACCTAATAAACGAATGGTAGAATAAAAAAATAACTTTATGAAGTGCTTATCACATAGTAGGCATTCAACAAATGATGGTTACTGGGGCGCCTGAGTGGCTCAGTGGGTTAAAGCCTCTGCCTTCAGCTCAGGTCATGATCTCAGGGTCCTGGGATCAAGCCCCGCATCGGGCTCTCTGCTCAGCAGGGAGCCTGCTTCCCAACCCCCTGACCCCCGCCTATCTCTCTGCCTACTTGTGATCTCTCTCTCTCTGTCAAATAAATAAATAAAATTAAATTTAAAAAAATGATGGTTACTTTGTTTCATAAAATGTCTTGAATCTTTGTATAAGACGTATTTCTTTAGCTTTAAAACTCTGAACTATTAAAGAAATGAGGTGCCTGAGTGGCTCAGTTGGTTAAGCGTCTGCCTTCGGCTCAAGTCACAATCCTAGGGTCCTGGAATCAAGCCCCACATCCGGCTCCTTGCTCAGCAGGGAGGCTGCTTCTCCCTCTGCCTACTGCTCTCCCTGCTTGTGCTTTCTCTTTCTGTGTGTCAAATAAATAAAATAAAATAAATAAAATGTCTAAAAAAAATGCAATTATGTTCTGTTTAAAATTATGTTCTGTTTACTAGACACATATATCTTAATTTCTGAAAAGCTTAAGTAAATTTTACTATCATGTAGTTAAAGAGTAAAATTATTACTAGTATTATTATTAGACTTACCTTCCAGGTGCTAATAAATCAAAGCCATTATTTTTCCAACCAAACTATGAGAAAAAAAAAACCCACAAAAATTAATTACTTATTTTATAATGCATCCATCTATAGGCAGAATCTTCACATAGTATGTGTTCAAGATAAAGTAATTAATTCCCTACTTAATCTAAAGTACAATTCAAGATTACTGCATAGGTTCAAATACAAAATTATACAAAGAAACTAACAAAAACCTTTCATAAAAACTTGTTAGTAGAAATTCTACTCTGGACAAGATGGAATAGCCTGGACCCAATTTATACTACGACCTGAAACAACCAAAAAAACAGACAAAATATATGAAACAATGGTATTCAAGACACTAGACATCAGGCAATGAAGAACAGTGATCCCTATGAGATGCAAAACAAATGAGATGAGCCTGTGACTGAGTTTCCAGGCTACATACTCGGAGGGGGAGTTCCTGGGAAGCCTGGCAGATCTGAGTTGAGAAGCTTAGAGTCTAGGGAGACCGAGCTGACTAGAGTTCACAGGGCAGGTAAGCGCAGAGAGAATAATCTCTACAGACAGAGACCTCCAGATCTCTGCAGAGGGCCTCTCTCCAGCACTCAGCTGAGAACCAGCCATGGGTGGATCCGAAGAGGCTACCTAGTCTGGCAATAGTGATTATTCTCACTAGCAGACTGGAAAAATCTCATTATTCATAGGAAAATGGGTAGAGTGTTCAGAAAAGACTTGCCTCAATAGTAGGAAATAATGGGGCCTAGACTAGATATTGCTCTGGTCCTGTTTAACAAATCTTAAAAGCAAGACCAAAACGGATCACACAATTTCAAAGTAACTTATCACATTCCACGACATTAAAAATATTTACAGGAATACAAAAATATCCAGTAACCATCAAGGTAAATTTACAATGTCTGACATTCAATCCAATTACCAGGCATGCAAAAAAATCACAAGATGACCCACAATGAGAGAAAAATCTGTCAATTAAAATACACCTACATCAGACACAGATGTTAAAATTAGCAAACAAAGACACTGAAACCATTACTATCTATTCTATGTGCAGAAAAACACTAAAAACGGATCTCAAACCCAAACACAAAAATAATCCGAATTTGCACTTATAGAGAAAACTACAAGCCTGAGATGAATAAAACACAACATAAACAGTGCGGAAAAGATTAGTTAATGTTAAGACCTAGCAATAGAAACTATCCAAAAATGTAATAGAAAAAGAATTTTAAAAATGAAGACAGCATCAGTGAGCTTCTAGAAAACTAAGTGACATAATGTATATATAATTGGAGTCCCAATGAAGGGAGAGGGTCATGGAAAGTATTTGAAGAAATGAAGGCTAAAATATTTTCAAGTGTGACAAGACTATAAATTCATAGCTGCAAGAAGATCACAAACACTAAGCAGAAGAAACATGAAGAAAAGGCACATTGTAATACAATTGCTCAAAACCAGTGGTAAAGAGAAAATCTCAAACGCAGACAAGGGGGAGCGCCGGGGTGGCTCAGTGAGTTAAGCCCCTGCCTTTGGCTTGGGTCACGATCTCAGAGTCTTGGGATCCAGCCCCACATTGCATCGGGCTCCCTGTTCAGTGGGGAGTCTGCTTCCCCCTCTCCTTCTGCCCCCTACCCCTGCTTGTACTTGCTCTCTCTCAAAATAAATAAAATTTTTTAAAAAAAAGAGCAGACAAGAAAACATGTCATCTGTAAAGATACAGATAAAGAAGAAAGAAAAATAACCTATCAACCTAGAATTCTATACTCAGGGAAAATACCTTTCTAAAACAATGGTGAAATAAAGACTTTCCCCAGATATATAAAAGTGAAAGAATTCACTACCAGTAGACCTATATTATAACACTCTAAATGTTAAAGAAGTCCCTTGGTCAGAAGGAAAATTATACCAGTGGGAACACGGATAAACACAAAAGATTAAAGAGTAGCAGAAATGTTAACTACATGGATAAATATATAAGATTTTTCTCTTAACATTTAAAGCACTTTAAAAAGTAATTTGTGGGGCGCCTGGGTGGCTCAGTGGGTTAAGGCCTCTGCCTTTGGCTCAGGTCATGATCTCAGGGTCCTGGGATTGAGCCCCACATCGGGCCCTCTGCTCGGCAGGGAGACTGCTTCCACCGCTCTCTCTGCCTGCCTCTCTGCCTACCAGTCATCGCTCTCTCTCTGTCAAATAAATAAATAAAATATTTAAAAAAAAAAAGTAATTTGTGATTATAATGCCAATAAAAGATAAATAATAAATAATAACAAAACTAAATAATAATGATGATGTATTGTTGAGTTTATAACATATATAGAAATGAAATATAAAAAAACCCACAAAAGATAGGAGGGGAGAAATGGAAGTATATGATTGTAAATTTCTTATAATATACGTGAAATAGTACAGTCTTACTTGAAAGTAGACTGTTAAGTTTTTTGGTTTTTTTTTTTTAATATTTTATGTATTTATTTGACACAGGGGGCCTGCAGAGGGAGAGAGAGAAGCAGGCTCCCTGCTGCTCAGGAAGCCCAATGTGGGGCCCATCCCAGGACCCTGGGATCACGACCTGAGCCAAAGGCAGACGCTTAACCGACTCATCCACCCAGGCACCCCGAGACTGTTAAGTTAAATACATATAAAAGTGCTAAAACCACCACTAAGATTTAAAAAAAAAAAAAAAAAGAGTTATAGCTAACAAGCCAACCACAGACATAATGGAATCATTAAAAAAAGAAAAACCTTTGCCGCCTCCTGACGGTGCACAAACAAGTCAGCTCCAAGAGAAAGGGAGCAGGGGACGACAGTAGAAAAGACTGTCACCCCGAACAACTCCTCAGTCTCATATTTATGAGGAAGTGGGTAACAGCCAACAAAGCTGGAGTAGATTACACATTGACCACGAGTCTTGTAGATACATAAGAAGAAAGGCAAGATATGTCTGATCATGTAGTACATGATGTATAGTGAGCAAGGCCAAACAGAAGGGTTGTCTGACTAACTGCCGATGCTCTCCGGGGAAGGGGAGATAACGGAAAAATGAAGCAGGCGGTGTTCCACCCTGAGTGGCCAGGCATCCCCAGCTGCTCAGCTTCAAGGACGGATCTTGTCCTCTCCCCCAGAGGCCTATCGCCAGTACATTTTTCTTAAGGCTATATCTAAGCATGCTTGGTAACTAGTATAATTTCTCAAATTTTAAGCAGTACGTTATTCTGAGGGACGATTACAAACAATTTTAAATAAGGCAGAAAAAGAGAAAAAGGGGAGCAAAGATTTAGATGAGACAAATAGGAAACAAATAGCAAGATGACAGATTTAAAGCTAACTATATCAATAATCATATTAGAGTAAGTGGTCTAAATACCTTAATTAAAAGGCAGAGATTGTCGGATTATGTAAAAAAGGAAGACTCAAAAGAAAGCTGGCATGGCTACTTTAGCATCAGAGAGTAAATTTTAGAGCAAAGACTACTACTAGGAATAAGAAAGGTCATTTTATAATGATAAAGAAGTCCTTTCACCAGAAAGGCATAATAATTAACTATGTAAGTGTAACTGTCATCAACAGAAGCTCACTAGAGCTCTAATTATGAAGGACAGGAGGTGAGGCGCCTGGGTGGCTGAGTGGGTTAAAGCCTCTGCCTTGGGCTCGGGTCATGATCTCAGGGTCCTGGGATCGAGCCCCACATTGGGCTCTCTGCTCTGCAGGGAGCCTGCTTCTCCCTCTCTCTCTGCCTGCCTCTGCCTACTTGTGATCTCTTTCTTTGTCAAATAAATATATAAAATCTTTAAAAAAAAACAACACTAAAAAAAAGGACAGGAGGTAATACCACCTAGGTGCATTCAGAATGGCTGGGATGGGAAGAAGCAGGAGTAAATGGTAGAGTACACTTTATAAAAGTTCCCTGCCCCCTGGTGTAGGGGTGAGAAGAAAGGGACTACTGAGGATGCCTTATTTATTTATTTATTTATTTATTTATTTATTTATTTATTTATTTATTTAAGATTTTATTTTTTTATTTGATAGAGAGAGAGGGATCACAAGCAGGCAGAGAGGCAGGCAGAGAGAGGGGGAAGCAGGCTCCCCACTGAGCAGAGTGCCTGATGTGGGGCTTGATCCCAGGACCCTGAGATCACGATCTGAGCCGAAGGCAGACACTTAACCAACTGTGCCACCCGAGTGCCCTGAGGATGCCTAATTTAAAATATAAAAGCTAAAATTTGTTAGACACAAGATCAGAAAATAAACTCAACTCTGAAAGTGTATTTCATTCTGTTTGCACACACAATAAGAAACACATACATATTTAGAAAATTAGTTTATATTAAAAATCACAAGACATACACACACAAAAAAACCCACAAGACAGGATTTTTAAGAATGTAAATATTATATACATTCATAATATTTATAAGAATTTATACATATGTATATGTTTGTATGTATACATCATGTTCAATAATTTGATTTTTGGTTTTTAAAAAGGAAATTACCCGTGAAGCTCTGCTGTTATGAAAGAATATACAATATTTGAGTTCTTAAATAAAAATCCTGTCTTGTGTTTTTTTAATGTAACCCAATTTTTCAAATGTCAAACTAAACCTAAATATTTTTTCAGTTATAATTCACAAAAAAAAACAGGTCAACAGAGAAAAAGCATCTCATTAACACAGCACAATTCAATAGAAATGTATTAGTGCCACCTGGTGGCAAACAGCACAACATTTTGTACAAGTGAAGAAGCTACATTTACTGGCTTTAGCTGTCTTCATTAAAAAAAAAATCAGTTTTGAACCTACAAATATTCTTCTGAATCCCTTATTATAATAGTACTTCTCTGAAAACAATTTTAGTGTCGTTCGTATTTAGGATTCCCAATAACTACACATGGCAGGTGCTCCATAAGTGTTACTCTAATGAGCTGAATGTGCTTTCAGTTCATTAATACTTAAAACTAGAAGAATTTATCTTAAAGACATAACCAAAAAAATGAACAAAGTTTTAGATATAAGGGTATCTACTGTAGCTTATTTAACATAATTAAAAGGGGGGGCACCTGGGTGGCATGGTTGGTCCTGGTTCAGGTCATGATCTTGGGGTCATGGGATCAAGCCCTGTCAGGCTCTGCACTCAGTGCAGAGTCTGCTTGGGACTCTCCTCCCTCCCCTCTCTGCCCCTTCTCCCTGCTCTCTCTCTCTCTCATATAAATCTTTAAAAACTAAAATAGCAAAAAAAAAAAAAAATAGTAAAAATATTGGAAACAACATATATGTCAGTTGTAGGTTGGCTAGATCATATGCACAATATACTAGTATAATAGGCTGCCATTGAAAATGATATTGTGAGAAATATTTAATGACATCATTGTTCAAAGTACATTATTTTAAAAATCAGGTATTCATAGTATAATCTCATTTTCATTTGTGATATATGTTAAGGTTTTTATGTTTATAATCCATATTGTTGTGGTTACCATAAGGAGGCATGATGAACAATGCTGACCCCACCATCTGAATTTGGTTCAGATGTAGAGGCTGATTTTGATGCCACACACACACACACACACACACACACACACACACACACACCCCAAGAGCATATGAAAACGTTTACTGCTCACATAATGAGGCTTTCTGGATGAGCAGGGAAGGTTCTCAGTCTGGTCCAAAAATGGCTTGAGAGAGTGGGGAAAGGAGACTGGCTTGGATTTTATTGCACTTAAAGGGCAAGGCTGGAATAAGGGTTTCTACATGTGGACTGCAGTGTGTTATGCGTTTTGAACTTCTTGCTAGACCTAAAGGAGGGAGCAACAGGTCTTTCTTATCAGGGGAGAATGGTCTTTCTCTCTCTTTTTTTAAGACTTATTTATTTAAAAAAAAAAAAAGACTTATTTATTTGAGGGGGAGATTGTAGGGGGCAGGGGCAGAGGGAGACAATCTCCTGCAGACTCCCCACTGATCTCAGGGCCTGCCTGAGGCTCAAGCTCACAACCCATGCTGTCATGACCGGAGAAGAAACCAAGAGTCACACGGCCAATGGACTGAGCCACCCAGGTGCCTGGAGATTGGTCTTTTTAGAACTTACATTGATCATGTCATTTCCTTTCTCTTACATCTTTCTTTAGCTTTTTTTTTTTTTTTTTTTTTTTTTTTTTGTGGTCAGGTAAAATATAAAATCCTAACCATGACCTTCAGAGTCCTCTGCCCTCTGGCTCCTGTCTACCTCTCCAAGGCTCACCTTTCATCATCCTCCAGCTCTTTCTTTCCATCCCACCATTTGAGACTTCTCAGTTCCTGCATTCCTTCAGGAATATGCCGTCAGGCCCTGGAATATGCACTGTAGTTTCTCCTACTTGGAACCTTTGCTTTTTTCCAGAACACAAATTATATTCACCCTGAACGTCTCAACTTTAAATGTCACTTCCTCTGGAGGACCTTCATTGTCCCCTTCAGCACAGGTGAGGGCCCCCAGCTACAAATCTCCTAGGCTCCCCGAACATCCCTTTTCCTAATATTGTTCATATCTCAAATAACATGTTTATTGGAGCTGTACCAAGTGTTTCCCCTGCATTCTCTTATTTAATCCTCATAATAACCATGTGGATACAAAGAAAAAAAAAAGCAAATGCTCAGAGATCTTGTAACTTCCCAAAGTCACACAGGTAATGAGATAATAATAAATACTGGAGGGGCACCTGGCTCAGTGGGTTAAGACCTCTGCCTTTGGCTCACATCATGATCTCAGGGTCCTGGGATCGAGCCCCACATCAGGTTCTCTGCTCGGCGGGGAGCCTGCTTCCCCCTCTCTCTCTGCCTGCCTCTCTGCCTACTTGTGATCTCTCTCCTCTCTGTTGAATAAATAAATAAAATCTTTAAAAATAAATAAACAAACAAACAAATAAATAAATACTGGAAATTTCTTGAGTACCTATAGGATACAATTTACTCAAAATATTAGCAAAACCAAGATTATAAAAGACACTATTTCATGTCTGGGAGGAGGAAAAATATAGGTCAATTTCAGTAAGAGCTAGGTAATAAGAGATAAACTGATTTGAAAAGGAAGGGAAGGCAGAGTCTGCTGGGGGGCAGGAAGAGCTAAGCCCCAAAGGGGACGTGGATTTGAGGATCAGTATGAAGGAATCTGGCTTTACAAGCAGCCTCTCATGGCAGAGTGCACACTTGAAACTACAGAACACAACTTCATTAAGGCAAAGTTGTGCACTCGGTTCATTCTGAACGGGTGAATGGGGACCCAAGAAGCATTAAATGTGGATCTTCCTTTTGTCTATATAACACAATTATCATCATTCCCTCTCCATATGCAGGGAGAGGCTCCACTACCCTTGAGAAGCCTGATGGGACTTGAGAATATATTACAACAAAGAACCTCAATTTCCTAAGACATTAAATAGTTATACAAAGAGTTGGGAATCTGACAAGAAAAGGTTAATCCACCCAATTTTAGAAAAAAAATGACTATATAGAAAAATTAACATAGGCAAAATAGTCCCCAAACATGCAGAAGGGTCCCCAGACTGTAAAGACTTTTCCGGTTACCCTGATTTTGAAGGATTCCCAAGTATTGAGTATAAACCTTGGAGGTTTGAATATAAAGGTACAGAAGCTATTACACCAACAGTTACCAATTTAATCAATCCATTTCATATTGCATTTCTAAATAATTCAGGTAACAACTACAACAAAGTATTCTACCCTTTTTTAGTGGAACATCACAGTTCTATGAAATGGAATTTAAAATTCATTGTGTGCCTTTGGTATACAAGACCTTACTAAGCCTCATATAGGAAAGCAATTTATTTATTTCAACTTGCTTTTAATATTTTAAAGTTAACAAACTGGCACCTGAAAATACATTCTGCAATGGCCAAAGAAAATTAACCGTGTGTTAGTAAGTAAAACAAAGGTGAGAAACACAACACCCCATCAGAACAATGTCAGCACCAAGGTCCAGAGACTTGCCCTTTAGGAAACAGGAAGTGATTGTTACTGGGTTTAACTCAGATCAGATTAAAGCTTTTGATTAAAACAAACAAAAAATGCCAATGTATCATTTTGTTCAATGATTCAAATATGCTTCAAGTAATGCCAGGTATAAAATAATGTGGATAAGGGACACTTGGGTGGCTGGGTCAGTTAGGCATCTGCCTTCGGCTCAGGTCATAATCAGGTCCTGGGATCGAGCCCTGCGTCTGGTTCTTTGTTCAGTGGGAGACTGCTTCTGCTTCTCCCTCTCCCTCTGCTCTTCCTCCCTCTCCTCTTGTCCTTTCTCTCAAATAAAATAAATAAATACGTAAATAAATAAATAACCTTAAAAAATAATGGGGGTAAAAACACACTTTTTTCCTTTTCTTAAATTTTATTATGTTACGTTAGTCACCTCTTCCTATAGGTCTGTTCAATCAGGTATTTGGTCAGCATTACCCTCATTCGATATTGCTGGTTTATCTGGGCATTCAATTCTAGAATGACATCATTTACCTCTTGGATGCTACCTCACAATCTTCTGGCGTCCAGTTTTACTACTGAGAGGTTTGCTATCAACCTAATTGCTGAGCTCGGTGTGTTGTCTTTTCCCTTACATGTTCTCATGATCTCAGTTTTGGGTTTTTAGACAGTTGCACTGTGATACAGCTGGTATGGATTTTTGTTTAATCTCTTTGGGAGTGATTGATTCTCCTTGATTCTGTGAATATATATGCTTCATCAACCTTGAAAAATGCTCTTTGGACATTACCTCTCCCCCATTCTTTATCTCCTCTTCTTCTAGAGCTCTTAACTGGATAGAATATTAGACTCTGTAACTTTATCCACATATTTCTAACTTCTCTCTGACTTTCTCTTTTCCCTGGGTTGCATCCTAGATAACTTTCTCAGATCCATTTTCTAGTTCTTGAATCTTCCATTATTTGTATCTAACCTGTATCTAATCTACTGTGTTTTTACTTCAATGATTATATGCTTAATTAACAGAAGTTCATTCGGTTTTTATTCAAGTCCATCTGGACGTCTGAATGTTTCTTATTCCTGACTCAGATTTTTATCCCATCTTTATTTCTTTAAACGTCTTTAACATGTTTATTTCCTTCTATGTCAAATCATTCCAATTTATGATTTCCATAGACATTTACATATGTTTTGAAATTCTGGACTCCTTTTAGGTTTGATGAGGCTTTATTGTGGAGCAGCCTCTTCTAAGGAAACATCCTGAATTTGTATTTACTTCTTCCAGAGGTCCTGGTGATATTAGCAACCATGAACTCCTATAATTACCAAATAAATAACTTGGACAGTAGTTTTCCCAAACCATAGAAGTAGTATATACTGGAACACCAGCCTGTGTGAAGGCAGGTCCATGATCACAGATTCTTAGGGGAGATGCTGTTCCCTGACAATGAACCCCAGGCTGAGACAGACAGGTTTCCTTGCGATTCTTCCTACCTTCCTTAACTAATTAATTAATTAAGTCCCTGTTTTTGAGAACCAATATGTCCACTTATTTCAAGTATCACTTTATTTATCAGCCCACCACTGTCATTTTGAAGGAGCTCCTCTACGTACAATGAAGTTAACTGATGCTCTCAAAAACACCTGCTTGTCGGCTCTCAGCTCAGTCCTAATCCTGCCTGACTGCATTTCGAGAGCCACTCTTTTTTTTTTTTAAGATTTTATTTATTTATTTGACAGAGAGAGATCACAAGTAGGCAGAGAGGCAGGCAGAGAGAAAGAGAGAGGGAAGCAGGCTCCCCGCTGAGCAGAGAGCCCGATGCTGGGCTTGATCCCAGGACCCTGAGATCATGACCTGAGCCGAAGGCAGAGGCTTAACCCACTGAGCCATCCAGGTGCCCTCCAGAACCACTCTTGATGGCACATCTCCCTGATCCTCCCACCATCTTTCATTAGACTCAGCATGTACTGTGCACCGATGAGGTATGAGGACGCTATGACCAGAGACGTGGGTAGAGGGAGCGTGTCTCGTTATGTCACCTAGCAGGGAACCGAAAATGAGTTCCCCAGGAATGAACGAAGTGCTACATGAAAGGAGGTGCAAAAGGAAGAATTTCTACTGGACATTGTACCATCTGGCATTAAGCAGTGAGAGAAACAGGTAGGGCATGTGTGTTAGGTTAAAATGAATGGCACTGAAAAACAGCCACAGGCTTTCTATAAAACAAGTGTTTCGTTACTCCAAAATCAACCCTCGGCTTCTCCGTCTAACTCACTACAGTTGGCTGTTTTGAGCAGGATCCGTTTATTGAAGCCCTCTGTGGACAGGCCCCGTGAGAGACAGACACGAAGCCTCTGCAGGTAAAAAGTCGAATCCCCAGCTGACGAGGGGCTCATGGTGCGGGGAGAGGCAGGCAGAGGATCATAGCACATCTCCCTTCTGGCTACATTATCAGTTCCCCCAGGGCTGGCCCAGATACTTACTCCCCTGGGTGTCCCCAGCCCACAGCACACTCTGGTACCTTGTAGTGCTCGGTAAAGCAACGGATGTATGAAGTACGTGGAAACTTCAAACCTCTTACAACCAACGATCTTTAACACCCAAGGGTTAAAGTTAAATTCCTTTTTCTGGCCTGCTATTGGCTTAGATATACCAAGGGGATACCACTGTAGCCGCTAATGGGTGGAAGAGAATTTCTGCTTCCTCTACTCTAGGCCTTGGAGATTAAAAACTATAGGTGTCCTTATGAAAGTCCTTTTGATACTCCTAAGAGTTTCTGCTATTACTGGGCACTTGGAAGAAAGGCTTTTGAACTGATTAACACTTTAAAGCCACATGTGTTCAACTATAAGCCAGAGGAAGGTAGGATGGAAGGGCCGGGGTGGGGCGGGGTGGGGGTGGGGGTGGGGGGATGAGTAAAGAACATAAAAGGAAAGACCTCACCAAAGGTACACGTTCATGCTTTTAATGGTATCCGGACATTTCTTCCCACTCTTCATATCTGCGACAGCAGATCCTTGCAGAGTTTGCTTCTATAAATATTTTGCAAAAAAATATTTTAAACTCTTACTCATGAAGAGCTTACTTTTGATTATACATGCTAAAGCAAGAAACACATATGATATATGAGTAGAAGCCTATACATCTCCCTATTGGAATAAAGAAATTAATATGCATTGAAAAAGGTGTTCTGTTTCAGGCACTTTTCACGTAATCCTTCATTTCGTTTTCCAAACAACCCTAAGGCAGGTATTAAAACCCCCATTTTATAGTCAAGGAGCCTGAACCAAGGAAAGGCTGAGTGAAGCCTAGTAGTGAGACGTGTGGGCTTTTGACCCTGGACAAACCACTTGGCTGCTCAGAGTTTCTTCATCGTTAAGACAGGACACTGACAGTATCTACCTCATAGTATTGTTGTAAATACATAATCTCTTCTTGTTCTTGCAAAGTAATTTACCAAACTTGAAAGGTCCTCGAGCAATGTATTTCCAGTAAAGTTCATGCTTCCCATCAAGTCCAAGTTAATATGGGCGCCTGGGTGGCTCAATCTGTTAAGCGTCTGCCTTCAGCTCAGGTCATGAGCCCAGGGTCCTGGGATCGAGCCCCGCATCGGGCTCTCTGCTCAGCAGGGAGTCTGCTTGTCCCTCTCCCTCTGCCCCTCCACCCAACTGTGCTCGCATTCTCTAATAAATAAGTAAAATTTTAAAAAAAAAAAAAAGCATGTTTGTCACCACACAGGGACCGTCAAAGGCTGAAGTCGGCCCCGTGCTAATGTTACATCATATTTAAAACCTATCAATAGACACTTATGGTGACAAATTCACTCATAGCAGTTACTTTTTTGGTTGTGTAAAAATAAGAACCTCTTCTTTAGAAGAAGGAAACAGACGAATAGAAATACACTGTCTACACAGAAATAAGACAGCTCTGAGAGGTCATCTCCACAGTAGTCGTCACCAGTCACAGCTCTGAGCCTGGGCAGACAGCACATTTAATAAGCCCACGTGAGGGATGTCAACGGCTCAAGGAAGAGAAAGCTAATGAGCAGATATGTTCTGTTTACACTTAAACAGTCACTTGTTTTTTTGTGTGTTCCTGACAGCCAGTGTCGATACGACAAATATCCAGGGACCTGCCAAAGTGTTTGTATTTCAAAAGTAAGGTCGTGTGTCTTTCACATTTCATGGGGAGGTAAACCCAGACGGTACCAAGGAAACAGCACCAATGAAAGGTACAATGTTTGCCTGAAACGTGCAGCTTTTCAAACTGAAGGGCTCGTGAAAGAATTTACTCATGTCACTTCCCTTCCTGTTGTGACACAGACTGTATCACCTGCAGCGAAATCTACCAGCTGGAACCAAAATGAAGGTAAGAGTAGAAAGGTAGGTAATGACTTGTACTAAAGAACTTCATGTTTGTAAGAAGCACAATCTCAGTGCGGACCTCCATGTCCAAAGCAGGGTCCAGAGGCATTTGAAACGCTGCCTTGATTCATTAGTCAATAGATCTTTAACACCACACGCATAAAGTAGTTTATAAATATAAACAGATACCTAGTCAAGGCAGCTGACAGAGCAGATTCATACTGTAACACAGATCAGAAAGGGATTTCTAGTGCTCAGTCCTAAGACTGAGTCAAAATCTAATTAGACCACATTAAGTCGTCATAACTGTTCATCACATGATACAAAGGCTTTTTGCTTTGGAATACATCATGTAAACGTCAAGAACCTCGCATTATGTTATCTCCAGGGACAACTGCACACTCCAGAGGACCGCGCCCCAAGCAGAAGACATGCCCCACGGCCATGGCTCCCATGTGAGTCCAACCACCAGCCTACACCCAACGATCCCATTTTTCCCCCCCTTTAAGAGTCAAGTACACAGAAGGCGACGGCAGCCCTGTACAATAGCTAAGTGGCCACTACTGGTGTTCACGCCCATCAGACGCATGGCTAATAACCAATGTCAACAGAGATTTGACAGATGGGTCCTAATAAAAACTTCTGTGGGCTGTTAAAGGAAAGATTAGTTTTAATCTTCAAAATTCTCTGGATTTTCTAAATAATCCTCTAGAGAGGACTGATCTAATCGATTAACTCTCAGACTCCCTACTTAATTTCATCTCCGATGGTATCTGGTTAAGACAGGCCATATGGAACCCTACAGAGATTCCAGATTCTAGAATTCTAGAGTAGACAGGACTCTAGTGAGCACCTAATCCAGTGAGTCTTACCTTTTTAAGATAATCTTTGGAGAATCTGAAAAAAACTATGGATCCTCTCTTTAGGGAGAAAAACAGTTTTTGCCTAATTTTAGGGGCATCTCAGATTCCCTAAAACCTATCCTTGGTCACCAGATTAGGAAATCTTGACCTAATCCAACCACCTCATTTACAGAAGAAGAAATTAGGGTACAAAGAGGCCTAGTGACCTGTCTAGGGTCATGCAGCTTATTAATGGTGGAGGCAGGATGAAGACCTGCTCTTCTCTCCCTCTTTGTCTGCCGTCATCTGTGGTGTCGCACTCTACATGGACTTGTGTGTGTGGTTAATAACAAGTGTCATCAGATAGTATCTGCAAAGCTTTAAATGCTCTGCTAAGCCACTCCTATTAACTAGCCAAAGAATGATTATTAAGTGTACATAATTAGAATGTATAACCACTAGTCCTCTTTCTCACCAAGCACAACATTTTTTTTGTTTTCACTCTCCTCTACCTACTCAGGTAGGTCTGAACTCAGCCCCTTCTGTCTCCTCGACTCCACCAACACTTTCTTTTTTTTTTTTTTTTAAGATTTTTTTTATTTATTTATTTGACACAGACAGAGAGATAGAGATCACAAGTAGGCAGAGGCAGGCAGAGAGAGAGGGGGAAGCAGGCTCCCTGCTGAGCAGAGAGAGCCCAGAGGTTCGATCCCAGAACCCTGAGATCATGACCTGAGCCGAAGGCAGAGGCGTTAACCCACTGAGCCACCTAGGCGCCCCTCCACCAACACCTTCTTTTTTTTTTTTTTTTTTAAAGATTTTATTTATTTGACAGAGAGAAACACAGCGAGAGAGGGAACACAAGCAGAGGGAATCGTAGTGGGAGAAGCAGGCTTCCCGCTGAGCAGGGAGCCCGATGTGGGGCTTGATCCCAGGACCCTGGGATCATGACCTGAGCCGAAGGCAGACGCTTAACGACTGAGCCACCCAGGCGCCCCTCCACCAACACCTTCTTAAAAGCCCTCTCTCCCTGGGCTCTGGTGACACTGCACTAATCAGGTTCTTCCCGCTCCCCCTCCCTCCCCTCACCCCTCCCCCTTTGTCTCCACCACCTCTCCTCTTTTCTTTTTCCTAGCTTAACCCCATTCTCCTTCATATCCATGCCCATCCCTTCGACAGAAATCCTTCCCGGTCATAGCTTCAACTGTTACTGCTTTTTTTTTATTTTTAAAAATCTTATTTATTTATGAGAATGAGCAGGAGGGAGCGGCAGAGAAGGAGGGAAGGAGAAGCAGACTTCCCACTGAGCAGGGAGACTGAGGCCAGACGGGGGCTTGATCCCAAGACCCTGAGATAGTGACCTGAGCTGAAGGCAGACATTTAACTGGCTAAACCACCCAGGTGCCCCTCAACTGTTCCTTCTATTGAAGGAACTCCCTCCCCCAAATCTTTCTCTTTCCACCCTCTCATCTAAGAAGTATTAGTGTCATGGATCTTGTTTGTTCTGTGATATCTGGCTTGTCTGCCACACAGCAAGAGCAGTATAAACTTCTGTGGAGTAATTGATATTTCATGATTCCAAAGTGAAAGATAATCTACAAATAACATATTTATCACCAGTACCTGGGATTCATAAGAAGTTTTGGCAAATCTGACACCTTGCTTTCTTTTTGCTTTACTTTCTCTGGGTAACTAATTTTTCAAAAGGGGATACAGCTCCTCCTAGTGGATAATAAACATATTTTAAAATGCAGACCTAGGGTGCCTGGGTGCCTCAGTGGGTTAAGCCTCTGCCTTTAGCTCCTGTCATGATCCCGGGGTCCTGGGATCGAGCCCCACATCAGGCTCTCTGCTCAGTGGGGAGCCTGCTTCCCCCTCTCTCTCTGCCTGCCTCTCTGCCTACTTGTGATCTCTCTCTCTCTGTCAAATAAATAAAATCTTTTAAAAAAATAAATAAAATAAAGTAAAGTAAAATAAAGTAAAGTAAAATAAAATGCAGACCTCCTGGGGTGCCTGGGCAGTTTAGTGGGTTAAGGATCCAGCACCTGATCTCAGCTCACATCTTGATCTCAGAGTCATAAGTTCAAGCCCGCATTGGGCTCTACACTGGGCATGGAGCCTACTTAAAAAAAATAAATAAATACAGACCTCCTGAGCCTTAATGTATTCTGAAATGCATCAACAATAAAACTAAAGTGTACCTAATAACTACATGCAGACTATTAATCATTCAAAGCTCTTCAGCTTAAAGATCTTAAACAACAACACTAAGGGACTTATCCTTTTTAATCAAGATACATTTTTAACAATTAAAAGAGAGATATTCAATAATATCACTTCAAGTTACCTTAGTATCCAACTGCAAAAGGCTTTCTTGGTCAGCCCAATAAATCACAGCATTATGAACATGAGACCAGAGTCTTGGGTTTGGTTCCAGTATGGTCAGCAGGTTATATGGTTCCACAGCTATAAATCTCATCCTGACTCAAGGAAGATGCTCTAATATGATTTGCCCTGTGCCACCGAAGACCCAGGGTGAGGAGAGCAAACAACCAGTACAATCTCAACTCTCTGACTAGAAATCAACCCAAATATGCTGGTGGGTTAGCAGTGGCTCTGTTTTAAAATATTCTTTCATCTAACGACAACTGCCTTCTCTCTTCAGAACCACATCAACATGACAAACAAAGCCCTTCAAATGTTGAGTTATTAATTATTTACGTTTAGTGAGTATATCAAACAGTTACATATTGTTATAGTTGTAAATAGAGATATACAGATACTTATCTATATATCCTCTCATTCTTAAAATTTGACATGCTGCTGAATATAGGAAATTAAGATGATTTAATGAAATTTTTCAAATTTCTTTTTTAGTATAAAAAAAATACCTTTTTAGTGAATGTCCTGCATATATGGAGCCATGGCATCTGCATAAAATCAGGAACATAGCCCAGGTCCTAAAAATATAACAATAAATGTGTTATCCACTCTAAAGTGTATTTGGTTGGGTGCCTGGGTGGCTCAGTCAGTTAAGCGTCTGCCTTTGGCTCAGGTCATGATCCTGGGGTCCCAGGATCGGGTCCCACATCAGGGTCCCCCTACTCTGTGGGGAGTCTGCTTCTCCCTCTCCCTCTGCCTGCTACTCCCCCTGCCTATGTTCTCTCTCTCCCTTTCTCTCTCTGTAAAGTAAATAAATAAAATCTTGAAAAAAATGTATTTAGTTAATTCAAAGGTAATAGTGCAGACTAATCAATCTTTTAGTTACTTGCAAGGCTACATTAAATCTTAATAGCAATATTTGTGTTGTCTGGAAAGAATCAATCCCATGTGATTTTGAAAATATAATCAATTGATGGAAAGGTCTAACAGTATGTTCCATAGAAACTGCACTTTCATTATCCCCAAAGTAAACAAATAAGGATCAGACAAAACTTATCACTTCTCTTTGATCTCTAAGCAGTTCTAAGACCAAAGGTTTATGAAAACCTCAAGTTCTCAACACTATTCATGCCCTAAGAATTCATCACCAAAATCCTACACTAATTCTCAAGGGAAGCCAATGGTGTCTCCTTTGCTTGAGAGATTATAGAAACAGATGCAGGAAACCAAAAGGGTGGATTGGAGTAAGAGTTATCATAGGTGATGAAGTTTTCCAAAGTATCTCATATGCAGTCAAACTATAGTTTAAAGCATAAATTAGATAACTAGTTGTGTTCTTATGGGTTTATTTTTAAAATTAATTCTACCAAGTAGAAGCAGCTATTTACATAAGCTAAATATCACAAAGCTGATGACAGAGCTATATTAAGACTTTTACATATTCTCTAACAAGCTAAATAATTTGAATGGTTTTCTTGTCTAAAGGGAATTTCTGTTGGCATACAGTCCACGCTTCAGGACAATTTCTAGGCCTTAAATATTAAAAAAAATCGAATCCACTAGAACTAACAAATATTTCAAAGTTAGGACTAAGATATTTCTCATGTACTATCTATGACAGCATAATGTTAACAAAGCTTTTCATAAGTATAATTTTAGCGCTACCTAAGATTTTATTGCTTGGATGTATCATCACTTATGTAACCATTTCATTTTTGTTGGGCATTTCGACCTTTAGATTTTTGTGTATATTACAAATGAGGCCACATTATCCATCTGTGAACAAACCTCTTGCAGAGTTAGCTGTATTTCCTTAAGATATTTCTCCCTTAAGTGATAGTAACTAACCAAGTGACTTACATTTGTTTCTAATAATGAGAGGGCCTAATACTGTAAAGCTTTATAATATGTCACTCATATAAACAGTTTTGTGTAATCACCCTTTAAATTATGGTTACATGGTTATTAAAATGACCATAGATGGTTTTACTTTTGTAGTAGTTAACAGGCACATAGTTATCTCTGAGAGAAAAGCAAAAACCAAACAATCCAGCTTCTGTCCATATAGTAGCTGAGGAACTAGAAGTAAAGCACAAAGTGTAACTTATCTTTAAAAAAAAAAAAAAAAAAAATTTAATAATAATCTAATCAAAATTGAAAAATGCCTGAGTAAAATCTTATTTCCTTTACATTACCCAAATACCGAATCTGTAGATACATACTTATGCATTTTGGGGATATTGCCCCGGAAACCCCTTCTACCTTACTGAGCTTTTTTTGCCATTGTACTTTACATTCAAGCATTGCCATACTGGGGCGATAATCCACACATAGTCTTGCTAACTGAAGGAAAAGTAAATTATTATAGGGTAAGAGAAAAGACAAGAAAATAAAAAAATATCAACAGTAGCAGTAGAAGATTTTCCCATTTCCCAGTGCTCTCCAGACATTATTTCCTTCAAAAGGCAAGAATAAATTATATATTGCCAATTCATCGAGTGTAAAATCCTCTTTGCTATTCTAAGCTCATAATCAATTTAGGCGAAAACCAACTCTGCCCCTCACAGCTTTTAGAGTGATGTATAGAAGACGAAGAGAAAGTCTGCTCTTACCAAGCCTCTAGGTTTTCTCCTTCTTTCATTCTGAAATAATTTATTGTCTTCAAGTTACTCCCTTATTAAAAACCTCATTCAAAGGCAAGGCCCAAAGTACAAAACAAGAGACAAAAAAGTCTAAAGAAAAATAGTACCCTAAAATGTTTTGTCCTCCTAAGCAGTGGTATGTTTAAAGGAATGGGCTTTGTCTTAATGTGGCATCCCTAGTCTCTAGCACTGTACCTAATGGGCACTTAGCAAAATTTGGCTGAATTAATGTTTGAATGAACATTACATTTCAAAGCAACTCTTCTAAGCCTTTCTTCATGTCACATCCCTCATTTTTCATACCCACAGATTATGTAAGCCCCTGATTTCCTATTAACTGTCATACAATCCTTTATTCTGTCATGTTGAAATTCCTACAACCTACTGTAAAGATTCCATGTAAAGGCTTTTCACAAGTGGAAACTTTTTCCACTAGGTCAGAGACCCTGGCACAGCAAAGCCTTACGACAATACATAAAATAAATAAAGCTAATTAAGAATTATTTCCTAATTACTGAGATACTCATTTATACTTTTTCCCCTATACTACAAGAAAGATGGGTGGATTTTATAGCCATAAAAGAGGAAACTCAGACATGATGTGATATACGTACAGAAAACCCATTTAAAAATAAATGAAGAAACTGATGAAAGATAAATGGTCCTATAATTAATTCTGTGTGATTTCTCCAGGACACTTGAGCTCAGAAAAGTCACCAGCAACTGCTTTGAGACGAGGAGCAGTAGCATCTGTTGAAACACTGGGTGTCACTCTCCAACCGAGCAGCTCTCTAGACCACACAGAGAACAGAATCTTTTCATCAGGGATTTCAGAGAAGGAAGAAAAATCTCACTTTGTGATTTCATGTCAAGATGTTTAGTAGAAGTGTGAAATTCAAACAGGACACCAGTGGGTTGTATTTGTGATCGTGGGGATATTGTGGTAAGGGAGAAAAGGAAGACAAGAACAAATGGATGCCACAAAAATCAGACAAAGCCGGCTTTGTGGCTGATGGATAATTCAAATGACCACCGTAGGCTTCATGAACAATGTAAAATCCCAGATAGAGATGTAAACTGAATTGTAAATTAGTGTCATGTATTTTTAAACGTTTCCTTGTTCAGATTCTTCAATCATATCTGCCAGTGTTTCAATAGCCCAAGAGTAGACGGAGAGGCTCATGAAATCTGCTTTCTTGACACAGTAGAAAATTTCCAGAAGGAGCAGAACTGCCTGTCAGTCTGCCTTCGCCTCAGTGATGGGAACTGCAAGGAGCCCAAAGCCCAAAAGAAGGTGCAAGGATGACCTTCTCCCAAAGACTGCAAGGTGTCCTCACTCAAGTCACCCTCTGTGGGATCAGAGTTTGAATCAACTTTGCCCCCTCAAACTGTGAGCCCGAGGGCTACTGAAGAACTAAATGAATGAACGTAATTGTACACGGCGTTAATCAGAACTTTTTAAAAAAGTACATAGAGATGAGAAGATAGAAATAATCATCTTATTTTTCTAAAGTTTATATTTACCAAAAAAAAAGTTCTTATTCCTTGCTTAGAGTCTTGGGTTTTCAACAAAGGTAAACTACATGTTGAATTTGGTATAAGTCTGGAGATAAGGATCAATAAAAATTATTCTGGGTTCAGGAAATAGGTTGTATTCTGTTTTGTATTCCCAAGGCCCCGCACTGTGCTCAAGAAATATTTGTTGAGTTGAATAAACTCAACCAGGTTGAATAAACATTGTTTATATTTATGTTTTATGTTTATGTTGTTTATGTTGAATAAACATTTGTAAATGTTTAATGAAAGTAGTGCAAATTATGTTGATATTACAGAATACCTGATGAATATATATGAGACTTAAGAGATATTCCCGAAGAGTGAACCTAAGTGCAATTGATAAGTAACTGATACACTGTGTGAGAGCACTGCGCCCGGCAAAGACGAATAAAACCTGGTCCTGTGGGTACTTACAAGGCCGTTATACTTAACGGGAAAATAAAGACATTTACTGGCCACGGCCAACTTCAACGAAGAAGCCCTTTCCTCAAATGTAATGTTCCATGGTCAAGCACATTGCTGTCTTCTCCAGGTTTAGGGCAACTTTAACCTTGTTGAGATGTCATACGTTGGGATCATCTCACCCCACGTGGTGCATTGAGCTCATCCACTCAGGAACCCAACCATGGAGGGGCGGGGTTTCTGGGAGGTGGGGCTTTGGGAGGCGGGGCTGTCACGCAGGTTAGGGTTTGCACTTAGGAAAAACTCAAAAGACTACCTGGATTCTTGGGGTGCCTGGGTGGCTCAGTGGGTTAAAGCCTCCGCCTTCGGCCCAGGTCATGATCCCAGGGTCCTGGGATCGAGCCCCACATCGGGCTCTCTGCTCTGCAGGGAGACTGCTTCCCTACCCCTTGACCCCCGCCTATCTCTCCGCCTACCTGTGATCTCTCTCTCTGTGTCAAATAAATAAATAAAATATTTAAAAAAAAAAAAAAAAAAAAGGCTACCTGGATTCTTCAAGTCCTCCTGAGCTGAGCCTGTGTGATTACTGAGGAAGGGGTAGCAAACCAGCAAAAGGGTACATCACAACCAAAGCAGGACTGCTTAGGAACTCCCCGGGGGGTTCTGAAGCTATCTTATTTTATCTAGCAGTCCTACACTCTGTTAACTTTTAAATATGAACGACAAGAATCCAGAACTGCGCCAGGGATGCAGGGTCCCCTCACCTCACAACCTTCTGTGCCCTAGAGGCCTCAAAGCTAAATCAGTCTCAAGAATATGGTCTACACCTTTGGAGTTGCAAGGAAAACTAACTCAAGATGAAAAAAATAATCAGTATTCTATCTGTCTGACTTCCTAGTGTCTTCTAACTGCAGTAGGGTCTGACTTCTTGTCCTCAGTTTTGCATTGTATACACCTCCTAAAACCGGCCTACACTGTAACTCAGGAGACTGACTTTCCTGAGGATAAGGGCATGTCGTATTTCCCTTTGAATCTCTATGTTCTGTCACTGTGTGCTGAACTAAAATAAATAGTACTCATAGGGCTGAAAGAAATGACAGTGTGACAGCTTCACCCCAGAAAATCACTTGGATTACCAGTGTGTAGTTAAGCGGTTGAATTTGTGCACAGAGTTTTGCGAAAGACTGAGATAATAAGAATATATATGGCCTTCTTAGGCATAGCAGGGCCAAAGGACATGCGAAAATTATGCAGAAACAACAGGATGTCAGACAATCACTTCCATTATTAATGCCACTAATTATTAATTTCCTGAGTGCATTATGTTATGAACGCTGAAATTAATGACTCTGAAAAATTTGTTATGGTAGATTGTACAATATCTTCAGTAATATTAGTGCCATATGTAAATGTGTGGCTTTATAGCTTAAAAAACACATTCACACACAGAAGTTATCAAAAATGCTTGTTTTTTAGCTTCCTCATAGCCAAATGCTTTAAGTACCTTTATATTTTGCCTTATACTCACAATAAACCTGTGAGGTATTATATTTTGTCCATTACACAAAGTAGAAAACGGACCTTCTGAGATGTTCATACTATTTGTGAGTATGTAGCCAGGATTTGCTCCCGAGTCTCTCTAACTACAAAGCCCAAGTTCTTTCCAGCATACAAAACGGCCTCACAATATGATCTTCACTTTAGCCCTGTGATCCAAATATTATAAACATCACCCTCCAGACTCATTCATTCAATAAACATGTGTCAATAACCTTCCATGTGATGTTTGTGCTTCCAACAAAATTCATATGTTGAATCCTAATGCCCAGTGTGATGGTGTTAGGTGGGGTCTCTGGGAAGTGTTTAGGACATGAATGGGATTAGTGTCCTTATAAAAGAAACCCCACAGAGTTCCCTAGCCCCTTCCAGAAGGTGAGGACACAACAAGAAGTCTATAACCCGGAAAATGGCCTTCACTCAACTATAATGGCACCCCGGTCTCAGACTATCAAAATCTCTGCCCTCTTTGGAGTTTCCATTATGGGGAGGGTTTGGGAGGGGGGGAAAAAGCCCCACAAATATCTGTCAGCTGGCAAGAGCTGTGGAGAAAGATAATACAAGGGAAGGGGTCAGGAAGTGCCAGGAAGGATAGGATCGAATGTGGCTATTGGCTATTGAGTGGTCAAGGGTAGGGGTCTTTGATGATATGTGAGTGAGCAGAGGCCTAAAGGAAGTGAAGGAATCAGCCCATGAGCTGTCTGAGGGAAGGAACATTTCTGATGGAGAGACTAGTAAGGGCAAAATGCCCCAGACAGGGATGTGCTTGGCCCATTGGAGTAACATCTGGAAGATCAGTGTGTCATCAGGGCCAGTGGGCAAGTGGTGGGGGGCAAGGAAGAGATGGAGCCAGAAAAGAATCTGAAACTAAGTCACACTTTTAGGCCACTGTAAGGACTGGACTTAAATGTGATAAGCCATTGGACAGTTTTCTTCCAACACAGGACATGACTGACTCGCAGGATTACTATGAGGAGAACACACTGCAGAAGGGCACGGAAGAAAACCAGGGAGATGAGGTAGGAGGCTATTACTATAGTCCAATTAGAGGGATTGTAGTTTAGACTAGAGTGAAGGTGGAAGACAGGTTTGACTGCAAAGGTGTTGGCCTGAGCGTAGAAAGACAGGGTTGTTGTTGGCTGATGGACAAGACTGGGGGAGCAGCAGATTTGGGGGTGAAGATCAAGAGTTCAGCTTTAAACATGCTATCTCTGAGATGCCTTTTACAGAAGATGTCAAAGAAGACAATTGGAGGGGCGCCTGGGTGGCTCCGTGGGTTAGGTCATGATCTCGGGGTCCTGGGATCGAGCCCCCCATCGGGCTCTCTGCTCAGCAGGAAGCCTGCTTCCCCCCCTCTCTGCCTGTGTCTCTGCCTACTTGTGATCTCTGTTTCTGTCAAATAAATAAATAAAATCTTTAAAAAAAAAAAAAGAAGAAGAAGAAGAAGACAATTGGATATGGGAATATGGATTTCAGAAGAGGACCAGTCCATGTTGGAGGCATAAGTGTGGCATCTATATCAAAGTACTGATGTTAAATATCATAGATGAGAGTGTCTAAAGAGTGAGTCCAGGTTAGAGATGAAGAGGGACAGTCAAGGAGAATGAGAAGGAGTGGACAGGATGGAAGGAGGAAATCTTCAAGAAAACTTCTCCTATTTAAGGAGAGAGTGATCAATTTGCTCCAATACTACTGATTGGTCCTGGAAGATGAGGGCCGACTGACCACTGACTTTTTAGCACTCACTGGCTAGTGGATGGAGGTTATTAGTTCCAGCTTTCCTGAAGTGAGAGAAACAAGGTTCCAAGAGATTACATAAATTGATCAAGGTCGCATAGTCAATTAGCGGCACAACTGGGCCCAGAACCAACTACGGAACACAGGCCTTCAGAAGTTAGCCCTACTTCTTGAATACAAGAGCAGGCTCTTCTTCAGTAACATTAAGATCTCATCCTTCTCTTGGTAAACTGTGATTTAGGAGGAGGGACTCTTATTTAAGAACATTAAGACTGTAAACAAAAGGAAATAAATGTCAATAGTAAATTTTGGGGGCCTAATGACAGACAGTGGCTTAGTATTTCATGCCAGAGATAAAGGCCCTCAAATCAAAGGATACAGACTACAACCAGGGTGTGCTTGAGCGTCAAAACACATTTCCACGCAAAAATTTCAATGCAAAAGTGTTTATATCTCCCCAAAGTGACCTCTCTGTTCATTGTATTTCACTAGGTGATTTCCATGTAAATAAATAGATAAATAACCCCAGGCCTGATTACCTTATGTTAATGTGTATGGATAGTCTGGGTTTGAATAATGAGGATGTGATTCCCCACCCTATTCTTCACTTGATTTCCTCCTTATAAAGGGGTCCAAAAAGGGAGAGAGGGAGAACACAGTTTTACTTTGAATAAATGAAACAAATCTTTGGGCAGATTGGAGGGAGACAAAGGCACTAGAAAGCCCTAAACCATGGAGGTACAAAAAGCCACGGTTTTAACAGTCCCCACTCCTAATCTCAAATCCACGGCTGCCAACAACCGAGACCACTGTGTTGCCAACGTCTGCCGAAAGATTTTGTATATTTTCAACGTGAGGAAGAACAAGGGATGGACAAAAAGGAGACTCAAGGCTCCGATCGTTAAAGCTACTCAAGGTGGGCCGGGAGGAAAGGAGCGATCAGTACCAGCAGGCAAGGAAAGGGAGGCGGGCAGGCACTTTTCCAGGAAGGGGTTGAGCAAAGGCGGGCGCCCTGCCCACTCCCTGGAGAGGGGAAAGGTCGGTGCGAGGCGCGGACGCGTGGTGGAGCAAAGCACAGTTAGGTGGCTCTAAATGTTTTAGAGTCCAAGTGTCATCGCTCGGATTGTGGCCCCTAAACCTGAGGTCTCCCTCCAGGGTTGCGGCCAATGCCTCGCGCCTCCCTTCCTGCCTTTTCTTCCGAAAACGCAGGGCAGAAAGGAGGTAGGGATGGACAGGGTGCCCGGGATCAGTGGGAGTGAGCGCGGGGCGCAGGCTGCCGCTCGGTTACCTGATACCCTGGAGTCTCCCCAAAAGGTATTGGAAGCACAGCCCTCCAATGCGGCCTGTCACCGCGCCGGCTTCGGCCTGGGTGTCCAGTGGCCGTGGCCCTGAGCCCCCACAGGAGAGCCGCCCGCCACAGGTGCGGCCCCCGGGACCGCTGCAGGCAGCTGCAGGAAGCCGCGAGTCCGGGAACACGCGCGCGCTCGAGGGACTGCTCGGCTGGGTGACGGCGCCGCGCGCGCCCCCTGCTGGCCAGGCGGCACCTGCGCGCCGAGCCCGGGGTCTGAGGCCTCCCCGCACTGCCTGCCACCCCAGACTCCAGGGATTTCAACAAGCCTGACCACCAAACACGGTTTAGGGTTGCCGGCGAGGCTCCTCGCCTCTGTTTTTGGAGTTTGTGCCAATGATGTAAAGATCCTTCCCGCACTCCCCACCCCCTTCCAAATTCTGAGTTTGAGAAGGAAAAATCCAACAAGACGCAGATACTGGCAGCCCCCAACCTCCCTTCCAAGGAGCTAGAGAACTGCATCCAGGCCAGCTTTGTTTCTCCAGCCAGCTCTGTGAAGAAGCTGTTTTTCATATATAACTTACAAGTATCGTCCGAGCAAGGCGTGGGGGGGACACAGGTTCACCGCAAACATTCTTACATAAGTATGAGATGGATGCAAAAGAAGTAGCAGAAGGTGTTAACGAGCTAGTTAATTTTTGGTGGACAGAAAGAGGAGTCAGTCCCCTTTTTATACTTAATATTTGAGCCAATTTGTTTCCATTAATGCACTAACATTTTTCCAAGTCCCATTGTGCTGGTTCGCCTCCTAGATTGAATTTAACAAAGCAAGAGGAGTAGAGTTAGGAGTAACTAACAAAGCAAGTTAGGAGTAGAATTTCATAATAAAAGGAAGAAAACAGAAAACCAGGTCTTCCCTTGTTATTGAATAACTAATATAAAATTTACGGATCTGAGAAGTTACGTGACTAAAATAAAGTAAAATAGTTAATATTCATGGAGTTCTTACTATTCACCAGAAACTGTTCTGAGAGCTTTATTTATTTTAAAACAAAAATAGGGTCTTATAAGATGCTGCAAGTGTTTTATATTTATTAAATAAATATATTAAATACATTTAAATAATTAAATACACTTAAATACATTTTAATTTTATCAAATAATCAAATGAGTATTTAAATATATTAAATTATTTAATAAAAATAAATATATATTAAATAAAACTACCCTATGTGATGGATAATATAATTATCCCCATTTTAAGGTTGGGAAAACTGAGACACAGAGAAGGTCACACAGCTAGAAGTAAGCTGTAAAGCTGGAATTTGAACCCAGGTAATATGACTCCAGTGTCCATACTCTCAGCTGTTGTGTTACGTTGCCTCTGGTAGAAAAAAATTAACCATGATCTCCTTTAATCCTCACAACAAACCCAACCGGGTAGGTTCTGTTATTGTCTCCATCTTACAGACAAAGAGACTTAGGCCCAGCAAGGCTAAATAACTGTCCAGGAAAACAGAGATAATGAGTGGTGCAGGCGAGTCAGTCTGATCCTTAACTAACCACGGGGCGAGAGATGCTATTTTCATACATTTAACCATACGGAGGAGAAGGAATTACTGAGAAAATGTGTGAAGCTTTAATTACCTTCCAATACTGAGCCCCTAGGCTTTAGGATCAGTCCCTCTGTGTCCTTTTTCAAGACTAACTCCGCTGCACTGTCTCTCCAAGTCACTATACCATTGCCAAGGTCAAGAACCTAGGGGAGGAAGACTATTAGCCATTTTGCCTACAGCGGGGACAATTCTTCCCTGAGGAGGGATAGCATATCTTAAGTACCTACACACTGCGAGCTTTCATCTCATCTGGGGCCAGGCCTCCGGGACACTTTGGGAAGGGACAGCTAGAGGCAGCGGTACCTCCAAGTCCTACCTGGGAAACAATGTTGCTTTCAGCAGGGTAACAAGAGAAATCAAAGGGGAGGCACAGAGGATGTGTAATGCCATCCCCATATGAACAACTTGATTTCTCTGAGTCTTTGAAGTTCATTTCTTTCTCCCTTTGGAGGCAAGGCCTATCTTGCCTAATACAGTGAGCTGGAGGGATCTGGGGGTGGGTGGAGGAAGAAGAGAAGACCATGGGGTGGGAGGGAGACACAGCAAGATTTATTGGGGCAACACGTTGACCGGTTTGCATGCAGGAAGTGGGGAAGGGCATCCAGCACAGCTGTAAGACCATTTGGATGCTATGACAGCCCAGAAGCTTCTGCCCAGAACAATAGGAAGGTAAGGAGCTTCTGGGGGGAAAGGATGAGGATAGAAGGGACTTACGTGTCTAGGTGAGGCTGCTCAGCAGCCCCTCTGGGAGTTTCTGTTCAGGGAACTCCAAAGGGCAGCCGCAGGGTAGAGATCTTGAATAGCTACAAGGTTTACCTTAACTGTGGCTGACAGATGTTAGATGCAGTTTCTTGGCATAGGCAAAGCAGGCCAGTTCTAAATACGTTTGGAAATATGCTTATTTGGGCTGTATTTAAAACAGCTGAATATTGTTTTGGAGAGAGAGAGAACACACTCAAGCGGGGCTTGGGGGATGGGCAGAACAAGAGAAATAGAGAGACTCTTAAGCTGGTTCCACCCCAGCGCGCAGCCCCTGCAGGGCTTAAACTCAGGACCCTGAGATCCCGACCTGAGCCGAAATCCAGAGTCAGACGCTTAACCATTGGAGCCACCCAGGTGCCCCACAACTGAGTATGTTTTAAATATGAAAATTTGGCTCTGGAGCCCACAGGCTTTTGAGTTCATGGATCCCACAGTCTGTTTGAAAGAAATCAGCAATCTAGGGGTGAGGAGGTGGGGCCCCTCTTTGGCTTCTTTACGGAACACGCTAAAACAAGGATCGCAGGAAGTAGAGCCAAACACACATCTAGAATCCACAGCTTCGCCGGGCCCAGACTGGTACCAGACTGAGTTCCCAGGCACGTTGCCCACCCAAATTCTGAGTTCCATGTTCTGACCTGAGAGCCCACTTTGAATGCTGGTGAGGGACACTGGCTGAAGCCTGATTCCTACCCTACATTCCCTTCATCATCAGAAAAGCAGAAAGATCTAACATTCAGACCACAAATTACACACATACAAAAGGAACAGGTTGGGAGGATATTTTTACCTACAGGAATGTATGAGGCAGTCTGAGCGGATAGCTGGGACAAGCGTGCCTTTGGCTGCCTGATGGGGAAATCGTTTCACCAGCAGGTGGCGCTGTTGCCTTGCATATCAGAGGGGGTCGCTCTCCCAACATAGAGCCTTCAAATAGAGCGTTATTTCCAAGTTCCTTATATTCTGGCCACTAGCTCTGGTAAACCCTATGTAATCCGGGATTTCTGTAATGACATATGCTGTATTAAGCCTATTCACTACTCAATCCAACAGATTTGCCCAAGGCCCTCAGGAAATTCAACACAATTAGGAGACTAATTTCACTGAATATGCTAATGAGCAAAAGCAATTTACTAGACAGTCCATGTGCTTCGGACTCCATAGAACATGAAATCAGTGCAGTGACGACTCCACTGCTCATTGTGTATTACTGGACATATTCTCCAACAGCCAAGATTCTCTTTCTTATATTGTTGATTTTTCTTTACCTCGAAAGCATTCTGAGGCCCAGATGAATAGGTGAACTGAAGTGTATAGGATTTCATCCTAGGGATCTGTTAGTCTGGCACGTCTGTGGGATCGGGGCGTGAGGCAGGGACAGAGATTTTCTTCCATTCTCTGTTCTGTTAGCCTGAAATTCAGGTCCAACTTCTATCCTCAAGCCGTTTATTTTCACACCATATTCTCTTCTTGGAAACTCTTCATGGTCTCTCATTGACTCAACATCAGGTCTCATTCCCAAAGCTCTGTCTCGAGCATTCCGACGCCATCACCTAATAGAGGTCTCACTACTGCTCAAACTTAAAATGTGGGAGATTGGACTCATGTCCCTCCCCTAAGCCAGTGTCTCCTTCTCATTTTCCTCCATTTATGTTAGTGGTCATCATCTGTCTGTTCCTCAGAGTTATTATCTTTAGCCCTTTCCTTCCCATCTCTCCCTCCCAACTCAATCCTTCCCTGAGTCCTTTCTACTGTATTTCTGTAAAGTGCTTGAATCTCTCCAAGTTGTTTCTTGAACATCAGCCATGTGCAAGGACTTCTGCAGTGTGTGAAGGCATTGGACTTGGTGCCAGCTTACCATTCATTCTCCTGGCAGCATCGAGGCAATATTCATGAGGCAATACCTATCAATCGATCAAATTACCAAAGTCTAACTTTGAACTTAAATAGAAGAAACTCATACTTTTTTTTTTTTTATTATTCTTTTGGCAACAAGAAATGATTTCAGTGGGCCTTTGGTAGGAAACATAACAAAGAGGAATTATATGAGCTTTGAGATGGCTGAGCAGAGAGCCCAGACCACCTTCTGGAAAGCAGGTGTGATTACTCCTCAGTGCGGGGGGCGACACTGTTCTCCTACATTCCTGCACAGAGCAATGAGCTAGGGAAGCTTGTTAATAAAATGCATATTCCCTGGGTTCCACATCTGGATATTCTGTTCAGTAGATTTGGGAAAGGGCTGAGAAATCTTCATTTTTTGAAGAAAATACAACAAAAATCTGAGAGCATTTTAAGAAACTGTCATGTAGAAGAAACTCTAAGTACTTAACACAGAAATAAAATACTGTCCTGATGTCATTAAATTGCTTTATACAAGTACTCTTCAATTAGTCGCTTAATTTGTGTTATTTGATCCCATCATTCTCTCTCAATAGCTGACTATTTGCTAAAATTCTACCATTAGAAGTTCGTGTCTTCGTTTTCTAGTTTTATCTCAGGTTTAAATTTCCATCTTGGTAGAAGTAACACTTCAGTCATTCACACCTTACCACATATATGTTTATCAGAGCCTGTTCTGAGGTGAACAGGAAATAGGTAGGGATCCCTCAAAGGAAGAAGAAGGTACCACAATACACCCAAGGAGAGCAAGGTGTGGGGCCAGGGTGGGAGGCACCGATATGACTCCTCACAGTGGGCAGAGATGGGATGCTCTGAGGGAAACTGTGGTTGAGGCGTGGGGTTGGGTGGGAGACCAAGACCCTGCAAGGGTTTCTGAACTGTTGGCTATGACCCCTCTTATTGGTGCTAGCTTGGGGCATAGTTGAGTAAGCTGGGCTAAGGCATGGGACCAGGATAGACAAGCCTAAAGAAGGGCAGATAATGGTCCTTTGGCTTTCTTTACCACACACACAAACCCTACACCTGTGTGTGGTAGACATTTTTCTTAAGGAAGTGCAAATGTCTGACAGAGTTCCAACACACCATGCTTTATAAATTCCCTTGTTTTCCCACGTTCTAGTACTTTATTTAACTTTGTTAAGGTTGTCCTGCTGCTCAGGGTTTCCCCCCACCCCCCGAACAAGTTCTAGGCCAGACGGAGTAGCTCAGAGGCCTGTGTGTAGCCTTCTCTCCTATTACCTCATAGATTGGATCGGGAGAAGCAGTGACCAGTGGCCCTTGGAAATTCTTCCCAATATTGTGGCACTGGCATTCGCTCAACCTGTTTTTAATGGAGATCATCCTAACTTGGATTGGTTTTCAAGTGTTACATAGTTTTGCTTTTGTTTTCCAAAAATAAAACACATGTGAAGTCTCCTTTGGTCAAAAAGTCACAGAGAGGGGCGCCTGGGTGGCTCAGTAGTTGAGCGTCTGCCTTCGGCTCAGGTCATGATCCCAGGGTCCTGGGATCGAGCCCCGCGTCGGGCTCCCTGCTCGGCAGGAAGCCTGCTTCTCCCACTACCACTCCCTCTGCTTGTGTTTCCTCTCTCGCTATGTTTCTCTCTGTCAAATAAATAAAATCTTTAAAAAAAAAAAAGTCACAGAGAATATCTCTCTTCTGGCCTGATGCCACCTCAGATGGGGTCATAGAAGGACCATGGCGGTTTGTCCAGGGGACATCAGTGCTATTTCTGATCCATCGTGTGGTATCTGATTGCCCTGAGGTATCTGAGGCTATATTCGTGAACCCATTGTGCTCTGGGACGGACACTTTTGAGGCTGGGGTAATTTGTTTTTTCTTTTCCTGACTAATTTTCTAAATCCCTTAGCATTCATATGCTCTCTCTCATACTGCACTTTAATATTAGTCATTAAACATGTATTTATTTGTATTTATTGAGGAAGTGTTTTGTTTTAAGTGCTGCAGGTAACAGCAGACAAAAATCCTTACCTTCGTGGGGCTTACATAAAATTTATTTTAATTAATTTATTATCACATGACTCAATATTGTTTTAAAACTTTATAGGATTGCAGTAGTACCTTAATCCAATTTAGAAGATCCGGCTGATAGGCTACACTGGGCATATTTTTGTGGAGAAGCTTAAATTCAAGGCTGAGAAGTTTGTATTTTCTTGGATGGGGGTAGGGAGACCTAAAAGGTTCTAGATGAAGACAACGACATGATCAGAGTTCCATCACAGGATACCAGACGTGACAGTAAGATATCGATGGGCTTCATCCTGTTTCACAGGGTTCCTCTACTTTATTCTCACTCTGTCACATTCTGGAGCTGGGCCAATCTCTCACAACCCCAAGTCAAAAAGTTATGGATGTTAGCTTTGAACCACTCAGGCCTGCAGGGGGCAATGGTGAGCCGGCCACGAGCTTTGCAACGAGCTCCGCCCGACGGCAGCAAACCTGGCCTTATCACAGAGGGCTTCCCTGGCCACCCTGTCCCAGCTAGCCCTGGCTCAGCCTCTCTCATTCCCTTGCCTGTCTTCATTTTCCTTCACAACCTTTGTCACCAATCGATATTATGTAATATATTGTTTATTGCCTCTTTCTCTCCACCAGAGTGTAAACTTCTTGAGGGCAGAGATTGTGTTTTGTTCATTTTATTGAACAAGAAGGGCCTGGCAAATAGTCCACATTCGATAAACATTCAGTCTGAGCAGCCCGTGGAGGAACATGGCTGGACAGCGGGCATTAATTCTTGAACCAAATTTGGGGGTGCATATTTGATTAAGCATTACTTTGAGAATTTTCCTAGGATAATTCTATGCAGTATCTGTGTCAGAGCCGGAGGCAGCTTACCATGCTGGGAAGATATGAAGAATGTGAGGACTAGGCCTTCCATACCCATAAAGAGAGATGCAGTATTCAATATTCATGAAGTGCTGGTGGGGAAGTTAACCTAAAAAAGTATATTGGGTGAGATTCAGAAGTATTGATAGGAGAATATCAGGTAGCTTTTAACCCAGAGGGAGGCATGATTAAGCAATTGGTTTCCTGGATCTTGGTAAATGGAATTTCCTCTGTGTTGTTTATAAAAGATGAAACACAGTGTTCTGAATTTTGACTTATTTTCTTTATGGATGAGCTTGTCCTAGTTAGCCCTGAAGGCAGGTCATTTTTTCAGTAACCTACTGGCACAGTAATTATCAACCAAAATTGTAGCTTACACTCTGGTCTTCCTTGCAAAACATTCAGTAAATATTTGGGCTTTTGCAAAGCGTATCTTTGTTTACAGAGGTCACTGTTCCACCACTCAAGGTAAAGCATACACAGCAATCTATGTTTAAAGAAGGGGAATGTGTGTCACCTTCCGTGGAAGAAGCTTGGTCCTTCAAAATGTCAACACAAAGTGACCCTTTTAGACAGTGTATTCTCTATGGGCTTAACTTTGAATTGAAAGGACTATAGTGCAATCCCATTCAAGTAGTAAAATAACCCAAGTAGTTAGAATTTAAAACAAAGATACAAGTCTAACCAGTATTTTATTTGCTTTCATTTGAGATTGAAGGTCAGAGCAAATACAGGCATTAAGCAAGATCAAGATGAATCACTTCATTTCTCTGATAGCATTTTCTATTCTCCCTACATCCCTTCCTGCTTTAGGAATATACAATTTTTTTTCTACAAAGAAAATTTATTTGACAAAATGACCAGAGTTCTCCTCAAACATAGTGCTGTCCCTTTCACCATAGGCTGGTATCTCTATTCAGAGGCTTAAAAGGTTCTGTAGCTCTCTAAAGCATATTTTTGTGAATGTTATTTGCTATCATCTGCTGATCACATTTAGTGGGGAGAACTGTTTCATAGGGGTGAGGGATCTCCGATGGTATATTATATGAAGATAGAAAGGAACAAACCAGTAAGAGAAACCAATTTGGCACTTCAATTTGACATTGATTTGTCTTGATTCAGGGAAGTCTCAGAACATTTCTTAAAGTCCAGTAGTATTAAAATAGCTTCCTCTTGTCCATCTTTGGCTCTGAGTGCAGTTCTGATTGGGATAATCCTTCTTCCTCTAAATTGCTTAATTTTCTAAAATCCCATCTATAGCACTTTTGAACACCCCTGCCCCTAGGCCAGATGTCCTAATTGATACTTGTGATGTAGCTTGATGGAGTTATGAAGCTCAAAACCCAACCTGCTGCTACTGCCCAGCCCCCAGTGAGAACTCCATATTGCGTGTTCCATGTTGTTTTTCTGACTTTGATTTACATAGTGAAACTAAAAGCACATTGCTCAGAGCCTATCAAGAAAACATTTTCATTTTCACTTTCCCTGGGCTATTTTTATGAACAAAGCAAATATACTAACTGACAAAGTTGTTTCCCTCAATGTGATATTTTTACTGTTTGGTTGGATTGATTTTCAACATGTCAACAGGTCATTTTCTTTCTGCCTACTTTAAGGAAATTCAATTCTGAGGTGCGAGGCTATACATTTGGCTTGTAGTTTGTAAAAAATAGTTTATTTATTAGAAAAATAGAAATATCAAAAATATCATTGTTAGCACTGACTTGGGCTTCCTCGGACCACCCAATGGATGTATTTTCCTTTAATCTACAGAGAGAAATCAGTTCATCAAGTTTTATTGAATTTGGATCATGTAGTCAGCATTGGAAAAAGGCTTCCATCTAAAATTGGATTAAGAATTCAAGCGTCATAAGACAATAAAAATCCAGGTTTAAGAAAGATATAAAAGACCTTCTAGCCAACTTTGTCTCTAACTCAGAGAAGATAGGCAGATTAGATACAGGTAAATACATGTTCATACAACTATAAACACACATCCTTAGATATATGTGCACACATTATTTTTTCAATCCATAAACTTCACAGGAGCACATTCCATCAGTGCATTAACTTTGATTCTCATAATAATATCTTGTACCCTAATATCACCTTTGGTTAAGAAGAGCCTCATGATTATATCTAGAGTCATAGTTAAGAGCTCAGGTGTTGGGATCATGGGTTTGAATTTCTGTTCTGGCACAGTGACCTTGCATAGGCCATCACAACCTCTCAAAGTCTCTCTGCTCATTTAGAAGGTGCAGATAAAAATACCTAACTCCTCAGCTTGTTATGAGGGTTAAATGAGAGACTAGACAAAATGGCAACAGCTAAACCACAGCAATGACATAAAACATAAAGAAGATGGTTAAAATCTGTGACTCTTTTTTTTTATTCCTGAAAGTCTGTATCATTTGTCACCAGGTCAAAAAGTCTTAAGTTAACTCTACATAATCAAATTCAAATTCAGCAAACTATTTTGGAGCAGAGATGAACAAAACAGACAAGGCTTTCACAAGATAAACTATCAACATATGAAGACCATTAGCAGTAGATGTTGTACTTTCAAATCAGAACACAAACAGTTGGGGGATAGGCAGTTTGGGAGATAATTATTTCAATAAACAGACCCTCTGACCTCTGAACTAAATGAAATGATAATTTTGGCTTAAACACTACATAAGGTATTTTCTCAGAAAACAGACCTAGAAGTAGAAGAAATCTGATGTAACAAATATTCTTCTTTCCTGGAATTCATTAATCATTTATAATTTATCAGAGAAAAAAAATGGCCCAAATGTGGAAGAGAACAACTAGTTAAAATTTAACACACTTAAGAGATGCCAGACGGGATGCAGGGCCAATGTAGGCCACTAAGTCACTGTTGCTCAGTTTCTCCCAGAGAGCATCTTATCTAAAAAAATTCTGATTGAGATTGTGGCAAAAAGCAAGTCTTTTCTCTAAAAGTACAGTTACGCATTTCAGATCCAATGCAAGTAAGTAAAAACCAGAAATACAAGTACTATACTTCTAAAGTTGGATGTGATACAAGCACCTGGGTGGCTCAGTTGGTTAAGTGTCTGACTCTTGATTTCCACTCAGATCTTGATTTCAGGATCGTGAGTTCAAGCCCCACATTAGGCTCCACACCTAGCGTGGAATCCTACTTAAGAAAAAATGGATAAGATAGAATGTCCGATTTCCTCAATTTAAGGGTCTATCAACCTTGTGCATATGAAATTTTATGTGTGTGTGTAGAGATATACAATTTAACACAAAGTCAATTTATGGTCTTCAGCAAAGAGAACCACAGTGACGACATGATCTGTTGGACCCTCTGCATGAACTCTCTTACTAATAGGAAGTACACCTTCTCACAAGGCATGCAGTCCATTTCCATTAGTATTTCATCTTTGAATGGTGGAATTAATTTTGGTGGAATTTCCATCTAAACTAGACAACCGGATGCTTTCTTCTTTGGGGAGCAATACAGAATCAAACTGCAGTTAGCTACAATAGATCATTTATTAAAGAAAACTTTCTATAGCCTGAACGACAAAGCTTGCACTCCATGCGCCAGATCTACCAATAATGGTCCGTCTTAGAATTTTATGAAATGAAGTACTTATTTTTCATAAGTTCCAATTTCCACTTGAAAACATTTGTAATTCATAAACTCAGAGAGGTTAAGTGACTTGTACGGAGTGACGTATCTTGTGAGTTGCAGATTTGGGATTTAAGCCCCGGCAGATGGACTCCAGAGCTCTTAACAACTACCTAGGCATATTCTCCTGAATCAGGCTGCACTCTCCTTAGAAGGCAATGTTTTTGTCATCTTTTATATTTGAATTTTTAAGAATCAAGAAATAGTTACTATTACAACAAATAAATCATTTTGAATGATTGTTAATTACTTTGGGGAAGTAATATGTGCATAGAATTAAAATTCTAAAAACACAGAGTATACAGAAAAAAATGAAGCCTTTTCCCCCAACTTTGTCCTTCATGCTTTTACCCCATACCTCTGTAGACTCTAGTGTGTAATCTTTTTTTTTTTTTAGAGATTTTATTTATTTGACAGAAACACAGCAAGAGAGGGAATACAAGCATAGGGAATGGTAGCAGGAGAAGCAGGCTTCCCGCCGAGCAGGGAGCCCGATGCGGGACTCGATCCCAGGACCCTGGGACCATGACCTGAGCTGAAGGCAGACGCTTAATGACTGAGTCACCCAGGCGCCCCTAGTATGTAATCTTGAAATGATATTTGGTGTATATGGTAACATGTGTGTGTGTATATACTCTGTTGTCTTGTTCTGCCTTTTGTGTATAGCATTTTGTTTTGTTTGGCTAGGAAGTTTTTTGTGTAGTCGAAGTTTAACAATCTTTTCTGGGGTTTTGTGTCATATTTAAATAGACCTTCCATACTCAAGTATTATAAATGATTTCTCTCATTATTTTTCTAGTGTTTTTATATTTAAATAATTATTTAATCTAGAATTTTAAAAAAAGATTTTATTATTTACTTGAGAGAGAGAGAGGGTCCACAAGTGGGGGGAGGGCAGAGGGAAAAGTGGACTCCCTGCTGATAAGGGAGCCCAATGAGGGGCTCAATCCCCAGACCCCAGGATTATGACCTGAGCCAGAGAAGGCAATCACTTAACTGACTGAGCCACCGACGAGCCCATTAATCTGGAATTTATTTTTGGCTTAAGAAGTTAGATACACATGACACTTAATTTTTTTTTTTTCCCAGATAGCTTCCCGATTGTTTTAACACCTGGCTAATGCCATAATCGAATAATTTGAAAGGCTCAGTCTCACTCAGCCCAGTTCAATTCAATGTCATCAAATCATTACTGAGTGTTAAATATTGCTATGATCGGTGCAGTATCCATGAAATCAAGTTTACAATCTAATAAGGCGGCCACAGCATGTATATACACAACAGAAAATTGCTCTAAGTACCATGAAAGAGGTGGCCTCCAGGATTGGGGGTTCGGTTTTAAAGGGGTAGGAATCATAAAGTAGGGCCGAAGGTTGTGTAGGATTTTGACAGCCCGGGATGCAGGAATGTGTATGAAGTCAATCCAGGCAGACAGAGTGACATATTATAGGGAAAACACCATGTGAGAGGTAGGACTGGATGATGCACCCTACGGGGAGGTTATGCAATTCGGTCTGGTTGAACCAGAAGGTATAGGAAATAGAATCAAGAAAGAAAGTGTAGCAAAGGTAGGAAGGACATTTGTTATGTTAAATGCCCTATGATGGGAGATAGGGAGTCATTAAAGGTTTTTGAGCAGGTGAATGTCAGGATCTGAGCTACATTTATAGGAAGAGGAATCTGTCAACAGTGTGACAAATGGTTTGGAACCGGAAGCGATGGGAATGTTGGAAGGGGAGTCAGTTAACAAGCAGTCTACACAAGCAGTGTAGACAAGAATTAAGGAGGTCTCCTCTAGGGTGTTGGCCATGAAAATAGAAAGTGGGAAGAAAGTAGCGGTGACAGTGGGAAAAAATTTTAATAGCAAGTTTTGACAACTAGTTAGATGAGTAGATAAGGAGGGTGAAGAAGATAGGCTGGGAGTATGGTGGGTGATGTGATTAGCAATTACGGGTAAGCCAGAGAGGGCAGCAATTAAGAGGGAAAGAAAAGGCAATACACCTGATTTTGTTATATTCACTTTGTTATGATGATTATGGATAATTTACGGAGTATGAACATTGATCTCTGTTTTTTTTTTATGTTTACTTATTTATTAGACAAAGAGGAGAGAGAGAGAGAGATCACAAGTAGGCAGAGAGGCAGGCAGAGAGAGAGGGGAAGCAGGCTCCCCGCCGAGCAGAGAGCCTGATGCAGGGCTCGATCCCATGACCCTGAGATCATGACCTGAGCTGAAGGCAGAGGCTTTAACCCACTGAACCACTCAGGTGCCCCCATTAATCTCTGTTTTAAGTCAAAATGAATACTCCTTTGTAAGGATTAAAGAGGGAAGTATTAGTATTTCTTTCAGTCTAGATGTATTTCTCCCATTAATATATTTAATTAGGGGCACCTGGGTGGCTCAGTGGATTAAAGTCTCTGCCTTCGGCTCAGGTGATGATCTCAGGGTCCTGGGATCGAGCCCTGCATTGGGCTCTCTGCTCAGCGGGGAGTTTGCTTCCCCCCTCTCTCTCTGCCTGCCTCTCTGCTTGCTTGTGATCTCAATCTCTGTGTCAAACGAATGGACAAAATCTTTAAAAAAGAAAAAAAGTATGTGTATATATATATTTAATTAAAATTTGCAGTGAGCTTGGTTTCAGAGAACCAAATGAGGGATAATAAAAAAAAAACCGGTATTAATAATAGTGGTAACGCACAATTGTAAATCATCAATAAGAGATGAAGATAAACATGTTTTCCCAATGTATAAGGAAACTCTAGGGGCTGCAGGAAAAGGGACAGCCCCTCTTTTATACCTCATTTTGCCCTTTTCCTCCAGCTGTGCTTCTAGTCCCACACGTGGGATGTGGCGTTTCCAAGCCCCTATATCCAGGTTTTCCTCTGAGGGAACAAGATGGATCCTCGGGGGAAACAGTAGGTTCCCGTTTCCCCTCTGTGATGCCCTGTGAAGGTGGTCAACGTACGGGGGAAGCTGGTCAAAAGGTACAAACTTCCAGGATAAAACACGTCCTGGGGATAAAATGTATTGCATGATGATTATAGTTAATAACACTGCACTGCATATTTGAAAGCTGCTGAGAGAGTAGATCTTGAAAATTCTCAATACAAGGGGAAAAAAATACTTTGTAACTATGTGCAAATGTCAACTAGACTTATGATGGTGATGGTTTTGCAATATATACAAACTGTCGGATCAGCATGTTGTGCACCTGAAACAAATGCAATATTATCTATCAATTACATCTCAACTGAAAAAAGAAAAAAGTAAATGGTCAACACAGAAGGGCAGGAATATATTTCCAGGTCATTCATTCATTCCTAGGAATACTGCCCAGATGGGACCTGCAGCTTCTACCAGGCAGGCAAAGTCTCCTTCTGCCACAGCCACAGGTTAAAAATAATTTTGTTCCCTCCTCCCTTGGCCAAGGAAGGATTTGCGGTAAGTTGGATTATGGCGCCAGGCTTCCTCTTCAGGTTGGGGTGGGTTTGTTCTGGTCGAGGTCAGCCCTCCGTATTTGCTCTCAGCCCCGTACTGGAAGAGGTTGCAACACACAGCTCCATGGCCCCCTCCCCCTACCCAGCAAGGGCTAACGCTTCAGCAACCTTTGCAGGTTGTACGCTTCGGGGAGAAAGTTTGAGCGGAGCCAAAAAGGAGGAGCTTATACCTGTGTGCCAAAGCTGGGAACCTGATAGAGCATGGAGTGGGAGCCAGGATGAGGAAAAAGACGGGAAAGACCTCCCCGCCTTGCTGGAAAGAAGGTCCCGTGATCAGCCCCAGCCATTGGCGGTGCTGGCCATCCTTGGAGCTTACATAAAGGGACAAGTGGAACCCCAGAGGCCACACTGCTGACACGACAGGGTTCGGAAGACCGGGCGCCCCGACACCATGACTTGGTCCTTGAACCGCCAAGGTTTAATTCTCTACTTCTCTTCTCTTTTACTGCTCCCTTCGACATGCCTGGCAGTAAGTGTGCTATTTCTAGAACACCATTGCGTTACACGGACAGCTGAAAAGTAAGAAAATTGTGCTACACTAGTGACGTCTCTGTGTTTTCCTCCTCCAGTACGTTGCTACCAGAGACAACTGCTGCATCTTAGATGAAAGATTTGTAAGTAGTTTTCATGTTTCTCACTGTGTGTGAGGTGGGGAGGGGCAGAGGGAGAGAAGGCATTCTCTCATAAATATCATTTGGCATTTAAAATTTTTTTTTAAAACATCATGTAGGCTTTCCCTGTTTTTATTAGTAGACTTTATTGCAGCCTTTTTTAAAATCAAAATTTCTAATCACTGTCTTGTTGCGTTCTCAGGGTAGTTATTGCCCAACTACCTGTGGAATTGCAGATTTCCTATCCACTTACCAACCTGGCATAAACAATGATCTGCAGACTTTGGAAGACCTCTTCAGACGAATTGAAAACAAGACAACAGAAGCCAAAGAATTGATCAAATCAATCCAAGTCACCTATAATCCCAATGAGCCACCAAAGCCAAGTGAGAAACTAAATACAACTGAGACAATGCTTTGTGACGTTCTCTTGCTGCGTATCAGTGGTTCCATTTGCTTACATCTTCTTCTGTCTCTGATCCCATGTTACAGACAGGATCGTGAGTGCTACCAAGGATTCCAAGAAAATGATGGAAGAAATTATAAAATATGAGGCATTGGTTGGATCACACGAATCGAATATTCGGTGAGCGTTTTTGTTTTCATTTAATCTCCAAGGCAGACTTAGTTGTTACTCAATATATTCTAAGCTCCAGTGGAAGTAACCTTTTTACTTTTCCCAACTTATGAAATCCAAGTGGCATTATGCCTGACCATCTTGAACATAGTAGAGGTGGGAGTTTTTAATGCCAATCATATGGGAGAAACGTGTTCTGTATGTCTCCAAATGCTGTTCTGACCAGAATTATCAAAATGGTCAGCCCTCACCCATCTTGGACTTAAAACTTAAATTTAAACTGATGGGGATTTGGTTGTTGAAAATGAAATTCTTTTACTAAAAAGAGTTTTTTATTAAATAAAAAATAATTAATTAAATAATTAAATAAAACAATAAAAATAGGTGGTGCGGAAATTAGTAAGCAGAGGTAGAGGGAGGATCTTGGCTACAATAGTATATTACACTGAAGGCAGAGCAGCAAAAAAATGTGTTTTAAGAAACCAAGGATAACAACAACAACAACAGAAAAGAAACCAAGGATAACAAACATTGTAAGGCAACGTGTCAGTCATGGCACATTGAACCTCCAGTTGTGGATTCTCTTTTCACTTGAAAGTAAAATGTCTCTGTTAACAACTTCCCAGGGACTCACAGGCTTTCTGAGCATAAGGTCTCAGATACAGTTAGTTTCTTACTTAATTTTTCTCCCCTCTGTTGTTCTCAGAGTCGCGTAGGAAATTGAGATAAATGGTGGCTAAAGTGACCCAGAAGGGATCTAGCTTCTGTTCAGTATCAGAGGCCATTATTATTTCTGTGGTTATTACTTTTTAAAAATATTTTATTTATTTATTTGACAGAGAAAGATCACAAGTAGGCAGAGAGGCAGGCAGAGAGAGAGGGAGAAGCAGGCTCCCTGCTGAGCAGAGATCCCGATGTGGGGCTTGATCCCAGGACCCTGAGATCATGACCTGAGCCGAAGACAGAGGCTTTAACCCACTGAGCCACCCAGGCGCCCCTTCTGTGGTTATTATTGACATTATAATTTGCATTATTATTGCCCATCATTGACGTTCAAGGAGACTATTGTGCAGAAATTTTTTAAGGTTTGGTAGAGAAAAAAGTGGTCAAATAGTTTGTCTATCCTTCTTTACTTCAAAGAAAGATGCAACAGTCCATGCGTTGTGAGTAGTTTTCTGTCATTTCTGAGTATGTACAAGCAACCCTGTCAGAAATTACAAAAACAGATTTTTACTTTCCCCAGACTCTTTCCAAAGCTATGTAAATAGAAACATCCAAAAGGAAGAGAAAGTGTCCATTTTATTTTATGTAAAATAATGCCCCAGATACGTGTCCCATGTAAGTCACAGAATAAAGTCCATAAATAGGTCCTCAGTAGATCCTCAGTGAAAAGGAATAGCTTCGGCCCATGTGAGTTACTGAGCAGAACGTTTCCTTCCCCGTGAATGTTCTGTCCTAAGAAACATCAGTTGGTCTTCCTATTGACCAGGTTCCTCACTCAGTAGGTTGTTATCTGCTGCCCTTTATGTAGAATGTTAAAAACCTGGATGACCGTGGCACCTGAGATGCTAAAGCAGCCCATTCTTGATCTCTGTTCAGGTCTTCATCTCACGGTCTTGAGTTCAAACTCCACGTTGGGCTCCATGCTGGGTGTGGAGCCTACTTAAAAAAAATCAGGATGACTGCTTAAGATGACATTGTTTATTGACAAGGACGCTGGTATTTTCTTTCCCCCAAAGCTTAGAACTTTAATTCATCTCAATTCAGTAACATAATTTTATAGTTGTTGCAAGAATGAATGTATCAGGAAATACTTCTTGAGAACATATTTTGTAAAGAAAATACAGAATTACTCCTCTGAAAGGAATAACTCCATTATCTTATTCTTCTGTTGGTAGGTTTTTACAGGAAATATATAATTCAAATAACCAAAAGATCAATAACCTGAAACAGAAGGTAGCCCAGCTTGAAGCAAAGTGTCAGGAACCTTGCAGAGACACAGTACAAATACAGGATACAACTGGGAAAGGTAAGTGAGACGTTTATATTGGGATGATTTTTTATCACAGTAAATATATAAAGCAAAGGAGAATGTATAGGAATAATCCAGAAAGTGTGTATAGGAATATATCAGAATAACTTGGAAAGTGTTTTGCCATTTAGTCTAAAGTGTTCAGCTGCTTAGACTTACCTTGAGTCGCTAAAACTAGTTTGAAAGGAATGATGATGTAAGAAGTAAGAAAATGCTTTTTGGGATGTGACTAGTTTGCAACACTGCGAAAAGCTCGTTGTGAAGGCTGGAACAGTCTAACAGGGATTTCAAACCACAATAAAACATTCTTCTTCTCCTTCTTCTCCTCCTTCTCCGCTTCCTTCAGATTGTCAAGACATTGCCAACAAAGGAGCCAAGCAGAGTGGGCTTTACTTTATCAAACCTCTGAAAGCCAAGCAGCAGTTCTTAGTCTACTGTGAAATCGATGGATCTGGAAACGGGTGGACAGTGCTGCAGAAGGTATTCCCCTATCCCCGCACGTATGTAATAAACACTCAGATCAACACCTGCCATATGCCAGATACTTTTGCAAGCACTTTGTGAACATGAACTCAATTCGTCCTCACAATGTCTCCATTTTCCTGTGAGGTACAATCATTACCTCTAGAGAGGAGGAAACTTAGTCACAAGAGGGTCAGCAACTTGCCTGAGGTCACATGATAAGTAACAGAGTCAGGACCGGAACCCAGGCAGGCTGGTTCCAGTCTGTGTTTTTGACTCTATACTATGTTGGCACTGATGCTGTAGACTCACGAGAGCATATAATCACAGTATCAGAATGACGAAGAACTAGAAGAGATCTCTTGCAACAGGAAGTTCAAGATCTAAGGCTGCCCATCACAAAAAGAGAAAGTCCCCCAGAGGATACAGTTGGGCTATTCCAAGACAAGGGCCCTCTGTTGCCTCTGCCAGAGCCAGACATCCATTGCAGATCCTTGAACCATCTGTTCATCTTTGATCACTGTTACAACTAATCCTGCAGGGGGCGCTCAGAGAGAGTGAGTGACAGATGTGCTGTCCGGCATACACAGATTGTGCAATGTGTTGACCTTTCCTCCATCGGTATAAAAATTAGCAATATCAAGTGGGGTTCTGAAGTCCTCTAAATGCCTTTTTAAAATTACCACTGATTTGGAATTTGTTATGTATCACACTCTTTTCAGTATTTCTCTTAATTCTCCTGTGTAATCCTGCAGCAATACTAAGAAATAGGCACCATTATTCCAATTGTACTGATGAGGAAACTAAGGCAGCCTGCCCAAGTTCACTTAGTAAATGGTGGAATCATACTGTCCAGATTTTCACAAGGTATTTATAGCATCTTCTTTATGTGCACTGATAATCTACACTCTCCTTTTGTCCATGCAATTGGATACTTAGAGGCTTGATGGCAGTCTGGATTTCAAGAAAAATTGGATTCAGTACAAAGAAGGATTTGGACATCTGTCTCCGACTGGAAACACAGAATTTTGGCTGGGAAATGAGAAGATGCATTTGATAAGCACACAGTCGGTCATACCATACGCATTAAGAATACAGCTGGAGGACTGGAATGGCAGAACCAGGTACTGTTTAGAAAGGACTTCTGTGTTTGGTTGTAGACACTGCCTGGAATGTGCACTTTCCAATTATCAATAGGTCAACGGAGAGACAGCCTGACAAATGCAAAGAGCACATCCAGCCATTTTCCCCAGGAGTCAGTTTGGTTCTTGGGGAGTTCAAAGAGACAGTTCCCATCCAGAATCAAGAGTGTTTTGGTGTAATCTACTTACCCTGGAAACATTCGGACTAATAGCTAATATTTACTGAGCACTTAAAATGTACCAGGCATTGAGCATGAAATTGTAACTTAATCTAATCCAAATAACTATCTCATGAGAAAGGTACTATTATTAATCTCATTTTAGAGATTAACTTTCCCAAGGTCACGTTGCTGGTAAATGGTAAAACTTGGATTTGAACTCAGGTAGTTTGACCCTACAGCCTGTCCTCCTAATGACTATTCTGACTGAAAAGTGAACCCAGACTTTTCAAATTTCCTGGTGCTTTAATGACAATTCATTCAGTCAATCCATGAGCCACCTTAAAATTAAATCGGTTAGCTCCTTTGGCGAGATAAAGTCCCCTCTATGCTCACAGTAACCTGGGAGGTTTGAGCACAGCATTCCTAGTTAAAATGCAGAAAAAAACATTTAATCATTTTGATATGTTTATGAAATAATGAAATATATTGTCTCCAAGCCTGTATTTTTAATTTTTTTTTTTAATCAGAAAGTACCATAGTCAGCAGACCTTCTCCTATGAGAACACCTCTCGATTTCCAAGTACTGGAGATTAGGGAAGAGGCAAAATATTTTCTAAAAATTTCTATTCATACACCAAAGCCCATTCTTTCCTGCACACCATAGAGGCACCCCACATTCTGGCCTTTATTCACAACTTTTTCCCCAGGGAAAAAGCTCTCTGATCCTACAGCTTATATTTTGGAGGCCACACAGGGACCGTTTCTTTCAGGTGATGCTCTAGGAACCTGTCCTTCTTGTCACTGTCACACTGCTTTGAGAAACAAAAATCCCTTTCAGACCTCATCCTTCAAGATGCCACGAGAGGCTAATAGAGCGGTAGCTCCTTCAAGTTTGGTGCATTAATTAATGATCACTCAGCGCCCTTTGCTGTGGTTTATGATAACTGTGTGTGCAATGCTAAACGCTTAGAGAAAGGTGGAAAATACGAAATTAGTCAGGTTCATCCACATACCTGGATTTGATATTAGGATTCTGTAGGCAAAAAGCATAGGCTGATGTTTTTAGTTTTCACTGGTATGCCCTGAAAGCTTCTAGACCGAATCTTCTAGATGCTTCTAGATCAATTCTGGTGTTGATGAGTTCTGAACTGGTTCACACATCCATCGCCTCTTGCCAGATTTGCAGAAAATTTGATTCAATGAGCACATTTCAGACTTAAGCAAAGTTAAAAATTCCAAACAATTTTCCTATGGAAAAGGGAACTTCTGAGATCCCAAGATATGACGTCTCTATTCTCTTCTTTATAGTACTGCCGACTATGCCATGTTCAAGGTGGGACCCGAAGCTGACAAGTACCGCCTGACATATGCCTACTTTATTGGTGGAGATGCCGGAGATGCCTTTGATGGCTATGATTTTGGTGATGACCCTAGTGATAAATTTTTCACATCCCACAACGGCATGCAGTTCAGTACTTGGGACAATGACAATGACAAGTATGAAGGAAACTGTGCCGAACAGGATGGCTCTGGTTGGTGGATGAACAAGTGTCACGCTGGCCACCTCAATGGAGTTTATTATGAAGGTATGGCTTTCTTCCTTACGTATACGAATTAGTGGACAGCCTGTATTTTTATATAAGGTAAAAAATAATATAAGAAAATGAGAAATATTTAGTAAAGAGATTGGGGGCTTACTATATAGTTCTGCATTTTAAACCAGAATTGGATACTAAACTTCCATATAAATTGGCCCCTCTAGAAGAGATCTACCATGTTGAGTTATGGTATCTCTTCTAGGTTTCTAGACATAAGTGTGATCTGGATGGACTAATATTATCATATTTATGCTTGTTAACACCAAACCTGATGCAGGTTCCCACGATCTATGTGACAAATATAACCAGTGAGCAGTGAGCAGGTGTCTGAATGGAGTTAAGAGCAGGGAAGTAATGATAAGGGCACGGTTCCACGAAAGCTTGAAAGAAAGGGAGTCCAGCCTGAAAAGTGTAGGAACTTATTTTAGAATGAGCAAGCTGTAGTTTGCTCTAAGGCAAGAATACTTCCAAACACTAAACTTACTGACAAACAATTATTACTACTGAACAATTGTCTATTGAGGAAGCTCTACTGATTCTGAAAGATCCATTAAGATAAGCAATCTTACCTCCTCAGGGTACTGTGCTTGCCAATAGATGATTCTAATCCTTTTAAAAGCTATTTAAATTCCATAAGAGACTCTCAATCTCACAAAGCAAATTAAGGGTTGCTGGGGGTAGGGGGGTAGGGATAGGGTGGCTGGGTTGTGGACATTGGGGAGGATATGTGCTGTGGTGAGTGCTATGAAATGTGTAAGCCTGGTGATTCACAGACGTGTACCCTGGGGCAAATAATACATTATATGTTAATATTGCACTTACAAATCATGCAATTAAAAGACATCTCAGGGAAGGTGTTTGATCCCCGTGACTCAGAATGGCAATGTCGATAGCCTGTGGTACACTCCAGGATTGGACTCAGACAATCCTTTACAAAATTACGTAAGATCTGGTGCCCAAGGACAAGGAGAAGGCAAATCAATGTAGTCTTCACTGTATAATGGAGATGTAAAATAACTTTCCAGAACTGTTTTCTAAAGTCCTAATACTTTTCAGTGAAATTGTGTTTTTAGATGACTTGAGGTCATCTGAAAAGGAATTGTGACTCCTGCCATTCTAACCTCCTGTGGAAAGATGATCCATGATAGCTGATTCCAGGATGTTAGCTAAGCACAGGAAGAAAGACTGATTGGGGCAATTTGGGGTTCTAGCCGTTAGTAGGGACTACATTAAAGTATGGATATGATCAAGAAGTACAATATAGATATAAGAGATTGATTCATAATAAATGTATTTCAATTGTAAATCAGGATTTTAGGAATCTTTAGGGATTTTTCAGATAGTAGATAACTATAAATTTGATGTAAGTGACAATGAATGTATTTTGTAATAAGCCATTCTTTGCAGACTTTCTGAAGTCAAGAAATTCAGTAGCAATTATATGTATGTCTACAATTTGTTTTAGGTGGCACTTACTCAAAAACATCTACTCCTAATGGTTATGATAATGGCATTATTTGGGCCACTTGGCAATCCCGGTGGTATTCCATGAAGAAAACCACCATGAAGATAATCCCATTCAACAGATTAGCCATTGGAGAAGGACAACAGCACCACCTTGGGGGAGCCAAACAGGTTGGACCAGAACACCATGTTGAAATAGAATATGACTAAATCATGTTACCCTGAGAATTAAACTGTTAATTTCTGTTAGTCCACAAAGTTTCAGGAACTTTTCCGAAAGTTTTCTTTTCTCTTACTATATTTATTAATTTTAAGTCTTTTGTTAAGAGTATTTAGCTTTACATGGAAACAAAAACTCACTTTGGATTATATTCCCAAATTACTGAACTCAGAGATGTTTAAAATCGGTTTATTTAAGAAGATAACATTTTAGATTATTTCTTAAATATATAATAATAAAACTGTTGCCATATTTTGCATTTTAATGATAACATGTCATTTTGTTGGAGACTTATTTGTTTGTATTATTTATTACATATTTTAGTTTATACTAATAAAATCAGGGTAAATTCTAGCATTTCAAATGCCCAAGTATTTTTTCCATGTTTATTGACCCCATATCGTTCATCTTTAATTCTTCTTTTTAAGTGGAGAGAATTATATCTTTTTATTTTTGTTTTGGTCATAGGCTGGAGACATTTAAAAGACCATTTCAAAAGTGATCTGCTTTTTTTAAAGGACTGATTATCTGAACAGAGAAATAAAATATTTTTCCTTTGGGACAATGGACTTACAAAGCCTCACTTCATTTTAAGAGTAAAAAGAACCCATACTGAAAACTCCACTAACAGTTTTATGCTGGTGATAATTTATCTACATGCCATTTCAATAAACATTTTGTTCCCTAAAACTAGAAACATGGTACCTCTTATTGGTCATTAAAAACCATCATTTTCCTTCAGTTCAGTAATTCTAATTGGGCAATCATCAGTAGTTGCTGAGTTCTTAGTTTATGATGAACCTTATTCTTGATTCTGAGGGAGTAATGAAGAAAATGGACATCATGGCTTTTGTCTTCCAGGGTATAAGACAGATACAGGAGAATACAGTTTAGGCCTAAGAGACAAAATTTGGTATAAGAACATAAACACAAGTCACAATCGCATAACCAAGGTTCATGGTACCCAAAGTAAAACTGGATCTATAAGGTTGTTTCAGGATCCTCTCAGAAATTAGCTCCAGACCACTGTAGCCAGATGTGGGCGTCCTGAGAGGACCACATGCAATTCAGAACAGGGAGCTTTAGGGAACAATCTGTTCTATCTCTCACTGATAACTGATGAGGTGAACGGAGTGGAACCATAACTTCATTCTGAACCCAGGGATACTGAGATTTTAGCAGCCAGAGCTAGGAATTGGCAACTTTCTATAAGGAATAGCAAAGTCTATGTATTTGGCATAAAGATGACCATGTAAAGTAATTGACTGATTTAATGAGCAGAGGATCTGGTTGTTTTGTAGTACTCAGCCTTGCCTTTGGATTGTCTTCCTTTCCACAATTTTTTCCCTAATTCTCTCACTTCCTTGTTGTCATTAGCCCTGATTTTAAAATATCCTAGTAAGGAGTTAAAAGCATTAAATCAACTTCTAGATATACAACCAAATACCTGTGAGGGTCTGGGAAGAACACTGATTCACTGTGTGTAGTACTCATTCATTTATGTATGCATGAAGCATTCATTCTACTAACATTTACTTAATGCCTTCATTGTACTAGCCACCATGCTGGATAGTGGGGATATTGCACCTAGTATTTTCCTCCTTCCTCCCAAACTGGTTCTCTTCCATCTAGTTCTCAAGTTCCAAACAACCTAGCAACTCATCTTCCAGTCTTCCTTATTCTTCCTTCCCCGTATCATCAAGCCTGCCAAACCCAGCTGCTAAATATTTGTTATATTCTTCTCCTTCTCTATATCCACTGCTACCATTTTTGTTGGGACATACAACATCTCCTGTTGGGATAATGACAATCATCTCCTGCCTGTCCTCCCTGTCGCCTTCAACCTTGCGTGCTCCCATCTCATCATACTTCAAACTATTTTTAAACTCAGAATACATACAGTCTACCCTTTGTGAATCTATAAAATCCTCTGGGTGAACAATTTGGTTATAGCTAAGAAGAGTTATATTAGTATTCATAAGTTTTGTTGTGATAACATCACTTCAGTGATTTATCCCAAGAATTTTAAAAAAATTATTTTTTAAAAAGAAAACAGCTATGTGGGCGCCTGGGTGGCTCAGTTGATCGGGCAACTGCCTTCAGCTCAGGTCGTGGTCCCAGGGTCCTGGGATCGAGACCTGTGTTGGGCTCTCTGCTCGACGGGGAGCCTGTTCCTCTCTCTCCCTCTGCTTGCTACTCCGCCTGCTTGTGCTCTCTATGTCAAATAAATAAATAAAATCTTAAAAAAAAAAAAAAAGAAAACAGCTATGTACAGAAATCTAATATACCCATATGTCTAGTAAGTGAAAAATTTAGAAAATATTTAACAGTGGAAGAACGGACAAACAAGATGATTTATTAGTACAACAGAATCAAATGCAGCGATTACATGATGAGTATAATATCTTTATATGAACATGGAAACATTTACAAAATAATAAGTGAAATTTTAGGATGAAAAACAATTCTACAATGATAATTATGTAAAAAGTATCTATAAATATACATTTTGAACAAAATGCAATCTTGACATGTATACATTCTTTGTACACATTCATTTTCCCCAACAAATCTAATGTAAAATTTAACACTAAACCAAAGAATAAATATAAAGAAATCCAAAAATTTCTGATTTTTCCCATGATCACTTGTCCAGTGCTTCTTCTAAAATTTTTTCAACAACATTTTTTTCAAAAACATTTTGGAGCTCCCTGTTTTCATGAGTGTCCTGAATACGTATTTGGATAACCCAACATTGGTCGCTAAAGGGGGGCCTGAATGGTAGAGAGGAGTGTCTGACTTTTTCTTTATATACCTCTGTATTGTTTGATTTGCTATAATGAGTACATATTAAATTTGAAGTTAATTTTAAAACCCAATGAAATAGAGAAAAACAGATGAACTACAAAATCCTATTTGTTTAGTTACTAATACTCAGTGATAAATATTAAAGGGCTACAGTTTAAGAAATAAAGCATGGGAAA
>CM053604.1:110917061-110951496 GCA_028646535.1 Procyon lotor | reverse complement strand
AGTGCTGTGAAATGTGTAAGTCTGACGATTCACAGACATGTACCCTGGGGCAAATAATACATTATATGTTAATAAAAATTTAAAAAATAAAAATAAAAAAATAAACTAGTCAAGGTATTTATGATTGATATCTTTCGTTTATTCAGTTGATAAGAGTGAAAAACAAAGTACACACTTAACCCTGGAGAAAATGTATCTACCTAATGATTTCTTTCTTTTTTTTTAAGATCTTATTTATTTATTCGAGAAAGAGAAAGAGGTGGGAGAGACACACACACACACAGCACAAATGGGGGAAGGGCAGAAGGAGAGGGAGAAGCAGGCTCCCCCTCGAGCAGTGAACCCCCCCATCCCAGCACAAGGCTCCATACTAGGACCCTGGGGTCTTGACCTGAGCCAACAGCAGATGCTTAACCACCAACTAGCCCCCCAGGCCCCTCTCCCTGATGACTTCTTATCATTTTAATGTAGCTCCAAAAGAGTAAAGGAAAAGAGTTAAAGACAGTAAGAGGAGATAAAGTAGATAGATAATAAGTTGTTGATAAAGAGACCAAGAATATGGAAAAGACTGTTTTATATATCCTTGTGTGTATGTGTGTGTGTGTGTGTGTGTGTGTGTGTGTGTCTCCCTCAGAGGCAGAGGTTGAGTTAATCAGAATCCTGGTAACACCGTTCTCATTCATCTGTGCTGGGTCATTCTCTTGATTGAGTCTCTTTTATTTAAACTTCCTTTTCTTTCTTCTATCTCCTTAATAAACAATTATTCCAAAAGATTTGATGTGTTTATTTGTATTCATTCTTATAAATCATGAATTGATCTGTTGTGTTATGTATTTTTAAGTTACATAAAAGGCATTGTGTTATAAATCAGTGTTACCTGGCTGGTTCCCAAATTCTTTGTTACTGGTCTGTGCTAAGATAGGTAGAAAAATTGAGGATTAGCAAGCATGTAGAAACATTTTTTCCTATATTATCTTTGCTCAAATTATATCCATTGAAATGTAATTTTATGTCTTCAGAATCTAATAATAAATATTAGGGCCTACATTTGATACATCCTTACTTTTTTTAGATTTCACTTTTCTAGTAATAATTTTATTTCCTTTTATGATCTATAGGTCTATAATTATTTAGACATTTAACAAAAGTGGTTCTTTACCACAAATACTTTGAGAAACACTGCTAAGGTCTTCATTACATTTATTACTTTTTTCATTCAACACTATGTTAAGATCTACCCACAATCGGAGTACGTTATAACTTCCTTGATTTTCTTTTGAATCCAAGGGTTAGAAAGTGAATATTACTCTAAAAAAAGAAAGTGAATATTACTTGGTTCCAAAGCTTATGATTTTTAAGACTATTTTTAATTAGTATCTAAATTTATTACATTATGGTTAGAGAAGATAATCTTGTTATTGGTTCTTTTGTTTTCTTTTTCTCTCTCTTTTTTAAAGATTTTATTTTTAAGTAATTAAAAATTACTTAAATTAATAATTAATTAGATCACCAAATTAATTAATTAATTAATTAAATTAATAAATTAAATAAATTAAATTAAATTACTACTCCCAACGTGGGGCTTGAACTTACAACCCAAGATCAAGAGTTGCAAGCTCTTCCAAGTGAGCCAGCCAGGTGACCCTTGATATTGGTTCTTGAGAGAGAGATTTCACAAGATATTCTGGAACAGAGGAATTATCAGAGTTAATCAACCCCATCAAAGTGCACATAAATCATAATCACTCTCCAACAATGATCTATATACTAGAAGACAATTAATGTTTTTCCCTTAAGGAGGAAAAACCAAGAAACTAAAGCTAGACAGTGATAAACATAAGATTTGTTCCAAATGGCCCCATAGTCATGGCCCCTTACAAGTACTGGCAGTAGGCTTGACCATTGACTTGTGGAACACTCGTCAGTATCAGGTTTGAAAGACTTTTGGGAAAGCTAGCTGGCACAATTTCAAATTCTTGCTTATTTCAGTTTAATTGGGAAATATCTGAAGTACAAAGGCAGATAAATTCTGGATCATGACATTTAATCAAGTTTGCAACTGGGTCCAAAATGTGTTTCCCAAACCCCAAATCCAGTATTCTGGGCCCTCACCCCCATCCCCAGGTCCTCAGCCACGTCTTCTATTCCCGACAACTTCAAAACACAAGATGACCTCCGGTAGACGAGAAACCTCCCTAAATGAGTCGAAATGCTGACTTCGCTGAAATAAACACAGTAGGACAGATTCCATTCTGTGATGAAAGTGGCCTCTTTCAAATCCTCGGGGGCAAATAGTTAAAGTGTGACTTTAAAAAATCTGGCCTAACTTCAAGAGACCTTGGACTGGCAATGTTTTCCTTCCTAATTTGCTCTCCTTACATCATAAAGCCGTGGTAAGGGTCAAATAAGAAAACATATGAAATTGCTTCAGAAATAAAAACAAAAATAAATTGGTTTTTTGCTGTTAAGATTGACATTGCTGCATGGGACCTGAAACCACTGTCAGTTAAGTTTGGCAATACAATTTTAAAACTTTGATAATTTTTGCTTTTATTTTTAATAACATTTTAATTTTATATTATATATTAAATATGTGATATTATATATAAGTATAATTATTTATAATATATCACATTATATTATATATATAATATATATAATTATATATAATAAATATATATATATTTGGCAGGGAAGTTATAAAGATACTACAGAAAGTTCCCTATACCTGTCACCCAGTTTCCTCTCCTAACATCTTATACAACCATGGTTATTTGTCAAGACCAAGAAAGCAACTCCAGTAGTTACTGTTCTCTAACCACCACACTTGATTTCCTTTCAGCAGTGTAAACACCAGTATCTTTTTTCTGTTCCAGGATCCTATCCAGGGTACGATATTACCTTTAGTTGCCACACCTTCTTCCTCAACTTTTGTAATAGTTTTCTTAGTCTGTCCTTGTTTTTCATAACATTGACAGTTAAAAGGCATATACTCTGGTATACTGGTCAAATATTTTGCAAAATGTCCTCCAACTGGGGCTTCTCTGCTGCTATTCCCAATAACTTTTTGTTTATTTAAGAAAAATTTTACCCAAATGTGTTCTTTAAACTGCTTTCATTTTACTATGGGATGACCCATTTAAAAAAGGTCCCAGGGGGCGCCTGAGTGGCTCAGTTGGTTAAGTGTCTCACTTCCTTGCGGCTCAGGGTGGTGAGATGGAGCCCCAATTCAGCGGGGAGTCGGCTTGAGATTCTCTCCCTCTGCCCCTCCCCCACTTGCACCAGCTCTCTCTCTCAAAAAAGAATTTTTTTTTAAAAAAGTTTCCAATAAGAATAACAAAGAATTAAATTTATTTTGATAATTAAATCTACTCACACTTTTAATATAATTTCTTGCTGTGGAAAGTCTAAGTTACTTAAAAATGTTATTTCTCCAGATCTTAATATATTATTATTAAATCAGTACTAACTGATATATCTTGTTTGTTAATCTTTAATAGAACCACAGTGAAACCCAGCAGAGAAAAGTGCCAAATTTAATGGACTTAAGGTGTATAATGTTAGAATGAATCCACATTGTTGATATTAACACATCAGTTGATTATTCATTTATTTAATGGTTTTACTTCTCAAAATAATATTTATACTTCAACGCATGTTCAAAACAAACAATTTGATCAATTTAGTAAAGCACATTATAAGAAAAATTATCTTGAAAATGAATTATTTAATTGATAACATGGTTAAAAAAATGACAAGAAGTAAAGCAGTGGGAAAAACTCAGGGACCTCATTTGAACCCATCTTTTTCCCTCTCCCCCCCTTTTTCCTCCCTCTCTGTTTCTCTAACACATACACACATACACACATGTCATAGATACACATACTCATAACTATTTACTGGAAACTTGATTAAAAGTGCTGAAGCAGGGGCACCTGGCTGTCTCTGGCTGGTAGAGCATCAGTTGGCAGAGCATCCAACTCTTGATCTCAGGATCGTGAGTTCAAGCCCCATGTTGGGCAGGGAGCCTACGGGAGGGAGGGAGGGAGGGAGGGAGGGAAGGAGGAAGAAAGAAAAGAAAAGAGAAATGCTTAAGCAGAAGTCCATGAAAATAATGCATCAGGACAGAGAGGGAGAGAGAAATATCAATATATTATTGGAACACTATAGAATTTGATTTTAAAATTATTGAAAAATTATTCCATTAAATGGCCATTAATTTGGAGACTGTTCAATAATAACAAAGTGGATTTCTTTCCTGCATAAGTAGATTAAAGAGAAATGCAGTGTGACAGAAACAAACAAGATCAAGAAAAGCTCTTCTCCCCGCCCCCCATCAGTTTTGTAAATCCATTCAGATTTACAAATTTACAAAATCCACTCAGATTTTGTAAATCCAGCTCAGAATCGTTTCTGTATTGTTTAAGGAAAGTCTCATCTTTTCTCTGGAGTTATAACTTCCAGGGAAGCCATCTGGAACCATCACGGTACTGATGAGTTCTGAAAGTAAAAGTCCCATTAGTTACTCTTACATATATCATCAACTCATTCACCTTTCACAGTCAACAGCTTGGTTAAAAACCAACTTTTGCAACACCCTTGAAATGCAGGAAACTAATAGAGAAAATCAGATACACAAAGCTAAGTAGCCTTGCCATGTTTTCCAATGCTGTAAAACCCGACACAGAGGCCCCAGGAGAGACCTAAATTAAATTTTCAGAATTTAGGCATTTCAAATTTTAGAAATTAATTTCAGTACTTTCTAACTGTGCATTTAATCTTGTCTTGGTGAAATATGGCCTGTCAAAGCACCTTTATCTTCTTGTTATTAGGATAATAATAACCTTACAGATTCATATAGATCTATGCTAGAAGACATTGTAAATATTTTCCAGAAACAGCTTGCACAATTACAGCTATAGAATTTCTGTTCTTTTCACATACATTATATGCCACTTCAGTCCTGCCAGATATTACGGCATAGCAACTGTAGGAATCCCTGCAATTAGATAATTTTAATTTGTGGAATATTTTATTCATTTCAAAAGGACAAATAAATGAAGCATCCTCCTCATTGGAGCTAAAAAACGTTCGGATATAGTCATCTCTGGGAAAAATACAATACTCGACAGGGGTCGTGGTTTAAGAAACTGGAAATTTCTCACCTTTCCCCCATTTTTAATATCTGTAAAAGTATCCTTACTATCACATGCCTTTAAAAAGTGATATGCCTTGTATTATTTGTCACCTGTCCATCTGCATGGCTCCGTGGCTAAACAAAGCCCGCTTCTCCATAGGTTATAATGCAGCTTGTTCATGGAGGGGAGGGTGCACAGCCTGGTAGGTGCTCGGTCCTGCAGTGCTGGCCCCAAAAAAAACCCCACAAAAGCGTCTGGTTATGGAATTCTGGCACTGGAGAGATAGCATGGGAACTTTCAATTCTGTGGCACTGGGACATTCTAAGAACAGTAAAAGTGACCATTTCTGGGTCTCCTCATATGTATATCCAACCTGTTATACAGGCCATAGAGTCTAAGTCTCACAAGAACCCTGACAGATAAATATTGCCATCTCCATCTGACAGCTAAGTAAACTTGCTCCAAGAATTGAGTTTGACTAAACCCACGGGACTTAGCGAGAATCCAGATCTCAGTCCCTGCAAAGGCCATGATTCTTCCACCATACTGTGTTGTCACTTTGGCAGCCTTCCTTTCTGCCGACAAATACTTACTCCTGTTTACTCCATGCCTGATCTTGCGGGAGGCAGTGTGCCTTGGCCTCAGGAAGCTCAGTGCAGGGGGACATAAACAAATAACTTTCCAAACATACATTATCTTGTAGTGACAAAATATGAAGAAAAACAAAACTGGGTTCATGATATGGACACTCTGTAGGTATGCTGGCCAAAGAAGGCCTCTCTGAGGAGATACCATCTGAGAAAAGCCTCGGATATGCAGATTCTTGAGGGAACCGTGGAACAGCAAGGCTAACAGCTAACGGTGGTACCTTGGAAATGCCTTGATGTGGCACAAGAGCTGAGGCAGTCAGTCAAATGAACATTTTCTGTTCAAACTGTTTTCCGTTAACTTACTTCCAATTGAATTATGTTCAACTGAATCACCTGAAGCCCCTTAGAAACATCTTCCCTATACTGTGTTCACTTCCCAAGAGGAAACCTCCTGTGAGCAGATAAAATCATCTGAAGAGGTCAAGCCTCAAGTTTCTATGCATGCCTGGCATTTTGCCAGGTTAATAGTCACTGTCGATTGAGTATCACTCAACTCTCCATGGAATCACTGCCTTCCAGAACCTGGATGGACTCTAGGGTTCCCTGAGTTTTTTTTTTTTTTAAGGTTTTATTTATGTGACAGAGAGAAACACAGCGAGAGAGGGAACACAAGCAGAGGGACTGGTAGCGGGAGAAGCAGGCTTCCGGCGGAGCGGGGAGCCCGATGCGGGGCTCGATCCCAGGACCCTGGGATCATGACCTGAGCGGAAGGCAGATGCTTAACGACTGAGCCACCCAGGCGCCCCTTCCCTCAGAGTTTTGCAGCTGCCTCTAGAAAGCAACATTAGGAGTGAGCTTGATGAAAGAACCTTCCAGAGAGCAAGCAGTGAAGCTGCCTTGTACTCGAGCTTTCATCCATTTATAGCAAGCTTCCCATGCCTAAAATGCCTGAGGAGGCAGCTAGTCAACTCCACATACGTTTTTTTGCTCAGTGAGGGCCCATGCCTTTTGCGACAACATAAAGACCAATAAAATGTGTCAATCCTCAAGTCTGTGATCTAGTGAGGCAGATGAACAATAATTCTGGAGTGATAAATGCCATGAGTGGTACCTGGTCTAAAGAAGTATGGAAAAACAAGAGATGACTTTTAATGGGAGGGATGGAATCAGGCATGATGTAAAGTGCCAATCAAGGTGCATGGCACTTGGCAAACAATAAATATTAGCTATTACTATTATCAGAATTGACTTCATGTAGGAAGCAGAATTTGAGGCAAGGTAGGTTCGCCAGGCAAATTATAAGATGCCAGTTAAATATGCATTTCTGACAAACAACAAAATTTTTTAGTTGTTTATACAGTTTAATACATGTATTAAATGTTTATATAGTTTAATACATGTAATGTATTAAAATATATTCCTTTTTTAAAAGATTTTATTTATTTGACAGAGAGAGAGAGAGCACAAGTAGGCAGCGAGGCAGGCAGAGAGAGAGGGGGGAAGCAGGCTCCCTGCTGAGCAGAGAGCCCGATGCGATGCGGGGCTCGATCCCAGGACACTGAGATCATGACCTGAGCCAAAGGCAGAGGCTTTAACCACTTGAGCCACCCACAGGCCCAAATATATTCCTTGTTTACCCAAAATTCAAATTTAACTGGGCATCCTGATTTTTTGTTTGCTATATCTGGACAAAGAAAATTTTCATATGAGGATAAAGAGCAGGGAAGGTAAACTGGCATGTCCAAAGGCACAGACACAGGAAAGAAATGGTATTTTTCACGGCACTTTCTGTTCTTTAATAATTGTTAACACTTACTGAGTACTTACTATGTGGCAATCACTGATCTGAGGGCTTTACAAGGATTCACTCATTTATTTTTCATAAAAATATGTAATTTGTCCAAAAGCACAGAGTTGGGAGATGGTGTTTCTGAGATTGCAAACCTAGAGGCTCCAGGGGCCAATAGGGTCTTAACTATTTTGAATAGAGGAAAAGAATCTGTTCAAGGTAACGTCTAGAAAGACTTCAGGGTCAGCCTATCACCACAGTCATTTTTTTAAAGATTTATTTATTTAGGAGTTTACTTATTTATTTAGAGGGAGGGTGAGCAGGGGGAGGGGGAGGGGCAGACGGAGAGGGAGAAGCAGACTCCCCACTGAGCCGAGACCAGGAAGAAGCAGGGCTCCATCCCGGGACCCTGAGACCACGACTTGAGCGGAAATCAAGAGTTCAACGTTCAACCTGCGAAGCCACCCAGGCGCCCCCCGCCACAGTCATTTTGTAAAAGTCCAACCATCCAACCGTTGGACTTTTACATGAAGTGCAATATCATTTGCCAAATTTCTGTTTGCAGTGGGCTGCTGCCAGGCTGCCGCAGCTCCCCTCTGAATTGTCCCAAGTCCTCAAGCACAGGTCTGTCTTCCTCTGTCGCCTTTTGCCTTTTCTAAAGTCATCCTGTTGCTGGAATGTGAGATCGTCCTGGAATTGCTGCTACCTTCGCAACAGCTTATCGAAAGCAAACAAGCTTGGGGAATTGAGCAAGAACTTCTGGGACACCAACCTGAAAAGGAAGCAAGGGCTGGAGAGTGCACATTGACTGTCTAAACAGGACAAAGGTAATGATTAATCAGACCTCCCTGCAGATTTAAATGGGCTGGGCACTAGAAGCGGAGGAGGCAATCTTCCTCTCTTTGAGCCGGAGTGCTCAAGAGCCAGCTCCAGCCTTAGAAAAGATGTTCTCTGCGAAGACCTTCTGCCTGGTCCTGAGTGTGGTGGGCACAGTCTGGGTATGGTCGCCTTTATTTTCTCTTCTGGCTTTCTCTCGGGTGTTGATTCTACAAAGAGCTTGCAGGTGCGAGTCAGTCTTACCTATGGCCTCACACACTGTGAGCTTTATAAGCTCCAGGCCACAGAGGCAAGTTCCTAGCTGAGCCCAACCCCGCACGAGTAAGAGGGACACTTAGCTGGACCAACGTATAGAAATTCACAGGAGAAGCTTTGGCATCTGTGTTTCAGCCTTACAACATTGTTTGTTTTTTTTTACGGGAAGAAATCTTTGCCATCTTTGTTCCAGTAAAGCTTCGGGATAGTTCATGCTAGTTAACGGAACAAAACATTCTTTTGCTAAGAATTTTAAAAATCTAATTATTAATTTATTGCTGGTTGTCCATAATACGCAGAACAGTGGTTTAATGTAGTTTTTCTGAAAGGCTGTTTGTGTGTGTGTGTGTGTGTGTTTTTTTAAAGAAAAGCAAATTAGTTGTCTTTAAAACATAGAGCATAGAATATTTTATTACATATTACATAGTCAGGAGAAATTAATTGAGAAGGCAATATTCTTTTTTGGGAAGTAATCTTCTAAAATAATTACTAAATATTGCAACAGTTTCTAAAGTTTGACTCCAGAAGCCTATAGAAAAGAAGAGGGACTTTATTCAATAGGCCTCTGAAACACTTAGATCATATAAAACATGACAAATATGTTTAAGAAACTCAGTTACTTGCAGGCTATGAATTATTCCAATTTATTTATTTGAAGGGATCACCACTCATAAGCCCTGCTACCAGAGCAAAAAAAACTAAAGAGGGTTTCTAACTTAATTTTCTTCCTTATAGTAAACTAATAAGTAAAAAAAGTTTTATGGAAAATAAGACTAACATTATTTGCTAACATGATATTTTGGATAATGCTTAAGTTTTCAGTTATCTCTCCCTTATTGGCATAAATATTTAGCTTTTGCCTGTTTTTATCATTGTGCCATTTTATTCTGAAGTATGTCTGAATTCATAATTTTATTTCTTAAAGAGATTGTACTTGCTCTTTTAAATAAACTGCCCTTGATTGCTTGAATAATAATACTTGTTATTATCATTAGGGTGCCTTTTAAAAAATGAGACAGCAAATATTAGCTAATTATAAGAATAAACTATCCAAGGAAGCACCTGGATGGCTTAGTCCATAAAGCATGTGACTCTTGATTTCAGGGTTGTGAGTCTGAGCCCCACACTGGGCACAGAGATTACTTTAAAAAAATAAATAAATGATCTGAGATTAAAATACTCATAGCAAAATCTTTGTAATTAGTAGTACAAAATAAAAGTAGCTAAAACTTAAAACCCATCTTGATTTATTAGGATAAATAAAAAAAAGTTAGAAGACTATTTTTATATCTTATTTCACTTCATAGGTCACAATAGAAATTTTTTTTAAAACATGTATTTCTAATTAGAAGGTGTTCAAAAAAAGTTGTTAGTCATGGACCATTATTTTTGCTTTCAGTCTACTCTTTTGCATTGTAAATAAGAGGAAATTATTATGTAAGTAACCTAAAAAGCATTTCCCAGTCTTATCTGGCCACATTTGTGCCCTTGATATGTACTTGCTCAAATTACTGACCCATCGGATTAAAGTAGAAACTTGAAGGAGAGAGAAATTAAGCTGACATAGTGTAGGTTTTTTCCTACTGAGACAAATTATAAGAGAAAGAACTCTGAATTTTTCAATTACCTTTCTATCTTCAGGCATGGCTGAAAATGAAAAGGTAAATTTTAACTAATTTTGTTGATTCAAATAATTTTCCATATATAATAAATCCTTTAAAACTTCTAGCATTTATTAAGTGCTTGTTTCACCTCCAACAGAGTTTAAAATTGTGTATACCTTATCTCCTTTAATTCATACAACCCCATGAAATACCTATTAGGATTTTCAATCAAAATGTCAGAAAGCTGAAGCTTGCAGAGGCCCCAAAGCTGAGGCTCTTAATTTCTGAGAGCCCTCCCCCTCCTTGGGGTTCGCAGGCTTGCCAGTATCTTCTTATCTGCCTAAAGTTGTTCTCTTCTGTGTGTTAGAGTGAATCTATAAAGACCAAAGATGTCAAGGAAAGTGAGTTTATAACCGAAGGAGGAGGTGTGCGTGGTCCAAGAATTATGGAAAGACAGCAATCTGTCTGCAAGGAGACAGACTGGCCCTTCTGCGCTGATGAAGATTGGGTGAGCAGTGGGCAGAGGGGCAGAGGAAGTGGGAGAATCCTTCCCTATGGTGCTAGAGTTGTGCACGGGCTGACCCAGCAGGTCAAGAAAACTCTTCCAATGGGAAATAATCTAATAACTCCTTACATATCAAAGTCAAGAAGACAAATGGAAAGCAACCTCACCCTGAGAGCACAATTTAAATTACCTCCCGAACTCTGGGTTATTAGTGGGATTAGTAGTTTGGATTTTAGTTGCCTGTTCAGACAAATCCCAGGAACCTGAGTGTTACGGCCTCGAGATTTTGTGGGGCCTAATTTATGGTTAAGTGGATCCTCATTCCAGAATCTCTCTATGACTTCTGACTGGTCCTCTCAAACTACTCTTGAAGTCAATAGATGATCTGAGGATATTGGGGGAGGAAGGAGCAATGGGGGCTGCATGGAAACTTTCAAAATTGTACCAGATCCAAGATATAGACCACCTTTAATATACTTTTTTCCTCTTCACTTTCAGAACAACAAATGCCCTTCTGGCTGCAGGATGAAAGGGTTAATCGATGAAGTCAATCAAGATTTTACAAACAGAATAAATAAGCTCAAAAATTCACTATTTGACTATCAGAAGAACAATAAGGACTCCAGTTCATTGACAGGGGATATAATGGAACTTGTGAGAGGGGATTTTGCTACTGCTAACAGTAAGTATTACATATTTGGTACTTTGACTTTATAGCACACAACAACCCAATAACAAAGGCCCTAAATAAATATACTGTCTCCTTATAGCAACTTCCAATTTTATTCCAAAGTACTTAAAATAGAAATGCATGGCTTTATGATATCCCTGAATTTTAAGAAGGGGATTGCTTTTAATAAAACTAACACTAAAAAGGTTAGCTTAGAATTGTTTAAAGTCACAAAGTAAGTCAGAATTTTGTATTGAAGACTAGAATTTAAGTTTGTTCTTCTTTTAAGAGTATGTATTGAAGGGGCACCTGGGGGTGGCTCAGTCGGTTAAGCGTCTGCCTTCACCTCAGGTCATGATCCCAGAGTTCTGGAATCGAGCCCCATGTCGGGCTCCCTGCTCAGCAGGAAGTCTGCTTCTCCATCTCCCTCTGCCCCTGCTCATGTGCTCTCTCTCTCTCTCTCTCTCACTCACTCTGTCTCTCAAATAAGTAAATAAAATCTTTAAAAAAAAAAAAGAGTATATACTGTAAAGAAGATGAGCATAACCTTTTGAGGAGGTAGTGTTTCTGTCTTACAGAGGAGGGAGGAAACTGAGAGATCAAAAGACTTACCCAAAGACACAAAATCATGTGATGGAGCTAAGAGTTCCATCCACGGACTGCACCAAGTTGTTTATGTTTTGTTTTGTTTTGTTTTTCAGTTTAAAATATAGAGTTACATTCTCTATTTCTCATAGGACTATGACTAAGTCTCATTAAGACTAGGAAACATCGGATTTGCTCTGGGCATGGGAAGCAAGTTGAGGGAGGCCCTAGTCCCTGAAGCCTGCTTTGATTCTTTATATCTTTAGGAGACATTTAACTAATTTAAAGTCAACAATACAACAGTGATAGCAAGTGAGTGAGCCTGTGGACGCCCCCACCCCCCCAAAAAATCTTAGGAACAATTTCAAAAATATAAGTAGGAGGGAAAACTTCTCAGTATGAAAATCCAAGAATATGTTTAAGTATGTTAACATATTGTTTAACATTATGTTTAAGTCCCTTGGTTAAGGATATGGTGAAATAAGAAATGTGATCAAATTTAATCTCTTAATTATACCTTTAAATATCCAAAGACATTTCTTCTGCATTTATTTGGATTATTAATTGCTAATAGAGCATCTTAATTGACAGCTTAGGGTGACTAAGGGACATGACATTGTCCAAACATTGAATGCCTACTAGATTTGGAACTCACAAATAAGATGTCCAGAGAACAAATTGCTATTAAAAGGGAAAGAATATTTATAAGCAAGCTTCTTTCTTTTGCTGGCCATGAAAGCAAATCACTTAGCAGCTCATTCACTCTCACTTTTTTCAGATAACGATAATACATATAGCCAAGTGTCAGAAGATCTGAGAAGCAAAATTGAGGTCCTGAGGCACAAAGTCACAGAACAAGTACAGCAAATCCGCCTTCTACAGAAAAATGTCAGGGATCAGCTGGTAGATATGAAACGACTGGAGGTAAGTGAGTGCTTGGCTCTGATACCAGATTTCCTTGTTGTCGAATAGCAGGGGAAGGGAAGGCAATAGTCATTCACTGAAGACCTACTTTATGTAGAGCAAAGTGTTATATCCATTATCCACCTACAAAGTAAGTATTATTTCCCCCACTCTGCAGATAAAAAAAAAAAAATCTCAATGATATTAAGCAAAATTTCCAAGGATATATAGTTAGTAAATCTCAAAAGCAAGTATTAAGTCCCTGCTTGTCTTGTTCCAAAACTCTGACACCACTGTGCCTCTGGATCTTCAGTATCAGTCTCACTAAGGGTCAATTCATCAGTGTTTCCTTTCTGTGGGAATAGCATCTTACTGACATGTCTTAAAACATATCAGTAAGATGAATCCAAATAGCTCCTGTTGCTTCTCCAGGCTAACTTTACAATACCTAACATCTTTTCCACTGAGGGTATGACATAAATGAAAAATAGAGTATTGATTGGTAGGTCTCCACCTCAAAGAAATGAATCCAGTTTCCAAAAAATAAATTAACTGCTTAGAACTGAACAGGCATAATTTCTTTACATCAATTTCTTTTTTTTTTCTTTCTCCCCCTCTTTTAGGTGGACATTGATATTAAGATCCGATCTTGCCAAGGGTCATGCAGTAGGGCTTTAGAACGTAGGACAGATCTAAAGTACTATGAAGATCAGCAGAAGCAACTTGAACAAGTCATTGCCAAAGATTTACTTCCACCGAAAAACAGACAACACTTACCACGTCTGAAAATAAGCACAGCTCCAAATATGCTTCCTGCGGACTTCAAGAGCCAGCTTCAGACGGCCTCTGCAGCGTGGAGGTCACTCATAGAAACGCAGCAGATGAAAATAACGTTAGAGGGGTCTGGTAGAGATGGGAATACCCGAGGGGACACTGTATCTCTGGGAACAGGAGCAGTACCTGAAAACCCTAGGAACCCCGGGAGCTCCGGACCCGGAAGTTCTGGCCCTTGGAAGCCCGGGAGCTCCACACCCGGAAGTTCTGGCCCTCGGAACCCCGGGAGCTCCGGACCGGGAAGTTCTGGCACTTGGAACACTGGAAGCTCCACACCCGAAAGTTCTGGCACTTGGAACACTGGGAGCTCCACACCCGGAAGTTCTGGCCCTCGGAACCCCGGGAGCTCCGGACCGGGAAGTTCTGGCACTTGGAACACTGGGAGCACTGGGCCTGACAGTGCCAGCCCCTGGAGCTCTGGGAGCACCAGGCCTGGCCCTGATGGTACTTGGAGTGCTGGGAGCACTGGAACGGGCAGCACCAGCTCTTGGAGTTCTGGGAGCTCTGTGAGCACCGGCGTTTGGAACGCTGGGAGCACCGGGACTGGCAGTACTGGCCCCTGGAGCCCTGGAAGTTCTGAGTCTGGAAGCTTTAGGCCAGATAGCTTAGGGCCTGGGAACACCAGGCCTACCAACCCAGACTGGGGCAAATTTGAAGAGGTGTCAGGAAGTGTGACTCCAGGGATAAAGAAAGAGTTCCACACAGGGAAACTGGTCACTTCTAAAGGAGATAAAGAGCTTCTTATTGGTAATGAGAAGGTCACCTCTGGAAGCACTACCACCACTCGTCGTTCATGCTCTAAAACCGTTACTAAGACCGTTATAGGTCCTGATGGTCGCAAAGAAGTGACCAAAGAAGTGGTAAACTCCGAAGATGGTTCTGACTGTGGTGACTTATCCCATCCTTTTGCTGGTAGCCTAGATGATCTCCGCATTAGGCACCCTGATTTGGAGAGTTTCTTTAGCACTTCCTCAATTGGAAACACATTTCCAGGGGGACCCTCACACAGAGACTTGAACAGTAGGACCCATGCTGTGAGCTCAGAATCGGACATATTCACACACTTCGGGGGACCCGAGCTCCCTTCCAGTGGTAAAACTTCAAGTCACAGCAAGCAATTTTCGAGCAGTAGTACAGTTTACAACAGAGGAGACTCCACATTTGAAAGCAAGAGCTATAGACTGCCAGATGAGACTGGAATTGAAGAGGAACATGAAACCCTCAAAGGAGGATATACCACCAAAAGAGGCCATGCTAAAGTTCGCTCTGCCAGAGGTATCCACACTTCTCCTTTGGGGAAGCCTTCCCTGAACCCCTAGACTAAGTTCGCTATTCTTGCAATGCCTCCCCTAGCACCTTGAACTTCTTTCCTAGCCCTCTATTACACCTTCCAGAAATTACACCTTTTGTTTGTGTTTGGGCGCTAGACTGTAAGTTCCATGAGGGCAGGGACTTTGTCTCTTCATGTTCATCTCTGTATTCCTAAATGCCTAATAGCACAGAGAATCATCACTCAATAAATACGTGTTGAATGAATGAATGAATCCCTCTGAAACTCGATTTTAAGTTTGTTTAACCAAATTCTTTCACCACTCAAAATGTGTGTCTTGGAATTGTCACCCAACTTATTAATCATATTTTTAGTGTGTGTCTCAGTTGACATTGAGATCAGGTTAAAAACAAGTTATATTAGCACTAAATGATGCTTAGATATCTTTGCTGGTTACTTGCTATTATCAGTATACGCAAGTAAAATTTCAAATCCATTGAGGAAAATCCCCTCTGCGATTTTTAGGTGTAAATATCACTCACTTGCATAAGTTTCACCCCAGTGTAAGTGCACCCTTTCCCCATGGAGGGTGGGAAGGACGGAAGGATGGATGGAAGGAAAAAAGGAAAAGGAAGCCAGTATCTGCCTTCCTTTAATCTGGGCCGTGCCTATCTTTGTAAAGTTAAATGAGAATAACTTCTTCCAACCAGCTTAATTTTTTTTTTAGACTGTGATGATGTCCTCCAAACACATCCTTCAGGTGCCCAAAGTGGTATTTTCAATATCAAGCTACCGGGATCCAGTAAGATTTTTTCTGTTTATTGTGATCAAGAGACCGGTTTGGGAGGATGGCTTTTGATCCAGCAAAGAATGGATGGATCACTGAATTTTAACCGGACCTGGCAAGACTACAAGAAAGGTTTCGGCAGCCTGGATGACAAGGGGGAAGGAGAATTCTGGCTAGGAAATGAATACCTCCACTTGCTAACCTTGAGGGGCTCTGTCCTTCGGGTTGAATTAGAGGACTGGGCTGGAAACCAGGCTTACGCAGAATATCACTTGAGGGTAGGCTCCGAGGCCGAAGGCTATACCCTGCAGGTCTCTTCCTATGAGGGCACAGCAGGTGATGCTCTCATTGAGGGTTCTGCAGAGGAAGGAACAGAGTTTACTTCGCACTCGGGCGTGCAGTTCAGCACCTATGACAGGGATAGAGACCAGTGGGAAGAGAATTGCGCCGAAGTCTACGGAGGAGGCTGGTGGTACAACAGCTGCCAAGCGGCCAATCTCAATGGCATCTACTATCCTGGGGGCTCCTATGATCCAAGGAACAACAGTCCGTATGAGATTGAGAATGGAGTGGTCTGGGTCCCCTTCAGGGGTGCAGATTATTCCCTCAGGGCTGTTCGCATGAAAGTCCGGCCCCTGGTGACCCAACAGGAGCGGAAGGGAGAATAATCTGTTTTCTTTGTTTAGTGAAGTGGAGGAAAAAAGGAAGATAAAGGAGTTGAGATTCTTTCATCTACTAAGAAATTCACAGGTGCTATTTTATTGTTCTTTGTACTGTATCTAGATGTAACTGAGACATATTACTGCTTTAAAAAATAAAGTTATGTGAGTTTTTTATCTTGAAAGTAGCTCTTTGGGTTTCAGATTTCTATAAGGCTACACCAGGGAACATTCAGTACAATCAGGAAAAAGGAGTCCAATGGATGCTCCTCTCTACAACCCTTATGGGCATTGTTTTGAACACTTCTCTCCCCACACCACTCAAAGTCATAAAGACATTGTAAAGTAAAAAAGGTTATTTCATCCATTTTGTTTGAATGGGTTAAAGCCAATATTTTTTTTTTAGAGATTTTATTTATTTATTTGACACACGCAGAGAGAGAAAGAAAAAGATAGCAGGAGAGAGAACACAAGCAGGGGGAGTGGGAGAGGGAGAAGCAGGCTTCCCTGCTCCCTTCCAGGGAGCTCGATGCGGGACTGGATCCCAGGATCCTGGGATCATGACCTGAGCCTAAGGCAGATGCTTAACGACTGAGCCACCCAGGTGCCCCTGAAGCCAGTATTTTAAGTTATAGATCACTGAATTGAACTATGGCTAGCCTTCTTAGAGGAACTTAACAAATTACAAAGTTCATTCATCTCTTCTGTCAGTAAGGAAAGCCAGGAAGGCAGGAGAAGCATTCCTTCCTAATAGAAAGAGAAATCTATGCTTTAAACTTTTCAATGAAGACCATAATGCACACTTACTTTTTCCCCAGTCTGATGAATTTCTTTCAAAAACACATGGCAGGAAAAAATGCATTTAAAATCCTTAAAATATTTTCAAGTATTCAAAAAACACTACTAGTATATATTGACTTCATAAATTCAATATATTTACATTGGTCAGTATTTTATTTGATGTATGTTGCATCTTTGACCTTGGCTCCTGCACCCAATTTTAACTCATATTTCTTGTTAGTGAGAATTACCTGGTATTTACACTTGAAAATGTGTTAAAATATTCCAAGCACACTGGACTCCCGGTACATTGCTCTCTTTCGTGTGGTCTTTACCCTGGTTTAACTGCATCCTTTATCCTAGAAAAGAAAGAAAGAAGGAAGCAAGCAGGCAGTCTAGGGATAGGGGCCAGAGCTGGGGGAGCAGACAAGAAGATGGACTTGCAAATGAGCCACATAGGAAACCTCAGCATTCTTGCATTTCCTTATGTACAACTGAAAATCCTTGGGTCACCTGGGTGGCTCAATCGATTAACTCTTGCCTTCAGCTCAGGTCCTGATCCTGGAGTCCTGTTCAGCTGGGAGCCTGCTTCTCCCTCTGCCTGCCGCTCCCCTTGTTTGTGCTCTCTTTCTCTCACAAATAAATAAGTAAAATCTTTTAAAAAATTAAAAAAATTAAAATCCTTGAAACAAATACACCTCCAAATCTTGGAATAGTTGGATAAGAACTTCTTTGGAATTAAAAGAAATTTCATGTATTTCAGATCTGGGAGTTCCATGTTATCTGTATGTGTGCCCCATTTACACTCACACATATGCCTCCACAGAACTTGAGTTGGGAGTAGGAAATATTTTACTTTCCAGAGTGTCGCACTATTATGGACAGAATCGGGTCACCAAATGAAAGTGACGCGGGGGGCACCTGGGTGGCTCAGTGGGTTAAAGCCTCTGCCTTCGGCTCAGGTCATGATCTCAGGGTCCTGGGATCGAGCCCCGCATCGGGCTCTCTTCTCTGCAGGAAGCCTGCTTCCTCCTCTCTCTCTCTGCCTGCCTCTCTGCCTACTTGTGATCTCTGTCTCTGTGTCACAAAAATAGACAAAATCTTGAAAGAAAGAAAGAAAGAAAGAAAGAAAGAAAGAAAGAAAGAAAGAAAGAAAGAAAGAAAGAAAGAAAGACTCAGAATGTGAAAGACTATTCATTTCTCATTTATGTTGAAGGCTTTGAGTTTCTTGGCAATGAATGGGTAACCTCTTTTCATTTAGTAAGCAGAAGCCAGTATTAACAGGATCATGATCATTGGAGATACAGTTTAATTGCAAGAAAAGACACCAAAGATCTCTTTTTTCCATTTTACCTTTAACCTGTTGCTCTATATCCCTTATTACTGACATTGCACCTCAACATGCATTCTGCTTCTCCTTATATTCAAATATTGAATCAAATATTCAATTATATATAATCAAATATTAATTTAGCTTCTCTGACTCTCATTCCCGATGGAGGCCCACTTTAACTTGAGTTTCACTTGCTTACTACTTACTTACTTACTACTACTACTTACTTACTACTTCAAGACACTTACTACTGTCTTGAAATTTCTCTTTTTAAAGTCAACAAGAACTTCCGAGTTCGAAATTTAATGTCCTGCATTCAGGCTCCTCCTGCTTGACTTATTTTAAAATCTGCTGCTTTGGTCCCCATCCTACCTCTTCAACCTGCATTATTCTCTTGGTTTTTAGTAGACTGTTCTCATTTGTCTCACCTTTCTTGGTCTTTCTAACTGGCAGTTCCTTCTGAAACCAGTCCTTAAATGTAAGAGTTTCTCATTACAGGAACATTAGTACTCATTTTTATCAGTTGGGATGAGGTTTGATGCATGTGCCTTAAATAAGATAGAAACTTATTTCTTGCTCACTGAGAAGTCTACAGTAATATGTCCCCTTAGTGTCTCTGGGAAGCCAACATCCTAGTAAAAGGCTTTCATCTTTAAATTTACTTCATGTCCTATCAAACACTGTGTCCTGTGGCAATCTGGAAGATAGAGGAAAGACAGAAGGGAAATGGAATATTTTCTTTCTTTTAAGGAACTTGCTGAAATGTTCCATATAGCGCTCTTACTGATGTGTCATCAGCCACAGCTTAGTCACACGGATATACCTAGTTTCAGGAGAGGCTGTGACACCTTGACAATACAAGGTTAATACAAGGCTATCCTAATTAAAATTAGGATTCTGTTAATAAGGAGAAGCAGAATGCATGTTGAGGTAGGCAATTAGCAGTCTTAACCAGACCATCCTTTCTCACTCTGTGAATATATTTTCTCCTTGGTTGTTGTGACTATCACCGTAGCTTCAGTGGCCATCAATAGGTTGGTGATGGCCTAATCTAAAACTTTGGCCCCAACCTTCATATCGATATTTTCAATTCATACTGAACGCATCCAGTTAGGTCTTTCTCATCAGCCTAAGATCGAGCTAATTACCTTTTCATCAAAACCTATTGCATCTTCTGTGTTTCTTATCCCAGTCAGAGGCATCATTAGCCTCCAGTTTCCTAATCTAGAAAATTCGGGCTCCTTCTCAGCTTTCACTTTTTCTTCAATTCTCATATCCAATCTATCTCTAAACCCTCTTCTACACTAACAATGGCCATCCTTGAGGGCCCTAGGAGGCTCAGTGGGTTAAGCGTCTGCCTTCAGCTCAGGTCATGATCCCAGGCTCCTGGGATCAAGTCCTGCATTCTGGCTCCTTGCTCAGCAGGGAAGCGGCTTCTCCTTCTGCCTGCTGTTCTCTTTCTCTCTCTCTTTGTGTCAAATAAATAAAATCCTTATTTAAAATGGCCATTCTTACAGCACTTTTACGCTCTTATGATATCAAGAGTTAATCTTTTCTAATTTGGGCTCTTTAACAGTTTCTTAACCTTCCCCTTTACCACCATTCTTTTTCACCTTTATTCTCCAGAAAGTTACCTTTTAAAAGATTAAACAATCATGTCTTTCTCCTGCTTAAGGCCTATCTTGACGTTGAATTAAAACTTCCTAGCTTGGCACATAATCTTTGCCCCTAATCTTTGCGCATAATCTCTTTCACAAATTGATCCCTTTCCAACGTCTACGGTCATTCGCTGCCTTTGGATTGCACTGAATTTTACACAAGTATCAGAAAAACAGATCCTCTAACGAGTCTGTGCCTTTACACGTACTGCCTAGAAGTGTCCCCTTTATCCTTGAGGATACAGCTCCATCGTGTTCCTTCTGTGAACCCTTCCCTAAAGCCCACCATAGGACAATAGAGCCAGGAACTTTTCTCTGGGCTTTCAGAGTTCTTGTTTCCATCCCCAAAATAACAGTGGATCCCCATCTCTAACATAGTTATTTTATGTCATTAGATGTACTCCTTTAGGCCAGGGCTCAGTTGCTAGTGTTTCCTGCCCTACGTAATGTCTCAGCTACCCCAGAATTCTACAGATCAGTTTTTAAGGTTTCTTCAAATATTTTTATTGGTTTTTTTCCTTTTACATTTAAATATTTAATTAACCTAGAATTTATTTTAACATGTTACTGAGGTCTACTTTTATTTTCTTGCGGATGGATACCGAGTTATGCTGGGATCGGCTATTAAAGTATTCTTTGCCAATGGAATCAAAATGCCAATTTTGTTGAATAAAACAAATCTATACATATGCTCTCTCCTGTGCTTATATCGCTTCACTCATCTTTAGCTTTTCAGTGAACAATTCTCCCTCTTACCCTCCGCTTTTTTTTTTAAGCCAAAAAAATTTTCCTTTCAGTTTTTACTTCTTTTGTTTGTTCTAGGAGCTTTGGAAAGGTCTTTCTTAATTTTGAATTAATTAGTTTTTTAGGGGGTTAGGGTGAGTCATCTTTCTTTTTTCTACAACCCTGACCTCATGTGGAATTAGTGAGTCATCTTTTAATTATTAATTTCCAAATATTTCATTATATAATGTCCCTCCCTTTTTTTCTTTACTGATTTTATGCTTTGGGGAATGAATTCTACCTTGTCAGATATTGATAGTGTCATCACTTCCAATTTCTTTTTTTTTTTTTTTGCGTTTACCTATGTATCTTTACCTGTCACTTTGCTTAGAAGCCTTTCCTGAAATAATAAGTGAATTCTGAAACACAATTTTATTTTAAATTTACTTTTTGTTTTATTGTAGTTTCTCCTTTAACTCCTTTCCTGTGGTTCTTTCACTTTTAAACTATACTTCTTACTTAATTTAGCCGATGTTCTTGTAATAATTAATTTTTAAAAACTATTTTTATTTTATATTTACCTTTAAAATTTTTTTGTTTCTTCTTTCCTTAACTTCTGCTGACTTCCTCATGATGCTTTTCTCCATCTAATGCCATGCCCTCTTACTCTGCAAGCTTTAATTAGGTGAGACATTTCAACATAACCCCTCTTTGAATGATCGAATAGGTAAATGAAGGTGTAAAATGGACATGAATAGGAAAGTTTTGCCACAAAAGCATGTGGTTTTTAAATGTTTCTGCCAGGGGCACCTGGGTGGCTCAGTCCTTAAGTGTCTGCCTTCAGCTCAGGACATGATCCCAGAGTCCTGGCTTCGAGCCCCGCATCGGGCTCCCTGCTCAGTGGGAAGCCTGCTCCTCCCTCTCCCACTCCCCCTGCTTGCGTTCCCTCTCTCGCATCTCTCTCTCTCTCAAATAAATAAAATCTTAAACAAACCAACAAATATTTCTTATTTCTGCCAAGAGGAAAATGATTAATTTGGGATTTTGATTCTGAGTAAGGAATGGAATACATGTCCAACTGAATTTTAATTTGTCATCAAGATGGATGGGTCTTCATCATTTAGCCCACAACTGTCCTTGATGCTGTCCTTCAGCATGCCAGGGTACATGAAGAGAACATGAACAACTTAATTAATTGCCCTTTTCTTAACTGAAATTACTATATTTTATTTCTACCACGTCACACAAGGTCTGGCACAAAGTGATGATCCAATAAGATGTTTGTGAATTAAGGAATCTAAATGTTTAGTGGAACTTTAAAGGTCATCCAGTTCAACCTCCTCCTGCTAAAAGCATAAATCCCTTCTATATCTGTTGATGTTGTGTTCAATTTTTATTAAAAGAGTTATTCACATTTCAATTCATGCGTTCTGTTTACATATTTGCTTTTAGTTTCTGGAAACCCTTTAAAATAAAGTATTACATTTCCAGGAAAAATTATTAGAATACTTTTGATCCATGATTACTAGAGTTTCTATAATAAAGACAAGAACATTTTTTTTTTTTAAAGATTTTTTTTATTTATTTGACAGAGAGAAACACAGCGAGAGAGGGAACACAAGCAGAGGGAATGGTAGCGGGAGAAGCAGGCCTCCCGCAGAGCAGAGAGCCCGATGCGGGGCTCGATCCCAGGACCCTGGGATCTGACCTGGGCCGAAGGCAGACGCTTAACGACTGAGCCACCCAGGTGCCCCAAGACAAGAACATTTTATAGGTTGATTTTTATAGTGAGAAAATAGCAGCTTAGGAAGGTTAAATAATGTGGTGATGAGGAACACGTCTGGGGATGAAGCTCACAACTTCTTATATTCTTACAGGCTCAAGCCCTGTAAGTTCCACACGTCATTTATTATGAGTTCTAGGATGATGATACTGTAGTTTAGATGAATGGGAGAGTACAGTGGACCCCTGAACAACACTGATTTGAACTGAGCAGCTCCACTTATATGCAGATCTTTTACAGTACTGTAAATGTATTTTCTTTTTGTTATGATTTTCTTAGTAATATTTTCTTCAGCTTACTATATTGTAATAATACAGGATATAACACATATAATATACCAAATACGTGCTAATTGACTGTTTATGTTATCAGTAAGGCTTTTGGTTAGCGGTAGGCTATTAATAATTAAGTTTCTGGGGAGTCAAAAGTTAAACTTGGATTTTCTATTGTGTGGAGGTCTGGAATCCTAACCCCTACATTGTTCAAGAGTATGTGTATTATGTATGTATTATGTAATATGTATTATTATGTAATGTATTATTACATAATACATTATGTAATATGTATTACACATATCATTTAATTTTAATTATTTTCCCAGTGTTATTGCTGACCTAATTATACTCTGTCATGGGTTCTCCTTAGATCCAATAAAACACATTTCCAGTTTAGTTAGCAGACAGTAGGGATGTATGTGGTGAATCAGAACAACACCCATCCAAGGAAGTTCACTAACCTCAAATCATATTTGGAAAAATCTGAAAGAATAAGTATATGCAGAATGCAAAAACCATAAACTAAATATTTTTTATACTGGCCAAGTGGTATAACATTTACTCTTTGCTGAAACAGCTTGAGAAGTAGCAAAATTTAGATATTTCATAGCCATGAATATTGTAAAACTTGCCTGTAGGTAACAAAATTTGCACAGAAACCACGTTGGGGTTATCATATTTTATCTATTTGTTCATATGGTTTTTTGTTCATGTGTTTATTAATTAATATATATCCTGTTTTTAATTGAATTTAGAGTGCTCTGTAAATCTCATTTATGGAGAAAAATCCTTAATTAATTGAGGGTGAGGATGGCAAGGGCCTTAAACATCACAGAAGGGAGTAGTATGGTGAGGAATTTGTACCTGGGGAAGAGATACAAATTAATTCTTATACAAAAGGTGGACATTATGTCCTCCATTCCCACATAGTAAAAGCAACTCTTCATGACCATGGAGGAAAGAAAAGTTAAGATAACATGCCAAGTTTGAGCTAAGAAATACTTAATTACTGAACGATGGTCAGCCTATTCCTCACCTCATTGCTGAAGGTGGCTACATGCTGGTTGCAACATAAGGCTCTGAAAAATATTTGCTAAATCCACCTTTGATTCTGTCTACAATAGGTCTATGACCTCAAGGTTAGAGGCCTACATAAGCTCTTATGAAACTGCTTAAAAGTATCTCCTTTTGAGAGATAAAGCAAACGTAGCAAACAATTGGTGAATCTAGGTGAAGGACATTGAGGTATTCATTAAACTATTCTGGCAGTTTCTCTGTTAGACTGGAACTTTTCAAAATAAAAAAATTGGGGGAAATGACTATAATTCAGTCAAAAAACAAAACAAAAACTTACCACCTATTGGTCACAGGTTGGTTGGGAGGAGAGAAAAGGGTATGTATAGTGGTTAATATCAGTTCCAGTATAAGCATATGTATAAGTATAAGCATTTGTATAAGCATATGATTCTTTGAGTCTAATCACTTAGGAAATAAAATATTTGAATAAATACAGGGTAATATCATGCTCCTGATTGCTATCCTACATATGTAAAGAATGGTTAAGAATTCACGCAAAAGATGATTTATGCTAATAGAAAAGTAACAGTAGGGAAAGGACATGAAAAGTAACTCTCAAAAGAAGATACACAAATGGTCATTAAACATTTAAAAAATCTCTTACTTGCACAAGTAATTAAGATGTGACAACTAAAGCAACTGTCAAAATTTTAATTACAACATTTAGCATTAGTGAGGGAGAAGAAAAATAAAAACAAACACCTGTAATTCTGTTTGCCAAAGGTAAATTGGTACCATTTTTCTTGAGAGTTACTTGGCAATATATAGATTTTAAAAACCTTCAGAACACCCTTTATTAATCCCTTTATTCCTCCAGATATTTTGCTTCTAAAAATTTATTCTAGGGGCGCCTGGGTGGCTTAGTTGTTAAGCGTCTGCCTTCGGCCCAGGTCATGATCCCAGGGTTCTGGGATCGAGCCCCGCATCGGGCTCTCTGCTCGGCAGGAAGCCTGCTTCTCCCGCTACCATTCCCTCTGCTTGTGTTCCCTCTCTCCCTGTGTTTCTCTCTGTCAAATAAATAAAATCTTTAAAAAAAAAAATTTATTCTAGAAAACATAGATAATAATAGATATTATATATAATACAGATTAAATATATATACAAAAAAGGTTATATAGAAGGCTGGTCTGTATTAGAAGAAGATCAGAAGAATCTGAATTTTAAAAAGTGACAGGGACTTGCTTAAAAATTAGAGTACATTCACGTGATGGAAAATTATATAGCCATTAAAAAGAATATTATAGAAAATAACATTAAAGAAAAATATTAAGTAACACAGAAGCATTTCCATGACACAATATGAAAAATTCAAATGCTAACATATGTACAGAATCACACGAAAAACATAAACGAGGATAGGAGCTGCTCTTCTGTTAGTGTTGAAATTATAAGCAGTTCTACTTTTCCATATTTCCCCCAAATATCTTCAAATAATGTGTACTACTTTAATTACTTAAAACCACAATTAATGTTGTTAAAATAAAGAGAAATTATTCCATTTGCCAGTTTGGCTGTAATCATGCACCAACAGGTTATGGTGTTAGTACTGAGTAGAGTAACAGCGGAAGGCCAAGTAGAGAGCATCCGGCCTCATGGCCCAGTAGGGGTAGGGATAGAATACAGAAATCAATTTCAGCTCAATGGACAAATGGTAGGTAGCATTTTTAAGTTGTTTTACACTGAAAAACACTAAAAGTCCAACCTTGAGAATCACAAGAGCTCAGAGACAACAGAGTAGAAATAATAGTTTCAGCTTTTGGAGACTGTGTTGTTTAAATCCAAGTTAAGTTTTTTTTTTTTTTTTAAATAAAGATTTTATTTATTTGACAGAAACACAGGGAGAGAGGGAACACAAGCAGAGGGAATGGTGGTGGGAGAAGCAGGCTTCCTTCTGAGCAGGGGGCCCGATGCGGGGCTTGATCCCAGGCCCCTGGGATCATGACCTGAGCCGAAGGCAGCCGCTTAACGACTGAGCCACCCAGGCGCCCCCCAAGTTAAGTTTTAAACATAGGAGGTGGTCCCTATGAAATCAGTCATTTCGAAGTTGAGCACTTTCCCTCAAACAGGAGTCTCAGGCAAATGCAAATGTAGCTTGTATCTGTCATTCTAAAATTTAGCCTCTCATAGCTGGTGAATCAGAACAAGACTCATCCAGAGAACTTCACTAACTTAAAATCAGATCAGAGTCTCTTGGGGACATCTATTTAAAAATGCAGATTCTGAGGCTTTTCCCATGTAGAGCCTCTGATGTAATAAATCTGAGTTGATAGCAGGATATCTGTATTGTAAGTAAACTCTGCAGGTTTAGACAGTCAACATACATGATGTCTAGTGTGCAATGGTTAAACCACAATGTCAGCTAAGTTACTGCAGTTGGTGGTGTGTCATATACCCTACATTTCTGTCCCATGTGGAAAAAATCTGTGTTCAGTTTAAAAGACAATTCCTCAGTCACGTTGGTTAGCTGGTTTCTTTGGTTCCTAAATTTAGAGGAACTGGAAGATTACATCCCAAGTACATGTATCCCCTCTAGTTTGTTTTTTTACACAGTCTTAATCATATAATAAAATATATTACGATTCTCATGCCACAGTGTGGGATTTATAGTTTCCAACTAATCTTTTTATTATCTTCATAAAAGTCATGAGTTAATGTTTTTTGAAATTTCTTTATGTATTCTATTTTTTTTTTTTAAGATTTTCATTTATTTATTTGACAGAGAGAAAGAGATCACAAGCAGGCAGAGAGGCAGACAGAGAGAGAGAGAAAAGCAGGCTCCCCACCGAGCAAAGAGCCCGATGTGGGGCTTGATCCCAGGACCCCGAGATCATGACCCGAGACAAAAGCAGAGGCTTTAACCCACTGAGCCACCCAGGCGCCCCTGTTTTATGTATTCTAATTCAGGAACACTACCTTTATATTATATTCAAAATTGTGATGCTTGAATGGGCCAAATCAGATATGCAGGATTTCTTACCAAATGATACCTTAAGAAAGCTTACTTCTTTCTAGGTAGACTTAGATATTGCACAGCATCCAGGAATGGTCTTTGTGTTTCTGCAGTTTGCACAGTAACTAAGAATTGACTATCAGATTGACTACCCTAACATTTGTTGTTGTTGTTGTTATCTGTGGCTTTATTTTAAGTTCATTAGATCTTCTATGAGTCCCTAAGGGGTTGAGCAAAGGTCCGAGAAATACTGCCCTTGGATTGGGCTCCTGCTCTCTTCCCATCCTTGATTCCATGGACTTTTGCTATACTCAGTCTTTTTTTTTTTTTTTTTTAAGATTTGATTTGATTTGATTTGATAGAGAGCAAAAGCAAAAGAAATCACAGAGGGATTCTTTGCTGAGCGGGAGCCTGATCTGGGGCTCCATCCCAGGACCCCGAGATTATGACCTGAGCCAAAGGCAGGGACTTAACCATCTGAGCCACTCAGGTGCCTCTGCTATACTTGCTGCAAAGGTTCTACTTTCAGGTATTTTGTGTGTTAAGTTTCTGTGTGTAACTTTATTAGAAAGTGGATTCTAGGGGCGCCTGGGTGGCTCAGTCGTTAAGCATCTGCCTTCGGCTCAGGTCATGATCCCAGGGTCCTGGGATCGAGCCCCGCATCGGGCTCTCTGCTCTGCAGGAAGCCTGCTTCTCCCGCTACCATTCCCTCTGCTTGTGTTCCCTCTCTCGCTGTGTTTCTCTCTGTAAAATAAATAAAATCTTAAAAAAAAAAAAAAAAAGAAAATGGATTCTATAAAAAAGAAGAGGGAGGATGTTTCCAAGATCTTGATAATCACTGGATTTAGTCATTCAATATTTATGAACTTATGAAAATCACATTTTCTGACAGGCTAATAATTCTGAAATCAAAGATGAGTAAGAGCTCATCATTAGTAAAGGAGAAAGATATGTAAAGCAGAGAAATTGCAGTTAAACTGAGGCTTAAAAATGAAAATTTGTGAGATAGTGTTAGGGGAAAGATGCTGTTAACAATGGAAGTATCATATAAAAGGGCCTAACCTCCAGAATGGTGGAAAATTCACTGTGACAAGAATGTAAATGTATGGTGAAGGGGGCAGGAGACATTGTTGGGACCAAGTAGCAAATCATTTTCACTCCCAGTCAAGGAAATTGGATTTTAGCAGTTAGGTAACAAAAGCTCTCATTAAACAGGAAGGTACCTTGGTCAGAATGTCCAATTTTTAGGACCATATATGTGATGGCATATTAATAGAGTATACGTAGGGGTGAGACAGAACTTACGGCAGGGAAACCAGATGAAAATTGAAGTTGTATTTGATGAGGAATTAAGAGAGTGACAGCATTTCTATGATAGAAATTAATAACCTCTGCTTAAATGCAAGGATAAGAGGATGAGCTTTGACACAATAAGTTTCTATGAAAATCAGTGGCAATGATGCTACATTACGGAAGGAGAGTCTGGGGGTATAGGGTTGCCCAGAGCAGCAGGAGTGAAATGATGGGAGAACAGAAGAGAAAGGAAATATTGAATTGATATACTCATTACTTGGGGAGAAGTAGGAAGAACAGAAAACCCATTTTTACTTTAGTTCTGGCGTTATCATGTAAAAAACAAAGATACAACTGAGGTCAATAGGCCTAACTTCCAGGGGCAATGGGCAACTCTTGCTTCCTACCCCACTCTTCCTTCCAAAAAAACAAATGCTGAAGACTGCACCCTCATTGTCCTATTGAGATTTCTGATCCCAAAGTCTAGATAAATGGCAGAGTACTGGTTTTCCACAGTGAGATTTTGAATCTTCATATGTTCATTCTAGATTTGGAAGCTAGAGTGAGATTTTGAATCTTCATATGTTCAGTGCCAGTTTCTTAGCTACTTAAAAGTTGTGATTAGTTCTCTTTTCTCACAAGTTCAAAGCTTAATTCACTGGTCATGTGGACTACACAATAAGAATATGTTATCTTATTATAATAGAGACTAGTTTAATTAATAAATCTTTTCAAAAAAAATAAAAATAAATCTTTTCAAAACATTTTTGTGTGGTGACAGATCTTACATAAATAAATAATCTTTAAAGCGGACTTTTGAACAAGGACAAAAACTTCCTCTTCCTAATTTGAAACTTTCTACAATCAACTGAAACTGAAATTATGAACACTGTTCACAATTATTGTTTCAGTTAGTTCTCAGTGAGATAATACAAATGAAGAATGCAAAAGAAATTCATGTGCCATTTTTAATGTCATTTAGCCTAAATACTTTTGCCAAAAAATCATACTCACAACCTTTTGATAGTTTTAGGAACACAACGTGTGAAAGAATATTCCAATGACATAATATACAAAAATGTGTTACATATAGAAGAATAAAAATTTATGTTTCGGGGGTTATTGCCGTGGGAAGAAGGGCCTGATCTTCATAGACATCTTCTTCATTGAATACCAGGACCCCTTCCAGTTCATCCATACCACTCCATCATCTGTGCCATGTTTTGCCATGTCCCAGCTGTAATGTCCACCCCAGTAGTATCTGCCATTTGGATTGGCTGCATGACACCTATTATACCACCATCCACCGCCATCTTCTTTAGAACACTGTTTTCTGGGATCTGCAGTTATCCTGAAAGGAAGTGTTTGCGGTTATTAGAACTGTAGTGCTGTTGAGTTAATTCTTTGCAAAATAGCCACAGGTGAGTGTGGTGCACAATACTCTTTCACTCTGGTTTTATAAGTAAAATCAAAATAAAACACAAAAGGCCTTCTCTGCCCTATAGCAAGAAAGAGAGAGAACTGGGCCTGGTGACAAATTCATTGGCATTTGTTTCTTTAAACTGACACGTCTGCTTTTAGCTCCCTTTGTATTAGAGAACCCTGAAAAACGAAATGAAGGTTCCAATATACACATAAGAATATACAGATAGAGAAACTTATCTAAATTTTCACTACTCAGAAGGTAACTGTGCTCTAGTTCCAGTTCCATCTTTTATCATTGTATGACCTTGGGTTAGTTACTTTGTCTCTCTAAGCTTCATCTGTCAAGTGAGGATAATAATGACAACCTTATAGCAGAAATGGTTTAGAGTAACACATGAAGAGCTTAGTATGGTGGCTAAGGCCCAGGAAGCACCCAAGAAATGATAGTTATCAATAACATGAGCTCCCACTAAGGACCCCAATCACACATTTGTAGTAGCTTTTAAAGCAGGGGAAAAGACATCATACATACCAGCCATCATTGTCCCTGTCGTATGTGCTGAAGTACATGCTGTTGTGAATGGTCATAGTTTGATTTTCTCCAACCAGTTGAGAAGCTCCTTCTATGAGGGCATTGCCAGCCGTTCCCTTATATTTGCTCACAGAGAGCTGGTATTTGTTGGCCTCATTCTGTACAGTGAATCCTCCATAAAGGGCCTTCACCTTGTCACCTTTCCAGTCCTCCATTTCGATCAAAAGTTCCGTGGGTCCCATGTTGGTAAGCTGGCTAATTTTATCATTTCCAAGCCAATACTCCCCTAAAGGAAAATAAAATAAAACCTCACCAAAAGTAACACCTTTGGAAATTAAAAATTGCCTTCCTTCCTTTATCTTTGGTTTTTACAATCTTTTTTGTAAACTCTTCTTAACTTCCTAGAAACAGACTCTTAGCACTATGGTTTTTAAATGGAAATAAAAAAATTTTCAACATGATGATTTATGTTATACTCCCAGTTTTTACCTGGTAGACCACAGTATTTTTTCCCATCGGCATTGGTTGCAATATTTCCAAATCCTTGCTTATATGGATCCCATTTCCTGCCAAAGTCAACACTACCATCTTGACGGTTCTGAATTACTGTCCATCCTTCAGTTGAAAGAAAAAAAAATGGCACATATTAACCAATAACAAATAGTCTCACTTTGGGAAGAATGTCTGAATTCCTCACCTATTTAATTTATTTTATGCCCACCTATGTTTAGTACTTCAAAATAAGTATGAAAGGAAGACTTAAAATCTTTGGAGACCTCAAGTACTTCATCTTACCTCAAACTGTGAATCATAGATATTTTATAACCTTTAAAACATCAGGTTAAGTTCCAAGTGAAATGGCTCATTGTTAGTATGTTAAAGCTGAGTCTTATTTCTTGACATTCTAAGGTATCAAAATAATTACAGCATAATAGGTGAACAACTATCGAATACTGACCTCCATTCTCTGTGGTCATATCACAGTATACTCTGTATGGTGTGATCGAACTGTGAGGCTGAATGAGATACATTTCAGATGTTTCACCTCCATTCCTGATAATTTCCTCACATTCTGCAAACATAAGATAACATATATTCAGGGAACTACAATGTAACTCCTTGGTCTTTAGTCATTAATTTTATCAGATAACACAGGTTACTGAGGAATGTTTTAGACATTTGAGAGTAAATTAAAGAAACTGAATCATCTTTTTACTGAAAATCAAACTCAATTTTGAGTTCTATTTCCCAAGGGGATGAAACAAGCCCTTCTTCACCTTTTAGGTCCTAGGATATACATAACCTGCCAGAACACAAGGGACAGAGAAACTCCTATGTCCCCCCATGCATCTGCCACCTAGCCAAACAAACATGTACATTAGCCGGGTGAGCTACCACTACCATTACATTACACCCTATTCATCAAAAACTGGCGAATACATTAGGCTAAGTCAGAACACAGCAGGCTACAAATATCTTCATGATGTGCTCTTATGTCATTAGGATTGGTGGGGGAAGAGCCACTAAGCTTTTTGAAGTTCTCTTATTTTTAGAGAGTATTTGTTCTGGAACCCTCTAGAAATATGTTTATTAACTAGTTACCTTTGCCAGACACCACAGGAATATTACAACTGACTGTGCATGGGGTGCGGCAGTATTCCATCTGAGCGGAGACATCAGATTCTAATTTTTGTATTTTGCTTCTCAAGTTTTCCAGGATTGAACGGAGCACACGAAGGTTAGTTGGGATATTGCTGTTCACAGTTTCATCTATATATAATTGGTACTTTTCTAGTTCTGAGGAGTACTCGTTTACTGCATTTTCATTATCTGGAAACATGAAATTATGAAGGAATGGTAAGCTTTTTCTCCCAATAAAAAAACTACAGGTATACAACCACACAGTTCTGATTTTGATTTTCTGAGAATAAGTTAATAGACACAGAGTTACTGTCAGGCAATCATAATATGTAGTTGTATGAGAGAAAATCATTTTGTTCTTGACATATACAAATCAACATAAACTCTAGTTACTATACTAGTAATTTACCTTAGGTATAAGCTAAAAATTATGCCTAATAATAAATACAAAATGTTCTTTATTTCTCTGATGAGGAAAAGAGGAGAAAGCAGTACTTAGGCCTTCCATCTCAGAAGTTCAACATCATATGCATAAGATACATATTTATTATTCATCTCATCTAAGTATAGTAAAGCCTTGAAATTTACAAGAAGAATGTCATGATACCTTTGAAAAATGTCCGAATTTGGATAAGCTACTCACTGAGATGCCTATGCCATGCTTACTGACTAGCTGATTCCTAACCACCCAGCTGATAGCATTCAACATTCATATCTCAAGAATCAAAGATTTGGTAGCACTATCTGCAATACAATTGAGTACGTCATAGATTACCCTCTTACACTCAAAGCCAGAAGTATTAAATCTATAAATGCTAAATTTGACTCTGAATATTATCTTCTGATTCAAAAATTTCTTATAGAATGAAAATAAGGATTCATGGTGAATTTTTCATAGAATGATTCTAGCTGAGAAGAAGTGCTAAATAGTGCTTATATGGCAAACTGCAAGTAAAGGTGGCTAAGTGAGAACTTTAGGGTAATCAGGCTCATACTGAAAGCAGTAGGATGCTATTTAGGCTAATCTAGAAATGTTGATCTTCTCAGAATCATGCATTCCCATGGCAGTTCAAGAAGTTCCAATTTTATAGTAGTAGCAAACATAAAACACAGGATATCTACCTAGTATTTGTTTCTGTCTGTTTTTCCACATCTCTTTTAGCAGAGTTACATACTGAAAGGTGCTAGAAGAGGACTGGGACACAGACTCCACATTGTTATTTAACTCCTCTATACTTTTTCTGATTGGCCTTTCCTGTTTTACCAAAGTATCTTGCAACTGACATCCTGTAGGACACAACACTCCCTGCAAACAAAGAAAATGGCAGGCATTAGATAAAGGATTCAGATTATGGGTATTTGTGAAAACAGTACACAGTGAAAATTCAATGATATCATTAGCCAATGTAAAAATTTGTAATTTGATTATCTGTAAGTCCAGAAATTCTAGAGTCCTCAACATATTCCTGTGAAGATTAAAATTAGTCCTTACCATAAAATAAATATAGCTGGACTATGAAAATTTTACCACCTGAACAAATGAGGTAGGCAAAATACAAAACACAAAATTAAGAACAATTTTTACAATCTTGGGCTCAGACTAAAGAAGACTAGAAAGGAACCCTTAACCCAAGGCCCAATGAGTTTTGTAGTTATTTCCAAAATAAAAAAATGATAATGATGTGAGTCAAAGCAACATTAGGAAGCCATGAGGAAGATAGGCATTCTCTGCATGGGAGACCCATCACGACAAGAAACATCAGTGCACCCACCAGGTCTGGGTCAGCATGAAGACAGCCCCCAGCATCAGGGGCTTTACTTTCTACTTTCTTTTGGCCGGCCACTGTTTTGACTGGACGAGCCCGATAGCCGCCTCCACTGATGGGAGGTGAGACAGGTCTCAAGCTGGGAGCCTCTTCCCTCTTCTTGTCACGAGGCCGGTGACTTCGGGCATCCGCAGTGGCCTTCAGGAACAAGGTAGAAATAAAATGTAAAGTGTTATCAAAGATTTGACATGTAACTATTCCAGTACACTGATTTACAATTTAGGTTATCACACGATTAATGGTTTGCTTAAGGTCTATCAATTGGCTAGTCGTTGTTGGTAAATCAATAAACTGCTTAGGTCTCTTCGGTAATGATAGAAAAACTGCATGAAAAGCTACTGTCCCAGAGGTGCCTGGGATGGAGCCCTCATGGGGCTCTCTGCTCAGCAGGGAGCCTGCTTCCCCCTCTCTCTCTGCTTGCCTATCTGCTTACTTGTGATCTCTCTCCCTGTCAAATAAATAAATAAATAAATAAATAAATAAAAAGAAAAGAAAAGCTACTGTCTCGGAGTTGTTTTTAAAAAACTCCAGGGGCGCCTGGGTGGCTCAGTCGCTAGGCGGCTGCCTTCGGCTCAGGTCATGATCCCAGGGTCCTGGGATCGAGCCCCGCATCGGGCTCCTTGCTCTGCAGGAAGCCTGCTTCTCCCGCTACCATTCCCTCTGCTTGTGTTCCCTCTCTCGCTGTGTTTCTCGCTATCAAATAAATAAAATCT
>CM053604.1:110870586-110916561 GCA_028646535.1 Procyon lotor | reverse complement strand
AGAAGATACCAAATTATAGTATGTGGTATCTACTCTCCTAGCTGAATAATAATCAGGGAACAAACATTAAATTTTTATATAAGGACTGAATAAGAATAAAAGAGATTTCTTTCCACCAGAATCATAAAATGAAGTGTTAAGTGGATGTTATACCCTGCAAATGCTCCAGGAGCGGGAGGATAGTGTGTTCCAGAAGGGTAGTTTTTGTGAAGGAACTCAGTCTTGGACTGTACTTTAAAAGATGGGAGACTATTTAGGCAGATAGACAAGTGGGGAATGGATAGATGAACCTGGTCTTATGTTGTCGCCAGATAACTGGACTGGAATTACATTTAGGCTTCTGTTACCTCACCTACTTCAGACTCTGGGAGATGAAAAAGGGCTTGACCTTTTAACAGGGTTGGCCCGGCACCTGAAACTGGAGAACGTCGTCTAGGGTATACTGAGAAATTCTTTGAGACTGCAGTTGGCTCAGACCCACACACTGATCATTTCATCTGGGCACATACAATAGGCACACACTTGCTCAAATTGGTTTCTATTAGGTGGGCCCAGCTGGCTCAGGCAGAAGACCATGTTACTTTTGATCTTGGGGTCATGAGTTTGAGCCCCACATTGGGTGTAGAGATTACTTAAATAAACTTTTAAAAAGGGGGTTTCTGTTAACCTGGACAAGATAATTTTAGACACCATTTATCATGAGAAGGCTTTGAATAATAGATCCCCACCAAAAATGAGGACATTTTTGTCAGTCAAAGTTAAAGAAGCGTGAGAAGCGCTGGGAGCTTCACCATGCCTCATGGCAGAGCAAGCCTCTTATCTCAGGGATAGCTCAAGCAGTGGCAACCATTGCTTCTAGTCTGTGGGGACTCACATCTTGCTCACATAACCAGAGTCAAAGGCCAGACTATCACAGTGTCAGCGAAATCTCGAACCCTGTGTGAAAAGGAAGCAAGATATGTGGAAACTTCAGATTATTTGGCTGTAAAGAAATAGGAAAAAATAAGACTTTGACCTAGCATGATTCCATTTCCAGAAATACAGCAGTGCTTAAATGATAGGCAGCATTTTATTGCAAATAATTCAGATACACAAGATCATCATGCTAATTATATGCAGAAAGAGCACTTGACGGGATTCAAGAAAAATGTCAGGCCAGACTTCTGAGAGAAAGAATGGGGAGATATGTCAATAATTTCTTGCAGAATAATTATTAGGAAGAAGCACTAAATCATTCTTCACAGCGGAGCACAGAGGCAGACACAGGAATAATTAAAGTTAGGAATGATAAAAGGATGTCTGCACTCGTTTTTAAAAATTTAGTGTGGTTCTGGGAACTAATCCAACTAATGGGATAAGGAAAAACAAGAAATAGGGAAAATCAAACAATAATGATTTGTAGATCAGGGAAATAAAGCAAGCAACAGAGAAACTGTTGACACGAATCAAAGTACCCTGTAAGATGATTCCACACAAGATGGCTATAGTACATGAAAATTAATAGTTTTCCTGGGTAACAACAGTGAACTATTGTCTACTGTCTAAAAAAAACACTTTCACACCATGAACACAACCTATAGCACAAACAGGAAATGTGAAAACTCTATATAAATGAACAAAATAAATAAAACTCCATCCAAAGTCTTAATAAATGGAAAGACACACTGTGCCCCTGGAAGAAGAAAACCGCAAGATTTTAAATATGCCATTTCCATAGCAATTAATATTTAAGTTTAATGTGATCCCAGACTTCCAGTGACTTTTGTTGGAAGAACTTTATAAATTGATGATCAAATTTATGTGATAGAATATATCAAAATGTTTAAGAAATTTTTGAAAGCAGAATCATGAGAGGCAGGCATGTCTGTCCTACCATGTATAAAATACATGTGGAAATAAAAAGTCAGAACAGAATAGACAGCTCAGAAACAGATACGGTTATATGTGGAAATCTAGTATGGGCTCTGATATGGGAAAACCTCAGTATTATATTGAAATAAAAAAGCTGTGTGCTAGTCTAAGTGCAACGTTTATTTAGACTCATCTAAATGTATAATTTACCAATATAAACACCATTGAATGGATATATGTTGAAGGACATATAAGAAATAACATTGCTAGGGACGCCTGGGTGGCTCAGTGGGTTGAAGCCTCTGCCTTCGGCTCAGGTCTTGATCTCGGGGTCCTGGGATGGAGCCCCGCATCGGGCTCTCTGCTCAGCGGGGAGCCTGCTTCCCCCTCTCTCTCTCTGCCTGCCTCTCTGCCTACTTGTGATCTCTCTCTCTCTGTCAAATAAATAAAATCTTTTTTTTTTAAAAAAGGGAAATTATTGACCTAATAGTTCTTTGCACTCTGCATATATATTGACTTCTGTAAGAGAGGCAGTATTGCATATTGGCTAAGGCACAGTCCCTGGGTTGCCAGTTACATTCGCTATATGACTTTGTGTAAATTATTTACCCGATATATAAGGTACTTGCGAGAATTAAAAGACACAGTTTATGTAAAAAGTCTTACTCCAGTGCCTAACGAATATTAAGCACTTCCTATGTGTAAGCTATCATCGTCGTCATCATCATACCAGACGACAGACCGTTTTAATGTATATCCTTTGGTATAAAAGCATCTGCCCACGAATAGAGGATGGGTTAAGACGTGTTTTTCAGTAAAAATAAATTATATGCTTCTCTGAAAAGAATATTGTAGACACTTCATTAATGTAGAAAGATAGCACAGAATATTGGGGAAAATACTCAGAATATATAGCATCATCTTAATAAAAAAATCCATTTTAATACAGATCTAGAAGGATGTTGATTAAAGTATAAAGATAGAGACTCCATTTCATCGGGAACTAGTAACTACTTGCGGTCAGAATAGAAAATGTCACCCGACTAATGACATCTATTAGTTATTTCCTCACCCATACATCACTGTTCCACATCCAGACACACTCATGGGGGGAAAAGCTGGTCTTTATCTTCCAGTTCTCAAGCTCTGACAAGAACTTATAATTCATTTAATAAAAATTAGTTTGGTAGTAAGTTATGGTGCAAGAATACTGTGGCACAGGGAATATCATATGCTGCCACTAAAAAAGCCCGGTAAATTTGAACACGCTGTTGTAGAAAAATGGCCAAAATAAATTAGAGTTCACAGGAACATATTTATTTTTTATTTTTTTTTTAAGATTTTATTTATTTATCTAACACACAGAGAGATCACAAGTCGGCAGAGAGACAAGCAGAGAAGGGGGAAACAGGCTCCTTGCTGAGCAGAGAGCCCGATGTGGGGCTCAATCCCAGGACCCTGAGATCAGGACCTGAGCTGAAGGCAGAGGCTTTAACCCACTGAGCCACTCAGGCCCCCTCACGGGAACATATTTAGTGAGTAGACTTCTTTAAAGGGTTGATTGAACTTACACATCTGCTTTTGCTCCTTCTCAAAACCTCTTTAAAATGACAGTAGGATTGTTTTTTGGTTATTGTAGCCATAAAAACACAGGGACAGGAATAAGCAAAGAGAAAAAAAAACAGAACAAAATTTTAGAAACAAGTACACCTGAAACTGATCTTACATTATATGTTAACTAATTGGCATTTAAATAAAAACTTAAAAAAAAAAAAGGCCTCTGGCAAGTGGTAACCAGCACAATGGAGAAAGCTGAATCCTAAACTGTTCATGAGGGAAGTAAAAAACCAACCTAATTTATACAGCCGAATCCTCAAAGTCGCAGAAATGGGCACTATCCTGGAGGAACTGGCGTAAGGGAAGGTCATTAAAATGCTGAGACCTTGTAATTAGTGTAAAATACAGGATACCCAGTTAAATGTGAATTTCAGATAAAGGACAAATGACTTTTTAGTATAAATATATTCCAACCATTACATAAAATATACCTATCATGTAAAAATTATTCATTGCGTACCTTAAATTAAAAATTGAGCTGAGTGTCCTGTATTTGTTTACTAAATCCAGCAGCCTTACTTGGAATGGGCACAGCCCCCAGGAGCACCTCTCTAAGAAGGAAGGGGAGAAGAGGCACCTGGGTGGCTCAGTCGTTAATCTGCCTTCGGCTCAGGTCATGATCCCAGGGTCCTGGGATGGAGCCCCACATCGGGCTCCTTGTTGGCAGGAAGCCTGCTTCTCCCGCTACCACTCCCTCTGCTTTTGTTCCCTCTCTCGCTGTGTTTCTCTCTGTCAAATAAATAAAATCTTTAAAAAAAAAAAAAAAAGGAAGGGGAGAAGAGGCTTAGAGAGAACCCTGGCTTCTCCCATCTCTTCGCCTGGTGATTCGCTAGCGGTGCTCCCTATAGCAGAACCGAACTGGAAGACGGTTGGCAAAAAAGCCTAGGAAATGGTTTTTTGACCCACAGCCACACAGCGTTACAGAGTAGAGGATAGAAGGATGGGTCTGGAGCTGACTGACAGTAAGTAAATAACAGGCAATTTTAGCTTGAGATATTTACAATTATGGAGATGAATCTTGGTTAATTTCTTTGTATACATGCTTTGGGTGGTGTATTTTGGTGCTCAAACATTTTGGGTGCTTCTTTTGGGGGTGGGAAAAAATATCCATGATAACTGGAATGTGAAGTGTCAGAAAACAAGAACCACACTGGAGACACTTGAGGTCCACCTAAAATGCCACACGAGTACGGTTAAGCGGCTGCTTTCGGCTTGGGTCGTGATCCACGGATCCTGGGTTTGAGCCCCACATGGGGATCCCAGGGAGACTACCTCCCTCTCCTCCATGCTTATGGTATCTCTCACTCTCTCTCTGTCTCTCAAATAGATAAATAAAATCTTTATTTATTATTTATTTATTTATTTAAAAAAGATCTTATTTATTTATTTGCCAGAGAGAGAGTGCACACAAGCAGGGGGAGCAGCAGGCAGAGGGAGAAGCAGGCTCCCCACTGAGCAGGGAGCCCAGTCGCAGGACTCCTGGATCATGACCCGAGCTGAAGGCAGCCGTTTAACCGACTGAGCCACCCGGAAGTCCCGATAAATAAAATCTTTTTTAAAAAAATGCCATAGGAGTGCAGAAGAGAGATTGCTCATTCTGATGAGGGTGAGGGGTGGAGGGTGGGGCTTTGAAGAAGTTTCACTGAATCATTTGAATGAGATTTGCATGAAAGAAGGGGAGAGGGAAAGTCATTGCCAGATGGACAGTTAGATCAAAACTAAAGGCGAGAAAGTGTGTTGTGTGTTCTGAGAATAACCATGGTTTGGTACTGCTTCGTAGAAAAGATGGTGTATGGTGTATGGGTGGGATGGGGAAAGAGTTTGGTCGTGTGGGAACAGCACTTTGTTGGGGGAGGTGCCTGAAGACGGAGCTAAGAATTTAGCTTTTATACAGCCCAGTAAGGCCAAGGCACCGGGAAACCATTCAAGGATACCAGAACCAAGGAAGAAGTTAGATCTAGACCAGGTGTATTCGAGGCTGGATTAATGGATTAGATTTCTCAGGAAGTACAGAGCAATGGGTCCCAGACTTATAGAACCCACGGCCCCTGTTGATAAACACCCAGAGATATCTGCCCTGGGAAATCTTTAAGGCACCCATTGTAAATCATTGCTTTATTCTGCTTACCCCAGTCAAAACTAACTTTGTCAAATTTTCTTTTTCCTAGTATTTTGGAAAAAAAATAATAAATTTTCCTTTCCTAAATACAAAATATATCAATTCCAAAAATTTTTAAAAAGATTTTATTTCTTATTTGACAGAGAGATCACAAGTAGGCAGAAAGGCGGGGGGTGGGGGGGTGGGGAAGTAGGCTCCCTGCTGAGCAGAGAGCCCGATGTGGGGCTGGATCCCAGGACCCTGAGATCATGACCTGAGCCACTCAGGAGCCCTCCCCCCATTTTTAAAAAAGATTTTATTTATTTATTTGAGAGAAAGAGAGAGTATGAGCAAGGGGGAGGAGAAGAAGGAGAAGCAGACTCCATGCTGAGCAGGGAGTCTGATGGGGGACTTGATCCCAGAACCCCGGGATCATAACCTGGACCAAGGCAGACGCTTAACTGACTGAGCCTCACAGGTGTACCCCAAAAACATTTGGTTTGTCATATTATATTAATACTATACTCAAACTATTGAAGTAAATACATAAATTGCTAGTTATTTCATGAACAATTTGACAATTCACATTTTATCTCATTGTAATTTGATGTGATTCTTTTTCTTTTTCCTATTTGTGTGTGTGTGTGTATATGAGTGTGCACACGCACATACATATTTGGGCTTTATTAGTACACATGTGTTTAAGGAGAATGTTATGGACTAAATGTTTGTGTCCTCCATCAAATTCATATGTTGAATTCCTAACCCCAATGTGATGGTTTTAAGAGGTGGGGGGTCTTCAGGAGGTGATTGGATCATGAAGATGGAATTCTCATGAAATAGATTAGTATCCTTATAAAAAAGACCCTACAGACCTTTCTGGTGAGGATAGAGCAGTAAGATGGTCACCTACAAGCCATGAAGCAGGCTCTCACCAGGTACCGTAACTTGATTTGGCACTTCCCAGCCTTCAGGAACAGTGAGAAATAAATGTTTGTTGTTTAAGCCACTCAGTCTATGGTATTTTTTTTTTAATTTTTAAATTTAATTTTATTTTTTCAGTGTTCCAAGATTCATTGTATATGCACCACACCCAGTGCTCCATGTAATACATGCCCTCCTCAATACCCACAACCAGGCTCACCCATCCCTCCCAGTCACTTCCCCCACAAAACCCTCAGTTTGTTTCTCAGAGTCTCTCATGGTTCGTCTCCCCCTCCGATTTCCCCCAATTCACTTTTCCTTTCCTTCTCCTAATGTCCTCCATCTTATTCCTTATGCTTCACAAGTAACTGAAACCATATGATAATTGACTGTCTCTGCTTGACTTATTTCACTCAGCATAATTTCCTCCAGTCACGTCCACGTTGATACAAAAGTTGGGTATTCATCCTTTCTGATGGCTGTTAATATTCCATTGTATATATGGACCATATCTTCTGTATCCATTTGTTTGTTGAAGGGCATCTTGGCTCTTTCCACGTTTGGTGAGTGTGGCCATTGCTGCTATGAACATTGGGGTACATATGGCCCTTCTTTTCACTACATCTGTATCTTTAGGGTATTTTTGTTATAGCAACCCAAACTAAGACAAGCTTGATATCTATAAATCGTATCACACTATATATTGAGATTTCTTTTGTTTTCTTAACCAGTATAGTTAAGGATCTCTCCTCCCACCCAGGTCTGTACATTGCGTATTTGTTTTGTTTTTTAAAGATTTTTATTTTTTATTTTTTTGACAGAGAGATCACAAGTAGGCAGAGAAGCAGGCAGAGAGAGAGGGGAAAGCAGGCTTCCGTTGAGCAGAGAGCCCGATGCGGGGCTGGATCCCAGGACCCTGAGATCATGACCTGAGCTGAAGGCAGAGGCTTTAACCCACTGAGCCACCCAGGCACCCCATGGTGAATTAACTTTTTTTTTTTTTAATTTTTAAAAAAATATTTTATTTATTTATTTGACAGAGGGAGAGAGATTACAAATAGGCAGAGAGGCAGGCAGAGAGAGGGAGAAGCAGGCTCCCTGCTGAGCAGAGAGCCCGATGCGGGGCTCAATCCCAGGACCCTGAGATCATGACCCGAGCCGAAGGCAGAGGCTTTAACCCACTGAGCCACCCAGGCACCCCTGAATTAACTTTTTAAAAACAACATTGTTGAGTTAAAATTTGTATAACATACATAGTTCACTAATTTAAAATATACAATTTGATGGTTTTTAATATATTCACAGAGTTGGGCAATCATCACTGTGATCAGTTTTAATTAATTAATTAATTAATTTTAAAGATTTTATTTATTTGACAGAGAGAAACACAGCGAGAGAGGGAACACAAGCAGAGGGAATGGTAGAGGAAGAAGCAGGCTTCCAGCCGAGCAGGGAGCCTGATGCGGGGCTTGATCCCAAGACCCTGGGATCATGACCTGAGCTGAAGGCAGACACTTAATGACTGAGCCACCCAGGCGCCAGCCACTGTGATCAATTTTAGAACATGTTTGTCACGCCCAAAAGAAGCACCAGACTCACTAGCAGTCCTTCCCCCTTTTCCCTCAATTCTTCATCCCTGGGCAACCACTACTCAACTTTCTGGAGACTCTATAAATGTGCCAATTGTGGAGATTTTCAATAAAGAAAATCCTAGGGGCGCCTGGGTGGCTCAGTGGGTTAAAGCCTCTGCCTTCGGCTCAGGTCATGATCTCAGGGTCCTGGGATCGAGCCCCGCACCGGTCTCTCTGCTCAGCAGGGAGCCTGCTTCCCCCTCTCTCTCTGCCTGCCTCTCTGCCTACTTGTGATCTTTCTCTCTCTCTGCCAAATAAATAAATAAAAAACCTTTAAAAACAAATAAAAATTAAAAAATAAAGAAAATACTATAGTAGGTGGTCTTTTGTGACTGGCTTCTTTCACTGAGCACAATGTTTTCAAAAAAGGTTCCTTCATATTATAGCATGGATCAACATTTCATTCCTTTTTATTGCTGAAAATGACTCCAATGTCATTGTGTAGGGGGAGGTCATTGAGAAGATGTGACTCGTAGGTTGACCCACAAGCTGGACCTCAGCAGCCAAAGGCTCCCCACCCTTCCCTGCTCCCAGAATCTGCCCCAAGGACAGGGTTTTAAGGTAGTGATGCGCTGTTGGGACGTATTTGTGACTGGACGTATTTGTGACTGAACTCAGTTAAGATCTCTGTATTAACTTGGTAGTCTGGTAAAGAGATCTACTCATCTTGCTGTCACCCAAGGCAAGCCTCATAAGTAAGTTCCCTTGTTTATTAAACCTTCCACCTACCAATCTGGAATGGTCTGCATCTTTCTTCAGTCTCTCCCTGCCCTCTGCATATGGGGGGGAGGGGCAGTTTCAGGTTACACCTGGAATCTCCCAAAAAGTTTGTGAACCAACATCTGAATATATACTTTTCCATCCATCAATCAATGAACATTTGGGTGAGTACGCTTTTCTACATTCAGAAACCATACCAAATACTTGCTTGAGCATAGTTATAGATCACAAGTTATTTCAGGACCCCTAATTTGCTAAGCAAATTAAATTTCCAGTTGTTAGTCATTTGAGCCATTCTAACGTTTCTGTATTACAAATGGTACAGAGCAGGGATGTTTGCCTAACGGAAGTTAGAAATTAAGAAACATAATGGTAAGACCTCCTGGGTGGCGCAGTGGGTTAAGCATCCCACTCTTGGTTTCTGCTCAGGTCACGATCTCAGGGTTGTGAGATCGAGCCCCAGGTCAGGCTCCGTGCTTAGTGTAGTATCTGCTTGAGAGATTCTGTCTTCCTCTCCCTCTACCCATCCTGTTCACACTGGCCCTCTCTCTTAACTAAATAAAGAAGTCTAAAAAATACCATAATGGGGCTCCTGGGTGGCTCAGTGGGTTAAAGCCTCTGCCTTCGGCTCAGGTCATGATCTCAGGGTCCTGGGATTGAGCTCCACAATGGGGTGTCTGCTCAGCAGGGAGCCTGCTTCTTCCTCTCTCTCTGCTTGCCTCTCTGCCTACTTGTGATCTCTCTCTCTCTCTATCAAATAAATAAATAAAATCTTTTAAAAAATAAAACAAAAATAAATAAATAAATAATACCATAATGGTAAAATAAATATATGATTTCTAGAAAATGGGCAAATGCTTGAAGTTACATAAAAAGAATATGGTACTATATCAAGATTACCATTCAAGAAATACAAACAGCTAGGAAATATGTTTATTTAAAGGCTCTTTGAACATTTTGTTGCAGATAATATCTTTATAAACAGCATATGGATGAATTTTGTCTTTTCTAAAACAAATTGTCTGAATGTCAATATCTTTTAATAATGATAATGACAGGAAAAGCAAAGACTCAGAGAACATTTGCTATCTGTTTGGCATCATTCCAGGTGATTTTATGTGTATTAACTCATAATCCTCAAAACTAGAGTCAGCTACATAATTTGCAGGGCCAAATGCAAAATAAAAATGCAGAGTCTGCTGTTTAAAAATGAGAAAGAAAGTGCCATTAATAATAGGTACGAAAACACGTGGCTTTTTTCTTTCTTCCTTGTGCATAGTGTTTTTTAAAAATTTGCTACTTAATTGTATCCTGAGTAAAAAACTTGAAAATTAAAATTAACATGAGTTAAAATTCACCTTCATTTTTATATTTTACAATGCCCATTTTAAATGAAAATATACGAGCATTTAACTCATATGATGAGTCATCAAAATTGCAAGTTGTATTTCCTAAGTCACACGTGCATATTTACTCCCTTCTTCTCAGAGCAATGAAAATGCAATGCACAACTAACTCAATCATTTTATTCCATTTCTTCATGTATGCACGTCTTACCAACGCTCTTGTCTTTGGTTCACTGATGAGGAAGGAAGACCTGAGAGGAGAGGAAGCATGGATTGCCTCATCTTTCCTTTCGCTGCCCTGAATTGTCACTTTCAGTGTAAGGGATTGGTTAATACGAAAAGCAATGTGAGTAAGGAAGGGTATGACTGGATTCCTTGATGGTCGGTGCTTCTTAAAATCCTTTGTCTTCATAGTGTGTTCAAAGCAGATTCTGGTTTGGATGATACTTTTGTGCTTTCAGTATGTTCCAGCCCACCAGGGGCCTCACCCAGTCACTCGGGGGTTGTGGGCTCTCTAGGGGCAGACAAAAAGAAAAGGCTCTCGGAGCTCGATTTCCATCACCCACCTGAGAAGTTACTGCCGGACACCAATATCCAGGATCCTGGAATTAGCTTAAAGTTCCCAAAACTATTGTGAAAACGTTAAGGTTGGACTTCGGGTATTATTGTTTATCAGGAGCAAGCAGGCTTGTTGCCTGTTCATATTTGTATAAAATTTGGCAGAAAGTACATTTTCAGAAATCCGTAACATGGCACAAAATTAAAAATGCTTTTTCCTGCAGGTCTGGATTAGAGAGAGAGAAATTTGTGGTGAAAATGAATGGATGCGAAGGCTCAAGGACAGAAGGCCAGTCTGAACCCTAGAATTCTCGACCACACTTTCCAATGGCTTGGAATTTTAGCAAAAGAACACAGTGGTGATCTTGGGTAGCATCAGTGCATAGCCACGTCTTGTACACAGCTCTAAGTCTATCATTGCTTTGTTGAATCGACAGTATTCTAGTTTTTGCTCATCTCAGGATTCCTCACAGTGAAAGCAGGGTTTTTACTTTTTTATTTTTTATTATATTCATGAACAAGGATTCTTCGATGGCTTACTCTGTTAAAAGTCATGGCTGATGGTATGCGGGTGGGACTATGATTGTCACCAAGAATTTTTAAATCTCTATTTTCTCACAAAAACTAATGGATCCTTAGTAACCCTGTCTAAATTGGTTGCACACCTACGATTTAGTGGAATGCCAAGCCTTCTCCCTTGTCTTGCTCTTTCATTTATTTTTTCTGGTCCGCTTGTAGAAATGTCAAACACTGAGAAATTTTCCTTTGATACCTCTAGACTTCTGCTGTGTGCGATTTGTTGCCAGATGTGAATGGATTGCTTTCCTTTTAGGGACTACAAAAACATTCCAAACTTGTGTTCAGGTCCTTGAAAAAGACCTTGGATTGTCCTCACACCCTTTGATGAAGTAGGGTATGCAAGATTTTTTGTTTGTTTGTTTGCTTTCAGTTCTTTTATACATAAATACAAGTCTGTTTTGAAAAAGTATGTTGGCACTTGGTTGCTTAATTCTATTACTGTATCAAATAAAAATATTGAGGCTTAAGATTCATACATCATGGTTTAATTTGGTAAAAGTTGAAGTTTACCGAATTCCTCTGCCTTAAAATGGGGGGCCGGGTGGGGGGTGGTGGGTGTGCTTTCTACTTGTTTTAAAGTTGATTTAAACCACATAACATTTAAACCATTTAAACCACATAACATTCTCTATCCATCCTGTATCTCTGCTTTATTCTTCTCGGTTTTCATTTTTAATATAATTTATTCATTTTAATTGTCCATTTCCCCTAATAGAATGTCAGCTTCTAATAGCCAGGATGTGGTGTTCATCACTGTGTTGCCAGTTCCTGAAGCAGTGTCTGGAACAGAATGGGTCCCCAGGATGTTTTGTTAGACAATCGAAATCAGATACTCTAAGTAATTGGGTAATTGGGATAGACACCTTTCAGTGATTTGATTAGATTTTTTTACCTTTGTAATAAAAATAAATGATTAAATGAATTATTAAACAATAGGGAATTGGAAATAATTTTAATGAGGATAATTTATGCTTTTATGAATTTAAAATGTAATTAATAGCTAACTCTTAGCAAACTCACAGATTTGGGAGAGACTCTGATGGCATTAAGCTGAATTTAGAAAGTGCTAGTGACAATCTCACAGCACCTGTACTGCTCAGTTTTCCAAGAAGTGGACCTTTGGACAATTGTTTTCTTTGAGCCAGTTACACCCTCTGCCGCCCTTTTTGGGTACAGTTTGTGGATTAAAGATCCTACAATGATTCAAAAATTGCTTGAGATTTTTACATCCCGTGTCATCTTTCATCACGTGTACATTTCTGAGGAACTCTGGAGACTTGAAGTGTGATTCTAAGTATGTTCTGTGTTACATTCTTGTCTAATTTCTGTCTTGAATTCCAAACTTCACATCAGTGAGGACGGTCTGAGGGCCAGTGGTGAAAACATTTCATTTGTCTGGATCCAGCTCTGATTCCTGTAACTGGACCCTGAGTGGAAAGACCCCCTGGGGATAAACATCTTTTCCCTGTGGCTTCATCACACACTGCATTTGTGAAAGGCGAGGACTGACAGGCTTTTCAGGCAGCCTTTCTTTATAGCCTGTCGTTTGTGGTGACTAAAAAGTAGCAACTGGAAGTTCCTGAGGCTGGAATGAAAACGACCCACCACTGAGAAAAGCGATATTCAGCTGGCGTCTCTGACGTCATTTTAAAAACAGTGCTTAGGAACTTCTTCAAAACTTTCAGACAGTTCAGTTCCTCCGCCCTCAGCACTATCCTGATGATTCTCTCAGGTCATACCTCTTTTCTCCATTTCTCCTGATGAGCTGTCTGCCCCTCAGGAGGAGGAGAGGGTAATGGCTCAGAGCACAGCCCACGGAACAGCCCACTCTGGTTTGATTCTCAGGGCCGGGTGCCTGCAGCCTGTTACCAAACTTCTCTGTTTCTTGATTTCCTAACTCATAAAAGTAGTGCCAGCCCCACAGAGTTGTTGCATCCGCTGAGGAGTGAAGTGGTGACGGTAACGGTGCCAGCAAGCAAAAAGGTACTCGGTAAGTATTAATTTATTATAATTATAATATAATATTATTATATTATATTATATATTATATTATAATTATAATTAATACTCGGTAAGTATTAACTGCTATGTCCCCGAATACAGTGATTTCTAGCATTCTTAGTGACTGCTAAGCCTTCTATAACTGCCTAAAAAGGTCACAGGTTCTTTACTCCCTCTTCTAGCCAGAGCTGCTAAATTAGTTCTAAGCCCCAGGACATCGATCTCTCTGAAGGCCATTGGCAAAACAGCTCTTGTATTTAGGTACAAATCAAGACGTCAATACCATCGCGGTCTTGAATGGAGCGTCTATGCTATTTGCCGGTTTCCGGTTTCCCTTGCAAATGTGTTTTCAATATCATCCCACGCCACACACTTTTCTTCTTCAACAGCTGTTCTTTTTATATACGTAAACTATAGAATATATATATGTAATACACTTGAAATATTTCCCTTTGTTAATTACTGTTTCATTTCTTAAGTAAAAATACTAATGGAAGCTTATTTACTTGGTTATTTGTAATCAAACAAGGGTGAATTTTCCCCACTCTCCAGCAGGTATGTACCTGTGCATTCAGTTCTACACCAGCTCCTTTTCAAAGACTTAGATTCTGCCTCCTACCCCCCTCGCTCGCCCCTCCCCCCCCTCCCCCGCGGAGGCGAGGCATATGATAAAGATCCAATACCCTTCTCTTCTTCATTGGTAGTAAGAGAACCTTTATATTTTAGGGGGAGAGAGCAATGCATCCACTTAAAATGCTACATATCTCAGATGTTTTTTGCAGCTATGAGTGGCCATTGGGAAAATCCTAGCCAGTGAGATTTTATCAAAGATGTTGTGTAGGCCCAGGTGCCTGGGTGGTTCAGTCGGTTAAGTGTCTGCCTCCAGTTCAGGTCATGATCCCGGGGTCCTGGGATAGAGCCCTGTATCGGGCTCCCTGCTCATTTGGGAGCCTGCTTCTCTCTCTCCTCCCCCACCTGTGCTCTCTCTTGCTATCTCTTTCTCTCTCAAATAAATAAATAAAATAGAAAGAAAGAAAGAAAGAAAGAAAGAAAGAAAGAAAGGAAGGAAGGAAGGAAGGAAGGAAGGAAGGAAGGAAGGAAGGAAGGAAGGAAGGAAGGAAGGAAGGAAGAAAGAAAGAGAGAAAAAAATGTTCTGTGGGACTTCCAGAAAGGTTGATTTAAAAATGTGGCCCCAAGGGGCACCTGGGTGGCTCAGTCGTTAAGCGTCTGCCTTTGGCTCAGGTCATGATCTCAGGGTCCTGGGATCGAGCCCCACATTGAGCCCTGCATCGGGCTCCCTGCTCAGCAGGAAGCCTGCTTCTCCCGCTACCATTCCCTCTGCTTGTGTTCCCTCTCTCTCTGTGTTTCTCTCTGTCAAATAAATAAAATCTTTAAAAAAGAAAAATGTGGCCTCAGTAGGGAGGGGTGGAATTTTCGTCCATTCTCTTGTCAGTTACGATAGTTGGTATTCCAGCCTCCACCTTGGGTGACTTTGAAAATGGTAGCCAAAGCTGGGATAATGCCCCAGAAATACAGAAGCCTGAGGTCTTTACAACCACAAGGCCGCTATCCTAGCCCCAGCCTGATCACCTCTAGACTTCTATTATATGATAGAAAAAATAAACTTCTGTCTTCATTAAGCTACTGTTACTTTGGCTTTACTATTACACACAGCCACAGAGAATCTTAATACATATAGAAGTGGGTTTCCATCTGGGGCAATTCAGATGGTAGCTAATCAAAGTCTCAGGCAGGGATGGGGAGAGGAAATGGTCTTTTTCTGAATGACCAATGGTCAAGATGCAGGCAACAGTGAGAAGTTGTAGCTTCTCTGCCAGGGGCAAGACGATGAGCTTCCAGGAAATCAAAGGTGGTTCCCAGGTGTCGGGTTGGCTTCCTGACACTGCCAGGGGCTGGAGCTGTCATTTGGCCGACTTTATCCTCTTGGAAAGTTGTGAACATCCTGGTCTATCCCTCTTGGTGCTTCTCCTTTAAATCGTAAAATTCTAATTTGGGAGTCAAAAATGATTAATACTATCAATAGTTTCTTTCTCTTTGAATTCCTGCTCTACCAATCTTAGGTCCCCTCTGGGAAATATGATTGCTTCTGACTGAAGACTGGAAAGATCTGGAAGTAAGAGAGAGAAAAACACAAAGATTAATATTGATGATACCATCTTACTACCAGTACCTGCCACGAGAATGTCTTCAAACACTGGGATAATATGAAAAAAAAATGCTCAAGCAAATCACAATTGGTGTGGTTTCTGTTTATTTTTTTTAAATACTAACAAAAGAAAAATATTCATCAAAACTCCCAAGAAGTATTATCTTATATTGAGCATGCTTATTTGAAGAGAAAATTTTCAAAAGAACCCATGAATACAGTAGATCTTGTCTGAAAGTAAGTGTGACATTATCAACCTTTATTTCTGTTATCTATAGAATATCTAAGATTATCTAAATATCTATTTAATAGATATTTTATGAAGGAAAAACCAGCTCTTTGAATATAGAGCCTTGCTTATCGACCACCATCTTGGAAAGTACTTCCAATCACATTGCTTCCAGTGCCTTTGGTGGCATTAAAAGTAAATGGAATTATTGTTTTCCAGATGGAATTACTTGTAGAATTTTTCATTTTATTTTTATAAGGTGTGAAAGTGGAGATGTATTACAGCCAATCCTTTGTATTGGTAGCATTGCAAGAGCAAAATGTGGAGAGTATCTGTGAGATGGTGGGGATACCAGAACAAAATAGGAAAGCAGAATGAGGTAAAAAAGTGTCAAATACTAATATGATTGGGATACTGGTAAAGAAAAAACAAAACAAAGCAAAACAAAACAAGATTCCATGGAAGAGTCTGTGACTGGGACAAAGTAGCAGAATTCACTTCTACCCGGGTCAGAATGCCCCACTTTTTGTTCTCCGCTGGGATTTGACAAATTTGACATTCACCTACTTTCAACAGAGGTTCAAATTACTGGTAGAAATAGCTTGCGAGCATGTTCTCCAGATGCAATGAAAGTAACTGTTTTGTTTTGGGGTCTTAGCTGTCGGGTGTTCTCTACTATCTAATTTTAGTAAGATACTAGATCTTTGCATGAGTCACTCATTCATTTATCAAACATTTACTGACTTGTTATCTTTCCTTTCAACACCGATGCACATTGTTTTCTGTTTTCATTTCTTTTAGTTATTCTATTTGGAAACTCCCAGAACCATATGTACATATATGTACATATTTATCTGTAATCATTGGATTTTTAAAAATCATTTGTGAGAAAACTGAAGTTTTGGCAACAATATAGCAAATGTTCTTGTGTATAGGAATTTAAAGTGTGGACAAAATTAGTTATACTTGATTTTCAAGTGTGTCATAGATTTAATTTCAAATTTTATTATTTTATAATATTATTGATTTTGCTAGTTCATTTGGTCAATCTTTTTTTTTTAAAGATTTTATTTATTTGACAGAAAGAAACACAGCGAGAGAGGGGACACAAGCAGAGGGAATGGTAGCGGGAGAAGCAGGCTCCCCGAAGAGCAGAGAGCCTGATGTGGGGCTTGATCCCATGACTCTGGGATCATGACCTGAGCCAAAGGCAGACGCTTAACGACTGAGTCACCCAGGTGCCCCTCATTTGGTCAATCCTTAATTTATTAAATTATAAAACAATAGATGGAACTTTTTAGCTACCAGTCCATTCCAGCCAGTAAGAATTCATTTTATCAAGTATAGTAGCAAGAGAGTGACATATATGGGTTAGAAGTTCATATGAATGGGAAAATTCTTCAAGTATTTGACCATAATTGTGTAGTTTTATATTGGATTCTAAACTTAAACTTGGATGGGTACATTGTCATTTAGTTGTGGAATCCACCAACTTGCCTAACTGCAGAAACCTTTTCACATTTAGACCATAAATTGTTCACTATTGTGATTATAACCAATTTTTGACAATAAATTGCATCGATAAATATGCATAAAGGGGAGTGAATGGTTTAGTGTTATTCTATAGTTTAACTTGAATCAGGGCTAAAAAATTGTGAGATAGTCCTTTAAGTACTTTCTGTTAAATACCTTGTAAGGGAGACTTGGGTTTGTTTATCCATTCACCCGTCAGTGGAAGCTTAGACACTTGGGTTGTTTCCACTTTTGGCTGTTGTGAATAATGCTTCTATGAACGGGGTGAACAAACAGCTCTTTGAGATCCTGCTTTCTGTTCTCTTGGGTATATGCCCAGAAGGTGAACTGCTCCATCATATAGTGATTCTATTTTTAGTTCTTGGAGGAACTGCCATACTGTTTTCCATGGTGACTGCACCATTTTACACTCTCACCAACAGTGCATAAGCATTGAGATTTCTCCACATCTTTGCCAACACTTGTTTTCTGTTTTTATTTATTTTATTTTTTAAACATAATAGCCATTCTCATGGGCATGAGATGGTATCTCATTGTGGTTTTCATTTGCATTTTCCTACTTACTAATGATGTCGAGCATCTTTTCCTGTGCTTGTTGGCCATTTGTGTATCTTCTTTGGAGAAATGTCTATTCAAGTTCTTTGTCCATTTTTTAAATAGGATTGATGATATTTTTCATTGTTGAGTTTTAAAAGTTCTTTACATTTTCTGGATATTAACCTTTTATCTTATATTTGATTTGCAAATATTTTCTCCCATTCCATTGATTCATCCCATTCCATTGATTGCCTTTTCATTCTGTTGATCATGTCCTTTGACACACAGAAGTTTTACATTCTAATATAATCCAGTTTATCTATTTTCACTTTTGTTGCCTGTGCTTTTGATGTCATATCCAGGAAACCATTGCCAAATCCAATGTCAAGAAGCTCTCCCTTCTTTTCTTCTGAGTGTTTTTTAATTTTAGCTCTTAAATTCAAGTCTTTAATCCATTTTGGATAAATTTTTGTTAAGTAGTGTGAGATGAGAGTCTAATTTCACTCTTTTGCATTTGGATACCCAGTTTTCCCCACATCATTTGTGAAGAGACTTATTGTTTCCTATTTAACTGTTTTGACATCCTTGTTGAAAATCATTTGACCATATATGTGAGGGTTTATTTCTGGTCTCTCTATACTATTTCTTTATTTATTTTTTTATTATGTTCAATTAGCCAACGTATAGTACATCATTAGTCTTTGATGTAGTGTTCAACGATTCATTAGTTGTGTATAACACCCAGTGCTCATCACAACACGTGCCTTCCTTAATATCCATCACCCAGATTGGTGTATTTCTTATGCCAGTAGTACAAGGTTTTCATTCCTGTAGCTTTGTAGTTATTTTTGAAATTAGGAAGCATGAGACCTCCAACTCTGTTTTCCTTTTTCAAGATTGTTTGGCCATTTGGAATCCCTTTAGATTCTTTGAATCTTAGGATGAGTTTTTGTATTCCTGCAAAACAAAACAAAACAAAACAGAAAACCAAAGGGACACCACTGGAATTTAAAATATCTAGACCACTTTGGGAAATATTGACATCAGAGTTTTCATTAATCTCTACTTGGAAATTGTTGTCCAGTTTATAAAGGAGAAAGGAAAACAGCCAGGTTTAACGAATTTCCAGACATACGAATATTAAAGAACATTCACTCTGTGCCTTTGGGACTAGGAACTAAGTATGCTCCTAGTTCTCTTCCTACAGCTGGCTCATCTTTTTTTCTCAGCCTGCCTTCCTCCTAACAGAACTAGATAAAAAACATTCTGGTAGGTGTGCTTCCAATTTTTTTACTGGTTAATTGACAGAAATTCAAAACGTGAAATGCTTGAAGCATCTGTGCTACTTTCATTTCCAAAGAAAAAGGCTTTTATGATGCTACCTGGCAAATAATAGGTCTATTACAAATGTAAATTCCCTCCCTTGCTCCCTTTGGTAATAGACCTTTACCCCCAAAGGATTTTGTATTGTCCATTTGGTCTTTGATTTTTGTTTCTTCTTTTCAGAACTGAGAATGTGAACCTCTTTGACAAGTCTACTTTTTAAATAAATCCTGTGAAAAAGTCTAATGATATGTTAGGACTTTGACAATCTTTTTTTTCCCTTCCCGTAGGGGCCATTCACTCACCTGTTATATTCACGTAGAGAAAACCTAATAAAACACACATCATGATTTTCAAAGTCATTTTGAGATAGTGGGAACCCTACCCAAACCTTTAAAGAAAAGAACTTACTTTAATAGATTTTGTGGAGTATCCTAGCAACCACTCCATAATTTCTCAAAGTGAATTTTCACTAAATCCGCAAAAGAGACACTTCAATTTTAGTTTCATTTTTTTCTACATCATTCCAAAAATTCGATCTTCTAAGATATCTTCACTCTTGAGACTTCATTTAGTGACCATTAAAAGCATATTTGATGTTATCCTGCTCAGGCTAGCTCCTTTAGTAGAAGTGCATTCTACCAAACCATAGATAGAAGAATATATTTTTTTAAGATTTTAATTATTTATTCATGAGAGACAGAGAGAGAGATAGGCAGAAATAGAGGGAGAAGCAGGCTCCCGTGGAGCAGGGAGCCCAATGCAGGACTTGATCCCACGACTGTGGGATTACGACCTGAGGTGAAGGTAGATGCTTAACTGACTGAGCCATCCAGGCACCCCTCGGCCTTTTGGCTAAGATCAAGTGTAGATAGAGGAATATTTTTTAATTGTATAAGCTGTCTAAAACTTAGTGCAAAAGTTCAACATGTGTTTGTGCTTTTTGGTTTCACTTCTGTATATGCAAAAATACAAGACCAAACCTTCTTGAGCCTCAGGGAATATTGACAAACACTGAGGCTTGGAAGTCACATTCATTCTTGCTAATCTTGGTTTTCCTGGGTGATAGGAATGGGAGAAGATTTATTTGGTTGTGCTTTCAGATATTAGTTGTTCCCAACTTGATGACTTTCAAAGAAAATTCTGAATGCACATCCAAATAGAAATGTTCCCCAGGTGTGTCCCAGGTATGTGGACAAGTCAGGCGTGAAATAGTAAGAACTGAGCATCCATTCTGCAAATAGGATTCAGAAATGAACAAGCTATTAAAATTAAACAGCACTAACCATGCAATCCTGGATAACCAGGGAATAATTCCTGCATAGACAATTTATATGTGTGAGCAAGACTTATTTTCATCTTTTTGCTAGGTTGAAAAGCAAGATGAAATTGTTATGTGCATTGGTCTATAGGAAATTAGAATTCATGAACTGTTTACAAGACAGTCACGTAGTGTTTGCCTATCTGTCTATGTGCATGTGTGTATAAGGTCATGCGTGTATAAAGGCAGAAAAAAGATTTTAATTAGCATTATGAAAATTCAGTAGGAGGGAGAGAATTTTTACGATCTAGCAGGCTTACTAATAATGTTTCCTTAATGTATTCTGATGAAGTAAGCATTTAGAATTCAATATTTATAATCATAGCCTTCTCCTGGCAAAATGCCCATTAACAGAGTTGGAATTTAAAGAAAATACTTTTTTCTCTTAAATTATGTAGGCATCTGGTAAATTTTTGTTGATTTCACCATACCATGTATTCTTTATGAAATTTTTATTTAACTGTAATCTGAATTATTTAAAATTGCATTCTTTGAGCATCTTTGAGCTGTCTTAACACTAGTTTGGCTTTTTATTTTTTCATCCATTTTTAACTTGTTTACTTTAAACAAGTTAACTTGTTTACTTTCTTATTTCTTAAACTTTTGATCTTTAGCACATTGGATCCTACTTTATCTGTACTCATTTACCTTTGGTTTCCGGGAGGGAATGGGGTTATTATTAGCTTGGGGCGCATTATTGACGGTTGCAACACGGAAGCCTGGGCACAGAGCCACAGTGGCAGGAAGTACCCACACGTTGGAGGTGGAAGATATTGAAACCCATCCACTTCCCCGTCTGGCCCTCCTCCTTTGACATTTTTCATCTCCAACTCCCTTAGTGTCCATTTGGCCAATAATCTTAGCCAGGGTGAGATAAGGATCCCATAGGCTGAGATGGTTTTCCAAGACAAAACATACATGAACAGCACTCTTGATTTCCTATGACCGTAGGCAGGCCTCAATTATTCATTGAATAATTACTATATGCTGATTGTGTGCCATACATTTGCAGCAGATAGGCTATTTGGAACTCAGGAAGCATTTTCCAAAAAAATATTGGCATCTTTGTATCTAGATTCCTGGGTCTGTCTGCAAAAACCCAGCTTAACAACTACTTAATGAATCCTCCCCATCTCCTCTTTGATTAAAAAAGGGGGGGGGCTTGGGTGGCTCATTCCTTAAGCATCTGCCTTCCACACAGGTCATGATCCCAGGGTCTTGGGATCCAGCCCCCCATCGGCTCCCTGCTCATCGGGAAACCTGCTGCTCCCTCTCCCACTCCCCCTGCTTGTGTTCCCTCTTTCACTGTCTCTCTCTCTGTCAAATAAATAAATAAAATATTTAAAATAAATAAATAAATAAAGTAAGTCAGTCAGTCAGTCAGTCCTGGTACACCGAATTCCTTTCTCTTTCTACACATTTACGTCAGTCTCAAGGACTTAGGTTCTTATGTAGGTTAGTTTTAAGCCACTCCTTAGGGTTAAGTGAAATAAGTAAGGTAGAAATAAACAGAGATGACAAAACCCGGGCAGGCTGAACTTCAGCCACAGAAGCCTCCTCTGGGGACAAACATGAGGAAGACTGGGGAGGAAGTCCAGCCTGAGGGACTGAAGGAAAAAGTGGAGGCAGATACGGGCCCAATTGACCGAATATTTCAGAAATATGTTGTTCATTTTCGATGGGAGAACAGACACAGCAAACCTTTTAGTGTGCATTTTATTCTTAATAAAGCTAGACAAATTTGTGAGCAGTTCCCTAAAATGGGCTGGTGAGAGATCCTCTTTAGCAAAGAGAGCAAAGGAAATCGAGTGGAAATTAAGAATATAATTATTAACGGATTTACTCTCATCTCGATGACCTCAAACCCATTTTTCCTTAATGTCTCAGTCTCCAACTCTACCACCACAGGAACTGTGGGCATCCAGCCACAGAACAGGAGAATTGAATACTGAAAGCCATGAAAAATAGCACAGTGATGTTGCCATGCCCTTAATTAAAAGAGAAGGGCATTAAACTATGTCAAAAACAAAACAGTGTGTTGTTTTTGAATGCTGGTGCTTAAGGAGAGGCAAGTCTCATTAGGGGAAGATAAAGAGACTCGAAGGGGACTTGTGGCTACTTTCAAAGACTTTAACCGTGGGTGGCACGGATTCCTTTTGAACCTGTTTTTTTCTAATGTTTCTACGTGAGTCTGGATGGTTGCCCTTTTTGTCCCCTGCAGCTTTAACTGGAATCCTAGATGGAACAAAAATGTAACAAGAAATGTAACAAAAGAAAGGTAGATTCCTGGGGCGCTGGGGGTGGGGGTGGGGGTTCAGTCTGCCTTCAGCTCAGGTCGTGATCCCACAGTCCCGTGATTGAGCCCCCATCAGGCTCCCTGCTCCGTGGGAAGCCTGCAGAGAGTATTGAGGGGGAAGATTTCTCAGAGCAGAACTGAGAGGAGTAAGGGGAGCATGCGACAAAGAGCAGGAGAGAGAGGTGTGAGCAAGGGAGACAGAAAGAGCACGGGGCAGGTGGGCTGGGGGAGAAAGCAAGACACTGTGCAGATCTTAGGGCAAGGATCTCTTGTTAGATGGAACTAACAAGGAGAGGAACTTTGATCTCGAAGCTCTTTAAGACTGACTCACGGTGGTGCTGTGGGCTTGGAAGTGCTTATTTAAGTCAGAGAAACCTGAAGTCTTCTACCTTAAGGTCCTTGTTAACCCTGACCTTACTTAATGTCACCCAGGGAGCTTTTAAAACCTCACGAACCTGATTCGTCTCCGAGATAGGCATCAGTCTGGGGAGAGGCTGGGTATTTTTTTTTTTTTTTTAAGATTTTATTTATTTGACAGAGAGAAACACAGCTAGAGAGGAAACATAAGCAGAGAGAATGGCAGCGGGAGAAGCAGGCTTCCTGCCAAGCAGGGAGCCCGATGCGGGGCTCGATCCCAGGACTCTGGGATCATGACCTGGGCCGAAGGCAGACGCTTAACGACTGAGCCACCCAGGCGCCCCGAGGCTAGGTATTTTTAAAAGCTCACATGAAGGCTGCTCTGGGCAAGGGGCTTGGGAACCTCAGGATTGCTCTGGAGACGACATTGGGCAGCGGCAACTGGCTGCCTGGGTTTGCCAGGGGTGCTGTTTGTGGGGGAGGGGTCATCCTTAGCGGCACGCCTGTATCTCTAAATACTTGCTTTGTATGAGTTCCTTTGAGGAAGAGGATCCCAGGGTGCTCTCCAAGCAGACATTTTGGGCTCCTCAAAAGCCAGAGATAACCTGGAAAAATATGGCATCCGATAGAATTCTCAAATAGCTTCTTTCAACTGTATCATTTCTACATCGTAGTATCTTTCTCTGTAAAATGAAAGTGTCTAGTCGCCCTTTGGTGACTCTTCTCTTGCTCAGATATATAAAAAGAGAAGGAAGCCCCTTAGCTTTGAGCTGTCAGGTAATGTCAAACTTCCCAAACTCTGTAGAATTCTGCTGTTGGTTAATAAAAAAATTCCTGTAGGCGGGTTTTTACAGCAGGGGCCCAGAAATGTGAAAGAAAAGATCTTTCTTTCTTTCTTTTTTTTTTTAAAGATTTTATTTATTTACTTGACAGAGAGAGCGAGATCACAAGCAGGCAAAGAGGCAGGCAGAGAGAGAGAGGGAAGCAGGCTCCCGGCTGAGCAGAGCAGGTCGATCCCAGGACCCTGAGATCATGACCTGAGCCGAAGGCAGAGGCTTCAACCCATTGAGCCACCCAGGTGCCCCAGAAAAGATCTTTCCTAGCTAAGGTATTATCATATCATTATTGTTGCATACTAATCACTAATGGGCAAGCTGTTATGCACGAAACATTGTATTAGGTGAATTGTATAAGGAATCTCATTTCATCACATAACTCTCTTTCCGGGGTTCAGATATTGTCAAGAATGATTACAGAAGTCAGCCAGAAGATTTGCAAACAAGGTTTGTCCCCAGTCCCTGGGAGGTCACTGTGGTATAATGGCCTCTTTGCATAGAAGTTAGAAGCCTGGGAGAACTTACTTGTGTCTCCAAGTTGTGGTTTCTTCATTTATTAAATGATATGTTGAGACGGGCCGATTTTATTAATTTATGAAAATAGCCTGCCTGACCTACAGAGCCGTTGAATCACTATGTAGGACACCCAAGGCTAAGGCAACATGGTGTGTCTACTGTATTCCAACAGAAAAAAAACATAAACTTAAGATAAATTATGAAAATCATGGTCAGAAGAAGCAGTCCGATAAAACCATGAGCCGTTGACTGCAATACTAACATACTTTTGGCGGACGGTGTTTTAGAATTTCCATTTCCATTATAAATGTTATTATTTTTGATTCTCACTCACAGCTCCCTCGAGGGAGTAACCAGGATGTGTATATCACCTCGCCATCCCTGGGAAAAGGCCTGGGAATGTTGTTCTTTGCTAAGAAATTCTGCAGAAAGAGCAGTCAGTTTTTGTTTTCTTTCTTGCAGGGCGAAGCAGTGGGAAAAGTAAATGAAAGGTTGCATGATTGCTAAAACAAATATACAAAGAAATGAAAAAGCTTGACTTTTTCACTATGCATTGCAAACATTTCACAAATTTTAATTTTACTAAAGAAGAAAATCATGCGAATTGTTTCTCTCTAAAATACTCCACTTGAAAAGGCAATTCGGTCTCCTAGCAACCAACACTTCTCCAGATGAGAAAAATGTCTGGAGGAAGAGAGAAACTACAATTACACACAATGAATAGGGTAGAATTCTCATGGGGCTGGAAGAGAATCATAAAGGGTCTCCAAGCCCATTTCCATTCTCCCAGTGTCAGCTTGTGCGATCCTCAGAGGCTCCAAACAGGGTCACGAGCAAGGTCAAATGTAGTGTCCTTCCTAATGCCGATGCCCGATGGTGGGGCCTCTTCCTTTCCCACCCTCTTGGAGCTTTGCCTTTCCTGTGAGAGAGGGATTTTGATAAGCAAGTTCTGGAAATCCTCTAAAGCAGCCTGGTCCAAAACGGTAACCAGTAGCCTCGTAGGGTTACTTAATTTTAAATTTCATTTAATTGAAGTGAAATGAAATGAAAAGTCGGTTTCTCATTCACACATGTTCTGTTTCAAGTGCTCATCAGCCACATGGGGTAATGGCTACCGTATTGGACCACTCGGGCTTAGAACATTTTCCTCACTGCGGAGTTCGGTGCTGCTCTGCGGAGTGCCGGCATGGGGGCTTTGGATGGAGAAACTTCAGTTAGGAACCGGGCTGACTGTATATGGAGACTTGAAATTGCATCCTGAGCTTTACCTCCTCATTCAGATGTTTCCTCACCATATTTTGACATTAGCTAGTTGGTGTTTTTCTGTAGCTGGAAAAGTAATTTCGATAACTGCTAAGTTATGTTATGAATGTAACTAAGGGTTACAGACAAGATGACTGTGAGAGGACAAGTACTTTTTTGCCATCAAGAAATTGACGTTTTCTACAGATTTACATCTAGAAGCATTCCTAGCAGCAGTAGGAACAGCCGGCCGCAAATAACAATGTTCAGCTCAAGCTAACTCGATACAGAATAGTCTGAGAACCTTATAAGCTATTCTTTTTGGTTCCCATTTTGGGATCCCGCCACTTGTGAGGTAATGTTGGCATTCATGCTTGGGAATAAATGAGGATTTCAAGACAAATTGGGGTTTTTCTCCTAGATTTCCTTATTCTCTCTGCTTCTCATTCCTCATTCAATAGAGCCTTCATCAGCTGTTTGGGTGCCTCCTCTAATGAAACATCTTAGAGCCTCGGGAAAGAAGATGAAGCAGGAAGGGCGAGTGGCGATCTCGTATTCTGCTTCCATCAGCACTGACATTAGAGGGTACGGGACATCAAGACTAATCCGCGAAATTTCCAGCACAGGTCACCATAGACCCAAATCCCCCAACCTGAGCCTTAACTTCCAGATCGCTGTGGGGGACCCAGCACAGCCATTATGTGTCCAAAATGGACGCACCCTATTTTGATGAGGTTGTTCATTTCGGACAGAGGGGCTTCCACTCACGCTGTAACGAATAACCCAGCTGAATCCCTATGTCACGAGTCAAAGAGACTTCTCATGCTGACGTTTTCATTTTAATTCCAGAGCTTCCATAATTATGTCCACATCTATAAAAGTTTGCCCCATGCCACCCAAAATCAGTTCTAGGTTGATCTTTCCTTTTTGAGACAATTGAAAATTCTTTCAGCAAAAAATACCCTTTTCACTTATAAATCTCTAGGAGAGTTTTAATCTGAGAAGGTATATGTCAGACCAAGCTGTGAAGTAGTAGAAGGAAAACCAAAAAATCTCTGAAACTTTAACCTCATATATATAAAGTGTGGATTATTAAGACACAGCCAAATGGAAAGACTCTGCACTTCTGTGCCCAAAAGACGCTGCCACGATGTGATTGAACAGCTTTGCCAACAGCAAGAATATTTACCGACATGCTCAGCAAACGATACAGCATCTGTATTTCTGCCCACGGAAAATCGATTTTATATTAGAATTCAAGCAAGAATCGATCCATAGCATGAGCAGAGGTTCAAAACACTTCTCTCTTTGCACAGGGCTGCAATTTTCGGGGCGGAGACCATGGCAGAAGACACCCAGATGCACAGAACTGGTCAAAAGTGGACAGCCAAAAGTGGTTGGTTCATGATTTTCTTTCCCTGATACACAGAGCCAGCTGCCAGAAATCTGGAGCAGAGTAAAGAGAAAGAGAAAAATCATCCTCCTGGAGATCAACTGACAGATTCTTCTCTCAAAGAAGAATGACAAAGGGTCTTCAGTAAGACTCAGTTTCGTAACTATTTTTATGCAAGTTAACTTAGTCCTCAAGCCCCCATTTCTGCTTGGTGGTAGAAAAAAAGGATCTTGCCAATCCAACAAAATTCAATCACTTCTGGTTTGAAATACAGTCAGGTTGGGATTTAAACTTATTCAAGGAGAATTCTACCGGGCCGCCCCCCTTCAGGAACACACGCCCACACCTATGCAGGTTTCTCTCCTATATTGGAGCTCAGGGACACAGCGCTTTTTCCCTCCTGGGGCTCAGATCATCCCAGGGTCCCCCGTGAAGCTATTTACTCCTGCAGTGCCAAGTAGGCATTGGGGGATTGGCCTCCTGTATTTTTGGATATCTAAACATATTTGGGGTTTCAGTGGTGCTTCCTTCTGGGATGAAGATGCTGATGACGAGGCATGGGGGGGTGCACGGAGTGGCCATTTTGTTGCTTTCTCTCATCTTCTCCATCCTTCTCCCTCCAGTCCAGGCAGGGTGGCCCTCTCTTGTGACCTCAATGCCCCCAGGACTCCAATCATGGGCCTTTGGAAACACAAACCCTCCTCTCTTGACAAAGCCAGACTCCTGTGAATGAATGCATGGCTTTCTAGTTTGTTGTTTCCATAATAGATTTGCAAAAATTAATTTGGCACTTTGATGATGTCTTGTTCTAGGTCTTACCCAGCCTCCTCCTGGAGACAATGAATGCCACTGATTCATGGAATGGAGAGCCCAGGGGCAAACAGAAGCTTTGAGGGATCACTGGGAATGAGGAATATATGCCAGTTACTAGGTCAAATATCACACTATCATGAGGATGATCACGATATCCATCATGTGTTGAACTTTTGTCATTTGCCGGGTGCTGTCCTAATACCTTTCTTTGCCTGTCTCATGTAATCCTCAGATCTATTCTGTGTCCATCCTACTTTACTGATGAGGAAGCCTTGTCTTAGGGAGCATGGGAAACTTGACCAGGTTGTCCAGCTGGGAACTAGAGGAGACAGGATGTGAACCCCTGCAATCTGACTCCGGCGCCCTTACTCAAAACCACCACACGCTACTTCCTCCCTGAGTGTCCTCAATGTCCCCTTAACTATGGGGGCAACTAAAAATATGATTTAAAAAAATTTAAGTAATTATTAAAGCATTTTCACCATAGGGTGTTAACTCTGTACCCTTTCATGCTTTGAAAGAAAACTCCTGAGATAAGACTATTTTAGAAAACTAAAAAGAAAGAGCTACCCAATTGATTTTCTGAAGTTACTTTACCCTAGCATAAAAAAAAAAATAGCCTGATGAAGATCGTCTAAAAAATGAAACTTTAATGTGAGATAATATTAGAAATAAGTATATATAAATAAATATAAATACATATATATTTCTGCCACTTGTTCCTGATACAGAATTCCAAAAATCCTTGTTATTTCCCAAGTTATAAGAACACTAGCAGCATCTTTTGTGCTAATGGGGTAACTCTTGGATGGCTCCTGGATGGGCACTGGTCACCAGAAAGACCAAGTCATGATTAGAAGCTTGAACTTTCCACAACCCAACCCCCTTCTCCAGAGAGGATAGAGGCTGGAAATGGAGTTAGTGGTCCATTATGCCTGTATGGTGAAACTCCCATAAAAATCCTAAAATATAGGGTTCTGAGAGCTTTCATTGGGTGAACCCCACATCCATTTGCCAAGAGAAAGACGTACCTCAGCTCCACAGGAACAGAAGCTCCTGTGCTTGGGACCTTTCCAGACCTCTTTGTATCTCTTCATCTGGCTGTTCATCTGTATCTTTAATTATATCCTTTAATAAATTGGTAAACATAGGTCATTGTTTCCCTGAGTTCTGTGGGCCACTCTGGCAAATTAATTGAACCCAAGGAGAGTGTCCTGGGAACCTCCCATTTATAGCCAATTGACCAGACGCCCAAATGACACCCTGGACTTGTGATAGTATTGAAGGGGCCATCTTGTGGGACTGAGTCCTTAACCTGTGGGATCTGACGCCCTCTCCAAGTAAATAGTGTCAGAAGTAGTTAAATTGTAGGACACTTTGTTGGTATCCCAGAGAATTGTTTGTTGGTGGTGGAAAACCTCCACCCACTGGTTCACCTGAAGTGAGTGTTTTGTGTGAGTCGTGAAGGAGATACACAAGAGAACTATGGGCTTTTCTGGTACAATTCACTACAATACTTTAGAGGCCATACATGATGTGCATATATGTGCTTGCCTGAGCCAGTAGTATTTGTAAAGATATCTTTATTATTAAGAGGGGCACACGCTACTAGTTTTATCTGTTCCCTACTGTCTTACACTTTACTGATTCACACATTTATATTATTTGCCAGTTCTTAAAGATATTTGAGTCGCCACTAAAAGCATTCATGATTATAGATATTTAATCAATACAATTTATTAGATCTTTTTAATATGCAGGTGTATCTCTTGAAGTGTGTGACCTGTAGCTCTTTTTAATTTTATTAACTATGCATTTGGAATCCTGCCCCTGAGAAGATACAACAGAGGGACTTCGGAGAGTTAGCCTGTCAGTCACTAGCCCTCACATCTCCAAGTTTCATTCTCTAATTATTGAAGAAGACTCTTCAACATATTAGGACTGAAATCCCAAGCTATCAGGATAGCTATAAATGTGGAGGTTAGTGCATGTCTTGGAATGTACTAACAAGTAAAAAATAATCACCTGTCACAACCAAGTAAGGCTTAGTCTAGAATATATTAAGGGAAAAGGCTATTAGGAATCAACACATTGAAAGCAACAAGGACTGGCCCCAGGAGACAAGAAAATCTGCTGAAATAAAAAAAAGAAAGTCTACGTAGGCCTGACGATTCACAGACATGTACCCTGGGGCAAATAATACATTATATGTTAATAAAAATTAATTAAAAAAAAAAGAAAGTCTAGAAAATTCAGTCTGGGATATTGTTTGTTTCTTGAGGTATAATTGACATATAACATTATATTCCTTTCAAGTGTATAACATAATGATTTGTGATTTGTATACGCTACAAAATGATCACCACAATAATTCTAGTTATCATGTGTTACCCAACAAAGTTATACAAGATTTTTTTCTTGTGATGAGAATTTTTAAAATTTACTTTGCTAAGAGTTTTCCAATATGCAATGCAGTATCATTGACTCTATTCCCCACGCTGTATACTACATCTGCATGACTTACTTATTTTATTGTTGGAAGTGTGTACCTCTTGACTCCTTTTGCCCATTTTGTTTGTCCCCCCAACCTCCCTCTCCTCTGACAACTACCAATCTGTTCTTCATATCTATGGATTTTGTTTTGTCCTTATTTTTTTGGGGGGATATAAGTGAAATCACATGGTATTTGTCTTACTCTGTCTGACTTATTTCACCTGGTGTTATACTCTCAAGGTTCAACCATGTTGTTTTGTTGCAAGTGGGAATATTTCATTCTTTTCTTTTTATGATTGAGTAGTATTCCATTGTATATGTAAACTACATCATCTCTATCCATTCACCCATTGATGGACACTTAGGTTGTTTCCGTATCTTGTCTATTGTAAATAATGCTACAATGAAGATAGTGGGCGCATATATCTTTTCAAATTAGTGTTTTCCATTTTCTTCAGATAAATACCTAGAATTGGAATTATATGGCAGTTCTAAAAACCTCCATAGTGACAAAGGCTACACCAATTTACATTCCCACCAATAGTACATGAGGGTTCTCTCTTCTCCACATCCTTATCAACACATTATTTTTTGTCCTTTTCATAACAGCCATTCCAACAAGTATGAAGTGATATCTCATTGTGGTTTTGATTTGTATTTCACTGATCATTAGTGATACTGATCATTTTTTCATACCATGAGTATGTCTTATTAGAAAAAATCTATGCAGATCTTCTGCCCATTTATTAATCAATACATTTTTTTTGCTATTGAGTTGTATGAGGTTTTTAAGAAATATATTTTGGATATTAGCCCCTTATCAAATATATGATTTTCAAATATTTTCTCCCATTCAGTAGTTTGCCTTTTCACTTTGTTGATGGTTTCCTTTGCTGTACAGAAGCTTTTTAATTTGCTGTAGTTCCCCTTATTTATTTTTGTTTTTGTTGCCTTTGCTTTTGGAGGAAGATCCAAAAAATCATTGCCAAGGCCAACGTCAAGGAACTTACCTCTTCTGATTTTCTTCCAGGAGTTTTATGGTTTCAGGCCTTACGTTTAAATCCTTAATCTATTTTGATTAAAGATAGTGAAAGGTAGTAGTCTAGTTTCCTTCTTTTACGCATGGCTGTCCAGTTTTCCCAGTACCATTTATTGAAAAGACTGTCCTTTCCCCATCATATTTTCTTGCCTCCTTCATTGTAAATTAATTGACTTGCTTTGTTCCTGATCTTAGAGGGAAAGCTTCCAGCTTTTCACCATTGAATATGATGTTAGCTGTGGGCTTGTTGTATATGATCTCTACCGTGTTGAGGTACGTTCCCTCTACCCCTACTTTGTTGAGTGTTTTTAGGTTGGATTTTGTCAAGGGATTTTTCTGGATCTATTTCGATGATCATATGATTTCTATTCTTCATTTTGTTTTGTGTAGCAAGAAACTGCTCCATATACCTAAGCAGACCCTGAGGGCATTGGGGAATTGAAGAGTCAGTGATATTTCTAATTGCATCAGAGATTCACTATGAAAAGCTTAGGTTTATCAGCCTTTATGTGAAAGGCAGGATTCAATTAATACATAATTAATTAATACATTCAATTATATTATAAATATTTAATTTATTATATGAATCCCCAAAATACCTTCAAAATAGAAAAGGGTCTTTACACATGAAATGGGGCCAATGATAATTATCTGCAAAATTTACCCCATCCTTTGACATTATTTGGTTGGATAAATTATTACTCTGCATATCACATTTTTGAAAAAAAAATTGAAAAATAAGACAAAGTGTCTTTCTACCCATATGGTCTCTGCAAACTGTCTGCTTGTGGAGATTTGTGGATGTGAAAATGAATGTGCAAGAAAGAATCTGATGTGTTGGAATGAAGTGCCTTTCTTATACTTTTAGAGAGAGAGAACTGTATGGAACACTGGGAATAACTAGTACCGAAAACCCCTGGCTTGTGCTTTGTGCAGGACTGGAAATGCTGTGCATGACCAACAGCAATTCCCATGGGATGGTGCTGGATTTTCTACGGATAAACTAAAAGACTTTAGCATTCTCCTGAAGTGATGTTATACTATGGTGATGTGTTTGTTAGGGGCAGGGAAAGTAGCCCTCTGGTGCACTGTTATACTGTGCTGAAGTCAGACAGTTGGAATCGTCAGATCCATTTCACAAGCTCCGGACAGTCTCTTCTCTACGTTCTCACAGACTCTTTCAGGAAATACTTTCCCGGCATTGGGCAGAAAATGAAAACCCTGAGATCTGAATAATGTTAATTAGCTGCTGACAACATAGGAGGTAGAGAACGCTATTCATCACTTCAAGTCTTCTGTTTGGGTCTGATCAAGGATGTAGGAAGTGGCTGGTTTTCCGTACAAAACAGAAATATGGAAATTCGAGAATACAGAGAATGGCGAGTATATCCTGGGAGTCTCTAGGTCCCATTTAAGTTAAAAGGCTGTTTGCCACCCAAGTATGTCATGATCCATTTCAGGGTATAAGAATACCTCTTTTATTATACCCAAAGCAATTCAGCTAGGATCTGATACTGACTAAGAAGGCAATTTAACCTCAAAGATGTATTCCTAGCTCCACATAATTGATGTTTTTGTTTGTTGTTTTGTAGCAAGGAGGGAATTTGGAAGTTCTTTGGAAAAATAAACATGGTGTGTAGTTAAAAAAATAAAAGGCGGTCTGAAAGTTGTCTCAATATCCCATATATGTGAGTTTAAACTTTATGAAAATATTTGAAAGACTACTTTGTGTGTATAAAGAAAAGGGTTTAGTTACATGGTTTATTACTCAGGGGGTTAAGGTTTTGTCACATTATCCTGGGGTGGTATGAAAGCTGTGCTGGGAATTTTATCTGTATGAAAATGGCTGAATGTGGAAAATTAGCATTTCAGATGAGTATCTTGTGATCCTAAGATCCGAAACTGTAAAGATACTAAAAGAAAATGTGGGTGAAAAGTTTCTTGATGGTGGTTTGGGCACTGATTTTTGGAATTGACACCAAAGAAAAGCAAAAGTAGACAAGCAGGATCGCATTAAACTAAAAAGCTTTGGCACAAGAAAGGAAACAATCAACTGAGTAAAAAGGGCAAATTTTGGAATGTAATAGAAAATATTTGCAAATCATATATCTGATAAGGGGTTAACATCCAAAAAATGTAAGGAGCTCATACAACTCAATAGCAAAAGAACAAATAATCTGATTGAAAAGTGGGCAAAGGACCTTCTTCAAAAGAAGACATTCAAATGGTCAACAGGTAAATGGAAAGGTGTTCAACATCGGTAATCACCAAAAAAATGCAAATCAAAACCACAATGAGGGGGTGCCTGGGTGGCTCAGTGGGTTAAAGCCTCTGCCTTTGGCTCAGGTCATGATCTCAGGGTCCTGGAATCAAACCCCACATCAGGTTCTCTGCTCAGCAGGGAGCCTGCTTTTCCCTCTCTCTGCCTTTCTCTCTGCCTACTTGTGATCTCTCTCTCTGTCAAATAAATAAATAAAATCTTAAAAAAAAAAACAAACAAACACAATGAGGTGTTACCTCACACCTGTTAGAGTGAGTGGCTATTACCAAAAAGACGAGAGGTAACAAGTGTTGAGAATGTGGTGAAAAGGGAACCCTAGTGCACTGTTGGTGGGGATGAGAATTGGTTCATCCATTATGGAAAAGAGTATGGAGGTTTCCCAAAATATTAAAAATATAACAATATGATGATCCAGCAATCCCGCTTCTGGATATATTTCCAAAGGAAATGTAATCAGTATCTCGAAGATGCTGTACTCTTATGTTCAACACAGCATTGTTCACAGTTGTAAAGATTTTGAGATAACCTAAATGTTTGTGGATAGATGAATGGATAAAGAAATAGATATATGTGATATCCATTAGGCTGAGTGAAATAAGACATAGGAAGGCAAACAATGAATAATCTCATTTATATATGGAATCTAAAATAGAGTCACAGAAGCAGAGGGTAAAATGATGGTTGCCAGGGTCTGGGGATAGGGAGGAATGGGGAGGTGTTGGCCAAAGGGTACAAAGTTTCAGTTATACAAAACAAATAAGTTCAGACAATCTAATGTACAATATGATAACTATAGTTAACAGTACTGTGTTGTGTACTGAAATTGGCTAAGAGGGTAGATGTTAAGTATTCTCACCACATACACACAAGAGAAAGAACATGGTACCCAAGGAAGGTGATAGATATATTATTTGGCTTGATCATGGCAATAATTTTGCAATGTATATGTATATCAAAATATCAAGTCATACACCTTGGAGATATACAATTTTTATTTGTCAAGTATACCGCAGTAAGGGTGGTGACAAAATTTTGTGTTGACAATGGAAAACCCATTAGTGCACAAGGGTGCCTCTATCTCTCTCTCATAAGTCCTCTTGGCCCCCAGGCTCCATTATCTGAACAGAACATCCCTGAACCCCTGGACCTAGGCCATCTCCGTATTTTGGGCTTTACCATCTCCTTGTTACTTGTTTCCTGTAAGAGTTTCTTTTGGCCTTCATTTCTACAGGTAACAAAGATTTGTGTTTTGTCTAGGTGTCAGCAGTCATGAGGATCTCAGTTTTACTGCACCCAAAGTGAAGGTGTTTTAGTAAGAACAGACCGTCTTAGAATCCCTGGATGAGCCAGAACTGAACTATGTGTCCAGGCAGGTCAAAAGCAGCACAGACAACTGGTCTAAACGGAACAGACGTAGATGGGGCATGGGGAGACTGAGATCAAAGGAAGGCCTGGATTTTCTCTGGCATTTGCCACTAACCTGGTCATAGCCTTCACTATGGCCAAAGCAAGTCCCGTCATCTTGAAAACTTCATCTTTTTTAAAAAATGGTAAAGAGGGGCGCCTGGGTGGCTAGTCGGTTAAGTGTCTGTCTTCAATGGGTTCAGGTCATGACCCCAGGGTCCTGGGATCGAGCCCGGCATCTGGCTCCCTGCTCAGCGGAGAGCTTGCTTCTCCTTCTTTTTCTGCCGCTCCCCCTGCTTGTTCTCTCTTGCGCTCTCTCACCGACTCTTGCTCTATCACAAATACATAAATAAACAAATAAATCTGTTAAAAAATGGTAAAGATCCTTGAAGGAGAGTAAGAAGGAAAGTTGAGTTTCAGAGACAACATTTAATAGTCTCAAGCACTTAAACTAGTACAACTCCTGGGCAGGATCGTTGTCAGGATTTCATTCTGCAAATACTTGTCTTTTTGGCTTTTTGCTGTGAGTGTGAATTCCATTGTGTCATAGAATCTGTTTCGTCTGAACAACTCCAAAGACAAAAACATTTCTCGGATCAATGATTTTTAAATTCACCAGCTTTGGTGGTGTTCAATTCACAGGCCTTGACCAGCCTTGCCTCACCTTTTCTATTTGCAGGCTTTATGATAATAACTGTGGAGCGAGAGGGAAGCGTTTTAAAAAAAGAAACACAAAGAAAGCAACTAAGTCAAGTAGTAATCTTGAAGCTTGTTGTGGGGTCAGTCAGCCAATTGTTTCCATGATGAATCCACTTAGACTTACTTTTCAATATTGATTTATTTATAGGGCGCAAACTGGTAATTAGTTATTGACACTGTGAAAGACAAATTATTTATAAAGCATTTATTCTATGATGTCACATGTTACAAATGAGCTTTAGAAAGACCGATGACTTTTCTAAACAGTTTAGTTTATTCCTAGTACAGAAGTCCCCGGTGGCCACCATTCTGTTTATGAGAAATCCAGTTCTATGTGATTTGAAAACAATCATTTGGAGAAAAGACTTTTAAAAAAAAATAAGCTACTATAGGTGGTGGAATAATAGCTGAGAAATAGTCAAAGAAGGAAAGAGAAGAGCTTGACAAAGCTATTTCATTCAAAGCCAAAGTATCCAAAAACTTGTGAATTTCTAAGGTTTTTCCATTTACCTTATGCCCACTCACACCTACGCCTCTTTGCAATGCCCTCGGCGATTGCTCTGAACCTATTTTTGGTATGTTATTGGACAGGTCACTTCACCTCTCTGCAACTCTATTATTTTTTCAACCTTCCCTTAAAAGTAGCATGTTTCCATGGGGCGCCTGGGTGGCTCAGTGGGTTAAAGTCTCTGCATTCAGCTCAGGTCATGATCTTGGGGTCCTAGGATCGAGCCCCTCATCAGGCTCTCTGCTCAGCAGGGAGCCTGCTTCCCCCCTCTCTCTGCCTGCCTCTCTGCCTACTTGTGATCTCACTCTCTGTCAAATAAATAAATAAAATCTTTAAAAAAAAGTAACATGTTTCCAGGTGTTGCTGGTTCTTGGGTAATCAAGATCATAGAACACGTCGACGTTTTGAGACAGACTTGAAATTTTGAAATAAAACAACTGCTTTAAGAAATATTAGAAAACACTTGCCTCCACTTCTGAGGTTGTCACCATATCTGCTGTCCACTTATTTGCATTTTCAACAACTAGTTCTCTAGGACTTTTTACATGCCTTGCTTTGCATTTATATTGGCAAGTAGAGTCCATACATTTCTTCCCTGCTAGAGCTGACAGCCCTAGTCTGGAGCTCATATTAGCTTCTTGAAAGACTTCAAAATGTTCTCTAAACCAATAAGAGACCTAAATCTACAAATGGCACCTAAATAAATGTGTCCATTGATATCCTTAAGTAATCTGGTTAAGGGAAATCAATAGAACTCTGCAAAAGAGAGGCACTGAAAATAGAGACATCGAAAGCAAAGTTTTGTAATTTAGAGTTTCTAGTGGGAATCGAGTGGCTGTTAATTTTAAGGCTTGGAAAAGGAAATACTAGGAGAAATTCTCCAATCGTTAGCTCCTCTTGTATATCTGTATATACATATAATATGTATAAATTGTAAGGGGAGGATCACTTTGCTTTCCACTCGCTCCTGTGATCACAAGATGGCAGTGTTTCTGAGTTTTGCTGCTATCCTAATTTGACTTCAAACGGAGTTGGAATTGGGCAAAATTGCTATAGGGAAGTCAGAATAAATGGCGTGGAGGAAACTTAGCATGTAAAATAAAATCAAGGAGCAAAGAAAAATAAACTGATGGTTCAGGAATTTGCATTTCTGAAGGTGCGAGCTGGGGGAGTGGTGCCTAGGTCTTGAATATATTTAGATATTTACAATGTAGTGGCCTTTTCCAGAACTCTCAAAAGATTTGAGCTGGCTGAGGTCTTGAGAGGAAAGAAAGGTGCTGAGGTTCAGAAATAAGCTGGGATATGATCATGAAGGGCGCTCTGCATCCTGGACTAAGGAGATTTGATTCTGGTCCTTATTGGGCAGCTACTGAAGGGTTTTCAGTACTACTGAAGGAGAGGGGCAGGAATCATCAGGGTGTGCCTTGGAAAGAAACTGGTGGTATTTTAGAGGTTGATGATGGAGGGGAGGGAGAATAATTAGATACTGCTGCACGCTAGCTAGTTAAGCAGTCTGATGGTTTAAATAAGACTTAATTATCTAGATTAAAACTATGTCAGAGAGATGGGGGAGAGATCTGAACCATATTCAAAAGTGTAGTCAATAGGACTCTGATTATTTTGGGTTTTGAAAGAGAGAGAGATTCCTAAATTGGGTGACCAGATAGTCACATCATTATAACTAAATGAATTATGTAAGAGAAAATGGCACACGGGGTTGAAGTGCCTAGTCCGTAAAATACCATTTAGAGGAGACTAGTCACCATTGAAAATGAGGAATTAGTGTTTGAGGGGGAAAGAGTGTGTGTGGTTTTTTTTGAAGAGGTGAACGAGTGAGCCAAGTAGACCTCTGCGGGGAGAGCATTCCAAGACAAGGAGGGTGCTTTATGTGTTCAAAAAATGCTAAGATGGCCAGCCCAATCTCCTAACATCTATTGATTCATTAAATAGTTATTGAGTACCTATAATATGCTAAGCACCAAGCCGGGAGTTGCAGAGAAAGAATTATTTCTTGAACCTCAAGGAGCTATGGAGATAACACTTTAAAAACTGTATGGGGGTGGGGACGCCTGGGTGACTCTATCCATTAAACATCTGCCTTCAGCTCAGGTTGTGATCCCAGGGTCTTCGGATTGAGTCTCAAGTGTACTCAGGCTCCTGTTCAGTGGGGAATCTGCTTCCCCCCCTTCCTCTGTTCCTCCACTCCCACCCCCCCAGCTGCTCTAGTGACCTCGCTTGCTCTGTCTCTCAAATAAATAAATAAATAAATCTTTTAAAAAAAATGGTTTGACTTTGCCACGGTGCCTTCTTTGTTCTAGGACCTTTTAGACTCCCTCTCCCGTCTTCCTCTTCCCCGCCTCTTTATTCCATCTCTCCTTTCTGTGGCTCATCTCTCTTCTCATCCCTGAGAAGGGCTTTTTCGCGTCTTTTTCTTTTTCGCATCTCTCCTATCTTCTCCCCTTCCCCATACTAGCCTCTCCATCTCCCCTTTCTCTCTCTAGTTCTCTCAGTCTCTTTCTCTCAGGAGTTTTTCCTTATTGTGATTTTCTGTAGTCTGAAAATGATATGCCCAGATGTAGGGTTTTTTTGGCATTTATCCGGCTGGGTGTTCTCTGAGCTTCCTGTATCTGGGATTTGGGGTCTGAAATTAATTTGGGGGAAACTCTCAGTCCTATGTCTTCTGTTCCTTTCTTTTTTCTTCTGCTTTTGGCAATCCCATCAGGCATCCGTTACACCTTTGGTAGTTATCCTAAAGTCCTTGGGAGAGTCTGTGATCTTAAAGTTAGTGTCTGAAGCATCACAGAGTCTAAGTAGAAAGCTGACACTGCAGGACTGGGCAAGCACATGGGGTATCAAGAACCAGGGACAGTTTGTCCCCCAAATAATAAACGCCATGGTAATAACAGTATTCTCTATATGGCAACTAATATTTCCTGCATCTTCTGCAAATCATGAACACACACATCTGACAGCAATTGCCTTTGTGTAAATTGGGTGCAAGGGCGTCTGGATGACTGATGTCCTATCTGTAGCGTTCTGAAAACATGTAATCTAGTAAAAAAGCTATGTTTGCCACACCAAGACAGTTTTAAGGCAGACTGTCTAATTTCCTCCCCCTCTTCCATCCTGACAATCACCTTTAGGTCCTCCCTATCTAAGTTTTAAAGCCATCCCTGGACAAGAAGATGAGAAGAGAGGAAAGCCAGGGGAAGCGGTCATCAGTCCCGTCTGTGCACCAGGATCACATATGGCTCTTTAAAGATTTTATTTGACAGAGAGCGAGATCACAAGTAGGCAGAGAGAGAGGGGGTCTCTGCTGAGCGGAGAGCCCATTGTGTGGCTCGATCCCAGGGCCCAATGCGGGGCCAATGCAAGCCTGGATCCCAGGGCCCTGAGATCAGGACCTGAGAGGAAGAGTGGAAGGCAGAGGTTTTAACCCACTGAGCCACTCAGGCGCCCCCCTACAGTTCTTTAAAAAGACTACACCATGCCGGGGCCCTGGGAATGGGGATTTTGACTCAACAGGTTGGAAAAGAAAACCAGGACAGAAAGTTTTTGTGTTAGCCACAGGAGATGTTTAAAGGAGGGGTTGATCAGCCTTGTGTGATGCCACAGAGGCCAGATAAGGGGCTTCAATGTGGCTTCTAAGAAGGCCCCTGCTAAGACCTCATAGGAGCATTGCCCTTTCGGTGTGGGGCGGACCCCACTTCGGCTACTGGAGGGCGGGGTTGGTTCTTCTGACTGGAGGAACAGGATTTGCCCATGAAAAGGTTTATTGCGGAGGTGTGGCGACCCAGTTGAGGCTGTACTATAGATTTGAAATGTCAGTCTGCATTAATTCATACTTCTATTCAATACCGTTGTAAAGACTGGGGATAGAAAAGTAAACAAAACGCACAAGAATCTGACACAGGAAAAGCGGATAATAAACATAATCAGATAAAGTTGTTAACTTCACAAAGTGATGAGAAGGACAGGGACAGCAGTGAGGTGATCCCGAGTGAGAGGATTGCTGGCAATGTCAGTTAAATGCCTCAAGGAAGACCAAAGCAAGCGAACAGGCATTCGTATTAATCCAGTTTGAGGAAGAGGCTGGAGCCTCAGAAGGGTCAAGGGCCAAGAATGTTAAGGCTGTTGCTAAGAAAGGGTTGGAGCAATGGACTCTCTTAGCCAGACTAGATCTGAATGAAAGTGAAGCAGTCCTGAGCTCCACAGGCTTTTTATCACACCGTACTATTTAACATTACTCATTTTGTAATGTAATTAATTTTTCACTTGTGCGCTTCCCTGACTAGACTGCAGGTTCTTCTAGGTAAGGGATTTTTTTCTTTCTTTCTTTCTATTATTTTTTTTAAGATTTTATTTATTTAGCTGACAGAGAGAGACAGCGAGAGAGGGAACACAAGCAGGAGAAGTGGGAGAGGGAGAAGCAGACCTCCCGCCGAGCAGAGAGCTTGATGCGGGGTTCGATTCCAGAACCCCGGGGATCATGACCTGAACTGAAGGCAGACGCTTAACGACTGAGCCACCCAGGCGCCCCGGTAAGGGATTTTCTCCTACCAGTTTCTTCCTTGGATCCCAGATACCTTCTACTTAGTATGGCTGTATGTTTTCTAGAAGGCCAGCTGGAAAACTCTGCCTCTCTCCCCACCTTGTGGGAGCGCAGCATACCCCCGATAATCTGCTTGTGTTGGGAATAGAAGAATAGAATAGAAGACCCACAAAAGGCAGGCAACTGGTTCGTCTATACGACAAATGAGTCGTGTTAGATAAATCCTGAAAAAACAACAAAACCCAGTTCAGTGGTTTAAGCGGTTCATCTTTATGTTGGTTTAAAAACTACCGGAAGAAACCAAAAGGCAATCAGGAATGGGTTTCATATATAGAAGCCCTCTGCAAACAGCAAGGAAAACAATTTTTATCCAAATCTGAAGAAAGAGAGGTTAAGATAATTTGCCATGGCGTAATTTATTCATTCAATAATACAGAAGATAATTATGTATTTTTCTACCCTGAGACGTTATTCTTATTGTTTCACGCTTCTGTCTGCCTGCTCAGCCCACAAGAGAAAGCTTATATTCATTTAGGTACTTTGCCTTGGGAACGGCTTTGTAGTCTGATAGACAGGCTTTCTGGAATTAATAAGGAGATTTCAGACTCTCTTTTTTTTCAATTATTCTTCAAAAATTACCCATCATAAATTAAGAAATAAAAAGTACTCTGAAAAGAAAGCTATAAAATTTAATAGAAACTTAACTACCTTTTGTATTTAACTGCTATGGCTTTAATTGTTCTGTCAATCAAAGGGTCCAGGGGTTGGGTGTAACCTCTTCAGTTTCAAATTGACTAGATAGGGACTTCTCAGATCTTCTGAGTCCAAATCATAGCTCTGGAAGGTTCTGAAACCTCAGTCCAAATTAGAGATGAAAGCACCCCTCTGACAATGTGTCCTTAATGTTCCAGCTGCTCATAATTTCTTTCAGCTTCATAAATCAACACCCTATTTCCCTTCAGGGCTGCTAAATCTAAATATAGATATTAAAATTTCCCTACAAAATCCTTATTTAGAATTCCGAATGCGTTTCTCTTTATAAACCACATTTCTAATGGATCATCTGAACTGGCTTAAATTCTGGCTCTGGACAGAATGGACAGGTGAGTATTTTTCCAGGCTCACGACTGATATTTTCCTTTGGTATTGCTGGCTTTAAGGAAATAGGTCCAAAGATTTCTTAGTACCTTCCCAACTGCTGTCTTATGTCCAGTGTTTATTTTCAGCCTCCTTTTCGTCCTTCTACCTTTCTATCACTTTCCATAAAAGAGACCATGTCTTCTCCCATAAAACAAAAAACTCTCAACCGTCTGATGGGATTTAAAGGCAGAGTTACAAAGTAGTTTTGCTATACCATACCATCAAAAGGCTTCCAAAACAGTACGCATTATATCTACTAGAGTAATATCGTAAAGTCTTGAATTGTGACCTTTCTTCAATTCTAAATGAATCACTATGGGACTCTGCTTCTCCTTTTTTTTTTTTTTAATCTTTCATTTTTAAAAATCAAAGTAGTCGGGGTCACTCATTTACATTACGGTTTATTGACTTGCTGTATTTTGGAGCAAGTGTAAAGTCATTTTGATATATAGCAATTTAAAATAATTGCTCTTCTCAAAATAGAAGGAAAATTAGCTGGTCTGGTGCATCGGGCTATTCAAGCAATATGTCTCCATATGTCAGCTCGCCGCTCTCCACACCACCTGCTTGAGTCCCCATCAGGGACACAGACCGATGAGATCACCACAGCAAGCTATAGATCTTGGGCAAGTTAACTGGTCTGGTTTTGCCTGGTAATAAGGAGAGTGTCTCTGGAAAATAGGAAATTGGAATCTGTCACCGCTTAGCAAACTGATGAGTGATTGCTATTGTTTTGCATCTCTGTAGGTTAGCACAGTTTTATTAACCATTCCTCAGCCCTGAGAGTTTAGCTTTACTCCTAGTTTGCAGGCGAGAACCTGAGAAGTGTGTTACGAAGCCCAGTGGTTGAAAACAAAGTGAAGGGGAGCAGTTTCCTGTATCTTAGGAGTCTAGCATTACCTGCCTTGAGCAAATTTAGCAATGGGGAGTGGTGGGGATTTTTGTGGCTAGGATCCCAAATCAGAGAACTCTCTCAGGGAGTGACTCACTTTATCCTTTAGCGGTGACTCTGCTTCCCTAATTCCTGAAATCAAAATTCACAAACACCAATGCCTATGTGGCCCAGACTGTGACAATATTTTCAAGGGTTCCTGATTTCAATTAGGACTTAATCACTGAAGAATAGGAAGTATCAGAACTATTTTAGAAAAAACATTTATTTATTGAATGAACTTACTGGAGGGAAGGTTCCAAATGGTCCTTCTTAGCGTCATTCTCTTTTTTTTTTTTTAAAGATTTTTTTTTTTATTTGACAGAGAGAAACACAGTGAGAGAGGGAACACAAGCAGAGGGAATGGCAGCAGAAGAAGCAGGCCTCCCGCTGAGCAAGGAGCCCGATGCGGGGCTCGATCCCATGACCCTGGGATCATGACCCGAGCCGAAGGCAGCCGCCTAACGACTGAGCCACCCAGGCGCCCCTCTTAGCGTCATTCTCTTAAAAAAGAAACAGTGGAGGGCGCCTGGGTGGCTCAGTGGGTTAAAGCCTCTACCTTTGGCCCAGGTCATGATCTTAGGGTCCTGGGATCGAGTCCTGCATCGGGCTCTCTGCTCAGCAAGGGAGCCTGCTTCTCCCCTCTCTGCTGCCTCTCTGCCTACTTGTGATCTCTCGCTCTATGTCAGATAAATAAATAAAATCTTTAAAAAAAAAAAAAACAGTGGATAAAATAATGTTCTTTTTGAGGAAAAACTATGAAATCATAAAGTTGGAAAAGACCTTCAAAGTAGTCAGCTCCAAACTAGCATTTCATTTTTAAGTTACTAGGTAATAATGAAAAAACCTCTTAGTACTAATTGGAAAGAAAATACCTATTTTAGTGTTAAATACATGTACTGCAGAAGATGTGTTTTTTTGTGTTTTTTTTTAAGGTTTCATTTATTTATTTGTCAGAAAGAGAGAGAGGGCACTAGTGGGGGGAGCCGCAGAGGGAGAGGGAGAAGCAGACACCTGGCTGAGCGGAGAGATTCAAGATTTTTTTTTTTTAAACGGCAGATCATTACCACTTAGTGGGTCCTGGCCAGCATTTAAAAACATAACAATAAAATTGGAAATATCAAAGTCCATCTTACTTTGTAAGGATAAACGGAATGTCATGAAACTATTGTTCCAGGTATATTGTGTGTGTGTGTGTGTGTCTGTGTGTCTGTGTGCAGTGGCACATGATATTGAAACATATTTTAATACAGTGGATCAGAAAAGTTTGAAAACTACTGCATTTACATCTGAGTATGCAGAGATGAAAAGAAACATTTCTTGTGTGCATTAGTAAGTTTCCTACCCCTTGGGCCCCTGACCCCACAGTGAGTAGATTTCATGGCCCATTATATAACACTTACATTGTTTCCGCAGTCAGGATTTATTTCTCTCCACAAAGCAACCAGAACTCCATTTTCTGGCTTTGGGGCCATGCATTTTGCTTTAAAAGTAACCTCAGCGTTCCCACCCCTTTTCCCAAAAACTCTCCCCTTCTTCAGACTCTCAACTGTACCCCAAATGCACAACTAATGAAGGTCGTAGCCATCATGATTGTGTTTCATTTGCACACTATTCCTTTAAACTTTCCACAGCAGTGCTTTTCTGTTGCAGATATATTTTTTTAAACATTTTATACAAAGACAAAACTTTGGATAATCCATTCAAATCAAAGAAAAAAAAATTCATCTTGACATTATAAGAAACAGTCTCTGAAATGAGTCTGCCCAAATTTCTAGCTGGAACTAATCCCTAGAGTTGCTGTTGGCTGGAAATAAGACCAATGCTGTCGTAACTTCCTCTTTCTTTGCAACTGAGAACTCAGGTGTTTGAGAGACAACAGAGACTCTGGGAACGTAGGTGTCCGCTAGGGAGAACGCCAGAAAAAAGACACACTGACCTTGGTACTGTCGAGGGAAGTATTACTTTCTTGTTGCTGCTGCAACGAATTACCATGGACTTAGGGGCCTAAAATAATACAAATGTACTATTTTACAGTTCTGGAGGTGAGAAGCCTGTCCCAGTTCTTACTGGGCTAAAATCAACGGGTCCACCGGGCTGTGTTCCTTCTGGGTGGTCTGAGGAGAATGCATTTCCTTGCCTTTTCCCCCTGGTAGAGGCTAACTGAACTCTTTCCCTCATGGCCCCTTCGGACTGGCCTCTGCTTGCCTTGTCTTATCTTCTTCTCTGACTCTGACCCTCCTCCATTCATTTATAAGGGCCCATTTTCAGTCTCCCCATCTTAAGTTCCATAATTTGATCCCATCTGGAAAAGTCCTTTTTGCCATGGAAGGTAACACATTCGCAGGCTCTGGGGATGAGGACGTGGACATCTTTGAGGGGTGGCATCAATTTACCTCCCACAGGGGACTGTGAGGATGCATATGTAGGAGCAAGGGAAAACGAGGTCCCGAACTGTCCCTCGGATTACCTTGATTTGTGAAAATGGCTTTGACATATGGTGACATGCTTGCAGAAGAAGAGTCACGATCCTGGAATCATCAGGTTCAAGGGTTGGCAGCTGAGGCCACTCTGTGGCCTTGTGCAGCTCTGCCTTCTCCCTCATGGGCGGCGGGACACACTTGCTGGAAAATGATAATTGCCTCTCTGTTTGCTGGTGGTGGCTTCTCGGCACTTAATATTCATCTGGGCCTCGTGAAGGGAAGTCTTTATCATTGGGGTCTTTAAATCATCTTCTCTGTGGTGCCTTTTTTAGAGCTGTTATTTGTAAGCTTCCCCATTCTGCCTGGATTGGAGAGGCCAGGGCTTAGAAGAAAGAAGGCATAAAGTATAATACCCACAGGTGAAACAGGTGAGCTGGGGATAAAAATACATGAGAAGCTGAGGGCCTTTAAAAGAGATCTTGAATATAAAGCTCAGAGCAAAAACTATGAAGATGGATTTATAAATAGAAGATCGGAGATAAAAGCCCGTGAAGGCAGAGGGAAAAAATACATATACATTTGCAGACACAGGAAGCTGTGTTTGAAGAGAAGTTCCT
>CM053604.1:110851011-110870086 GCA_028646535.1 Procyon lotor | reverse complement strand
TTTTCTGTTAGTAAATTTCCGACAATAAATAAAATTATTCAAAATCACTGTGACTTTTATGCTCAGTCCATGCTTAAAGTAGTGTGTATCAATAAATGTTGGTTAAAAGAACACTATCATTTGATGCAAATAATACAAATGATAGTATTCCTCTTTAATTGAAAGAAAACATAAAGCATCCCTTTTTTCCCTTTGCCCCACCTCTACTCCTGAATGAGAAGGAGAATTTCTTAGGACAATCGATTAAATAATGAATACAAAAGTCAGCCATAATAGGGAGTCAATGCCTTTCCCCTTCACTGGGATAACTTACATCCCAGCAGACAGGTGCAGCAAAACAAAACCTAGAGGTCCCTTTTTCTTTAAAAATGTACTTGACCTTGGAAGGCCAAAGAAGTGTCCAGAGTAAAAGCCCTGGGCCTGGCAAAGATAACCAGAGGTGAGCTACGGAACACTAGCAAGAACAGGAAACTCGGGCTAATCTTTATTTTGAACCAAGAAGGTAAAGGTATCCTCATGGCTCACGTGTTCCCTGTGTTTCTCCCTGCAGACCCAGACCACATTTGGGACTGAAACTCTACATAATAATCAAGCCAGTGCACTTTCCTAGAATGTCATTTAAGGTTCAGAATCATATTTCTAGCCATTTAACATGACTAGTCATTGGGATTTTTCAAACAAAAGACTGATATTTGTTTCTTCCACTCACCCTTGGCTTCTCAGTTTAATCAAACACAAGCGAAGGCACACATAATAAACTTTCCTGGGCGTTTACTATGTTCCAGGCACTGCTCTACACACTAGATATTCATCACCTCGTTCAATCCCCACAATTGTCTTATGAGGTAGATTCTCCTATAATCTCTATTTTATGATTGAGAAACTGAGTCTTCCAAAGCTTTGGCAACTTGCTCCAAGTCAAGCTACTAAGGGACAGAGCTAAAATTTAAACCCAGTTCTGCTTGGCTCCAAAGTACACACTTTTGTCTGCTAGATCCCTCCTTCCTCTGTTCAACTCAAGGACACCTGGAAATGATGAGAGCTAGAATGCCTCCACACACTGGGAACCACACTTTCTTCACAACTTCATTATACTAGCAGATGCTCAAGAAGACCACTTTAGCTCTAGAGGTGTCGAATCCATCGTCAAGGGATACCAGACCCTAAAGATGACTGTGGCAGAATTTTCCGGAATCCTCCTTCAAGTGAGAAAGGGCTCTTAACACATGGTTAGGTCCAAAAAGAGATGGGCCACCAGGTGGCAGACTGGATCATTACAGGGCACTGAGGAAGGAGGTTGAGCAAACAGGGGCAACATGCCCACAGACTTGGTTTGCAAATGCCGCCAACAACAGGAGAGGCACAGTACATGCTAAAGAGAAGGAAAGAGTAGAGAGGCAGGGATGAAAGAGGAGAAAGGGTCTAACTGAGAAGCAATGTCAGAAAAAATGGAAGAGGTGAAGTGTAGAGAAGCCGTGGATGGGCTTGATTTGGATGGAGGAGAAGCATCTAGACCTTGGGGATGAGGCGGCGGGGACAGGAAAGTCTCATAATGGGAAGCAAAACACAAGTACATTTTCACCTTCCGAATTCTACTGAGTAGGAGGCATGATAACCTATAAGAGAAAAGGGAGCAAGGCATGATGCTGAAAGAGTGAAGCTGGGGGAGAGATGCCAAGATGAAGACAAGATTGCCCAGCAGTACGGAGGGCCCAGCTGATAGCACACACTTACAACGGAACCAGCCGTCGCTCCGGATTATTCCAGCGGTGATCCACGGTACACGTACGGGGGTGGAGCATAGAGCTGGACTGATCCACCATCAGCAGTATGGACACAGATAGGGAACAGCAAGGGTTACAAGGGTGCATTGAGAATTCTAGCTGGACAGAGAAGGAACGAAAGCGAGGAGGGGCGGATAGCTAAAGAAAGAAGAAGAAGCAGGGGCCTAGAACAAAATCGGGGTTCAAAAAGTCAACATAAATTAAATCAAAGACTGAGAGAGCCGAAATGCCAGGAGGCTATGATCACAGACTGGAACACGTAGCTGAGAGGAGCAGTTCTAGATGACTCCAGATTAATAGGGTCTGGCTGTGGGATAGGGTTCCTGAAGTAAAAGTAACAACAAAATCAATTTGGGCCAAATATAAGCCAAATGATTTCCCAAATCAATTTGGAAAAATATAAGACCAGTCTGGCTGAATGGCAAGAGTTATATAATGGAGGGGCGTCTGAGTGGCTCAGTCGTTAAGCGTCTGCCTTCGGCTCAGGTCATGATCTCAGGGTCCTGGGATGGAGCCCCACATCAGGCTCTCTGCTCAGTGGGGAGCCTGCTTCCTTCTCTCCCCCTGCCTGCCTCTCTGCCTACTTGTCGTCTCTTTCCTCTGTCAAATAAATACATAAAATCTTTAAAAAAAAAAAAAAAAGTTATAATGGAGACAAAATGGCTAAAATGTGTATGGAGGGGGGCACCTGGGTGGCTCCACCAGTTAGGCATCTGCCTTCGGCTCAGGTCATGATCCCAGAGTCCTGGAATAGAGCCCTGCATCGGGCTCCCTGCTCAGTGAGGAGTCTGCTTCTTCCTCTCCCCCTGCTATTCTCTCTCACTCTCTGGCAAATAAATAGATAGATAGATAGATAGCATATGGGGGACTGACAAGGAAGTCTGTAGGAGAGAAAGATGGCGATGAAGAGAGAAGAGCAGAGCCAGAACGCGTGCCTTGCTTGCACCTGGGAGCTTGGAGAGGGATGCCGGGTATGTGAGAGGCAGTGCGGATTTGCTCAGAAGACAGGGTAAGCTGCCAGCCGTCTGTGTGGGCTCTGATCCACCGGGCTGAGGAGACCAAGCCAACAAAATAGCACCAGAAGCAGCCACACCAAGACCTGCCCTCCCCGGGCAGATGAGTGGCGAGACCCTTGCACCAGCCAGCGTCCTGAGCCACTGACTCGTCCCTCAGTCTCCTCACTTTGATTCTCACATCCACGTGAATGCCTGCCAAGCTTCTCTCGCCAACCTCGGGCTCTCACCTGCACTTAGTTCTGAATATCTAAACAGCCATCAAGACATCTTTTCCTGGACTACTGGTCATTAATTCGTACTCAACAGGCCAACACTCGACTGCATGAGTTATCCTTCCCCCAAAACGCTCACCTCCAGTTTTTCCTATTCCTCCCACTAAGCAGACTGAAAATATGGCACCATTTTGTGCTTCCTCCAGCACATCCCTCCTCACATCTTGTTCAAGTTGTACCAGTTCGTCCTTCATAATGCCTCTCGGGCTACCCTTTCCATTACCCTGCACGACCATTCCTCCGGGTCAAGCCCTCACAGCTGAATAGGGGTCATGACAAGTGTGTCAGGACTCTGCTACCTAGTTTCCCTGTCTCCTGCAATCAACCCAAGACAAGACTTCCTGAAACCTTGCTTGACATGTCAATCTCTCCTCAAAAGCCTCCCCTCTCCTCTGCTTGCTTCCATAACGAAGGCCAAACTCTAGGCAAATACTGCAAGTCCTTTATGAGCTATCTCTTCCCATGTCTTCCCCATAGCAACCAGACATAATAATTGTGGTTATTCCAATTTATACTACTGTCACATGGACGATGCAAACCTAAAGAGTATTTTAATTAAAATTGATATGTGTTATGATAGTCATCTCATCTACCTGTGCCATAAAGCACAAAATTCTTTAAAATGAAGATTTTAGGGGCGCCTGGGTGGCTCAGTGGGTTGAAGCCTCTGCCTTTGGCTCAGGTCATGATCTCAGGGTCTTGGGATCGAGTCCCACATCGGGCTCTCTGCTCAGCGGGGAGCCTGCATCCCCCCTCTCTCTGCCTACTTGTGACCTCTCTCTCTGTCAAATAAATAAAATCTTTAAAATAAAATAAAATAAAATGAAGATTTTAATTCGGTAAGATTTCAAGAAGTAACCTGGCATTTCTAAAAATGATCTAGCATGATTTCCCTAATGGGCTACGAAAGTATAAATTACTTCCATAGTTGCTCACTTTTAATTTATAATTTAGAAGGCAAGGGGCTCATTAGTATAAGTCTGGTGTCAAGGTGTTAATAAAATTAATTTACTGTCAGACTTCAATTCTCAGAGAAAGGAAATCTTACTGATCACAACTTTCAGAAATTCATCCTAAATGATTCTCTACTGGAAGTGATAAAGCTTAGGAATGCAATACACTTTTTAATGCAAAAAAAAAAAAAAGTGCCTAGTTGCAATAGAATGCTTCCATCACAAGTCTGTAAATAAAAGCACATATCACAGAGGGCAGGGGACTCCCTAGAAGGTGTATTTCTAATGAAACCTCTATCCTAGTCCACTGCATAAAAAACTTTTTACCTGCAAAGGCCCTTAACTCTTCCTACACTCTTCCTACTTTCTACCACATCATATATATTATCTTAAATTCTTACAGTAATGTGTTGTTAGAATCAATTAACATGTGATGGTTAATGTGTCAACCTGACTGAGCCATGAGATGCCCAGGTTAAACATTATTTCTGGGTCTGTCTGTGGGGGGTTTCCAGAGGACATCAAGTATTGTCAAATAGACGTCAATATTTGTTTCTGTTTTGTTTTAAAGATTTTAGTTATTTGTCAGAGAAAGACAGCAGGAGGAGCAGCAGGCAGAGGGAGAAACAGGCTCCCCACTGAGCAGAGAGCTCAAAATGGGACTCGATCCCAGGACGCTGGGATTATGATCTGAGCCAAAGGTAGATGCTTAATCGACTGAGCCACCCAGGTGTCCCTGGGTGTCCCACCCAGGTGTCCCAGGCTCCCTCAATATTTGAGTTGAGGGAGCGAGTAAAACAGAAGGCCCTCCCCAATATATGTGGGTATCATCCAATCCACTGAAGGCCTGACTAGAACAAAAAGGAGGGATGAGTTGCCTCTCGGCCTGACTGTATTAGGTAGGACATCAGTCTTCTTCTGCCCCCTGACTGGCACTCACACCATCCCCTCTCCTGGTTGTCAGGCCTTCAGACTGGGACTGAATTACACTAGTTTTCCTGGGTCCTCAGTTTGCAGGCGGCAGATGACGGGATTGTGGGATTTCTCTGTCTCTGTAATTGTGTGAATCAATTCCTCATAATACAGAAACACATTACTGTGTTTTTATTTTTGACTAATACACATTTCATGGATGAGGAACTGGCCTGAAAAGTTAGAGCTAGCGGTGCAGTCAGAGTCGGAACCAAGGGATTCTGACCCCAAGTCCAGTACCGTCTTAGTCCATGCTTTCCCAATAAAAGACTCGAAAGAGTAATAACTGATCAACAGAAAAAAGACACTAAGACACTCAAAAATGAGAATCGTGCCCAGCACAGCTGAGAGGGGTCAGGGTCTGGCACCGAGTCTCAGTGTGGTGGGGAGCACTCCTGAGGTGGACCCATGAGGAATCACGATCCACTGTGCAGAGGCCTTGGCCACCTCTTATACCACAGTGCCTAGTGTCTCTAAGACCCTCACAGCACTTTCCAGGGGCTGGGATGGGGAGGCTTGCTATTGAGAGGTCATCTGAACCTTCCTTTAAAGCGAGTGAGATTCCTAGCCTATAAGATGTTACAAGGGTCCAAATAAGTAAAACAATATTTGCTTTCACTTCCAGAAACACAGACATCTAGCTAAAACCTGATACACAATTTAAATGTATTTCTGCCCCTCTTCCATCTTTCAGTGCAAGACAATCTTAATTTGAAATGTCATTTTTAATGACTGATTGCTACATCAGGCAAAATAGTTTCCCTCAACGTTTCTGGAAGTCTTACTTACTAACATTTAATAATGTATAATATGTATTGAGTCCTTTCTAGAGTCACCATTCTAAGCAAACATGTATTAATTCATAAGCCACACAAAAACTCTACCAAGCCTACACTACTGTTATCCATATTTTCCAGGGGAGGAATCTGAGGTACAGTGCCCAAGACCACACCGCTACTAAGTAGCAGAACTGAGATTCAAACCCAGGCACTCTAGCCCCAGAATCTGCCTATGTTTTTCATCATTGCATGCAACTTAATTTTAATCTTCAAAGCTATGAGCACTCTACCAGGTAGTGTCAGTTATCTTTAATTATAGAACCAAGAACTAGACAATTTCCTGGCAAGTTATATATTGACTGTAACTAAAGATACATCCCACAGATTCTAAGCAATGCCCTCCCTATAACACATCCAAATGTATTATCTGATCACCTTTCCCAAGCAGGAAAGGGAAAAGGAAGTAAAGCCAACTGATGGGTCTTGGAGAGCAGTTGCGTGGGGAAAGGAAGAAAAGAAATATCAAATGAAGTCTAAGAGAGAATTCTACAGTGGATCTCAAGTCCTTAAAACGGGTCATTAAAGCAATGCCAGAGGCATATACAGCACATCCTGGGAACTGAAGGCTTAGGCCTGTGGGAGTTGGATAATCAGGGAAGGTGACAGCTGGTAGGTAATCTAGACATACCCTGGAGACAGGTGCAAATGACTGCTGTGGAAATCTCACAGGCTTTCAGTGCATGTGTACATACATGACAGGTCCACTTAAAAGAGCCGGGAAAGAAAAAAATAAAATAAATAAAAGAGCTAGAAGAGGACTCAAAGCCGGTATACACTACCTAAGTATGGAAGCATGCATGTAAGATCCACGAGAGGGGTATGCTGGTAGGAAGGTGAGGGATAGGCAGTGTAATTCAGACCACAAAATTCCAAAGGATCAATGATAAACTACACAGGGGAAATATACTTTCAAACAAAACGAATACACACTCAGATGAAATGTGAAAAAGTAAAAAGTAAAAACTCTGGCTAGCTGCAACTCTTAGCTTTTGTTTTCACTCTGCAGCTCTTCCGTACAATCTAACAGAGTAACTGATCTTCTAACGCATTAGACGAAGGACATCGAGAATTACAGAGCACTCAAATACCATAAACTGCAGCCCCACAAGCTACTTACAACCCACTGTTTTACTAATACAAGTAAACAACTGTAGCACTGCAAAGAATATTAAGAAAGGAATGGGCTTCCCCGGGTGGCTCCGTCGGTTAAGTGTCTGACTCTTGATTTCAGCTCAGGTGGCGATCCGCAGGGTCTTGAGATCGAGCCCCACGTTGGACTCCTCACTCGGTGGGAAGTCCCCTCACAAGCACATGTGCTCTCTGTCTCTCTAAAGTCAATAAATAAATCTTGGAAAAAGAAAAAGAAGAGCGGGACACATGAGAAAACATTTAGTGGGAGGAGGATGCATTCAAGATATGACCGCAGTCTCCAGTTTGAGGAATGGGCAATACAAGACAAGAAGGGATGATGGACAGAACTAGGGTGAAGGCAATGGGTATAAATGAAGGGATGGATGTAGGAGATACTGAAGTCCGTAAGATGGGTCAACTCCTGTGGTCAAACGTGCAGAGGAATCAGAGATGACACCAAGAATCTAGGAAATATCTTCTTTCTTAATCAAGTCTGTTACTTCCAAAGGCACTAGGAAAGACCCTGAAGAGAAAGGGCCTCCCACCAAGATAGGAACCACTTTACCTCAGCTTCCCTTGCAGATGTCTGCTTTCATCACCCCTCAGCCTTCAGGGGAGTGGCTGCTTGCCCTGGACACTTTGACTAAAACCAGTGAATGGCCCTTCACTTAAATCCATTTTTACATCCATAGTAGAGATGAGACAAAGCCAACACACTGAGCAAAACTTTACTAACAGCTAGGAGATATTTTAAAAAAGAAATAAACCTGTAAGATACAATGAATCAGAAATAAGATAGAGTTTAGTCCTTTCTGGTGCAAGGAGCCCAGCAGGAATCAAGTCCTTCCATCCCTCAGGGGCTTCCCAGAGGTAGATACCATCTTTAATGTCCACTGCTAAGCACCCTCCTAGACGGGTTCCTCAAAGTCAGACCACGAGAGCGAATGAACAAGCACAGCAAAGTGCCCTCTCAAGACCTGTTTTTTACCCAACTGATCGGTTTGAGACATGACCTGCTCTTTACCCTGGTACTTTACTTTCCAACAATGCCAAACACGACCACCCTGGCAAACAGCAAATCTATACACACAGACACACAGCAAACGTATAAACACGTCTATGGAGAGGACACAGTAGTGAAAATGGGAAGGTTTCAGAAAGGAGCCAATGAACATAAGTTAAGAAAGGAAGAAGTTAGTGCTAGAAGGGAAATGACTTTGATGTGGGAAATGTTAGATTTCAGGTGCCCAAAATATACCCAGGTAGAGATGCGTACAAGGTAGAAAAATGTTAATGTGAGTTTATAAGAGAGGTTGACCCCATGAAAGAAAAAAAAAAAAAAAACTATTCTGGGAATATAGAGAGGAAAGTATAGAAAAAAGTGAAGTGAGAGGAAGACTGACGCCCATACCTCCACCTCTACCACACTGAGTGGGGGGGTGGGGAGGGCCAAGAAGAAAAGGATGACTCGGCAGGAGAGAGGCAGAAAGAGAAGACCTAAGAAGAGGCAGCCTTCAAGAAAGAGGGAGAGGGCAGGCCACAGTCCAAAACGCTTCATGATTAAGAAAAGCTGAGTGGATTTAAATTTAAAAACACAGCTGCCTTTTGAGAGACAGGATTTAGTATAATGACGAGGGAACACTGATGGGGGGAGTGGAGGTGGGGCAAGCATCCTTCCTTCTTGAGGACCGCAGCCATGGAGGGAAGGAGGGAACCCACCACCAGCACCATAGGGCTCTTGTCGCCCAGGGACCTTGCCCTGTCTGCTCACTGCTGGATCCTCAGCACTAACACCAGTTCCCGGCATGTAAGGGGTACTCCACAGATATTTGCTCACGGAATGGTGTGTTTATTCAATCGAGGTTGCTGTTTGATTAAATAAATGAATTAGGGAATGAACCCGGTAATGATATTTGAGGAAGTCCGAGACAAAGCTCTGGCGACAGCATTGCTATGATTCAGGTATAAATGCTGCTGATCAAGTCTGTAAGCACAGTTCACATCACTGTACTTGGTGGAAGTTCGTCTTTTTGACAGTCATCTGAGGAGAAAGAGAATCTTTTAGGCCAGGCCCTGAATTTGGGGAGGCAACACTTGAGTGTCTGCTGAGGAGAAATCCCTCTCCGCCTGGACTATAAAGAGACACTGAAAGGAGATCCTGAGGGGTGGGTTGCAAAGAAGGGGTCTTCCATATGGGGGACAGTGGGGATTAAGAATCCAGGTGAGTGCCTGTGAGGTTGTGAAAACCCTTTGGGACTAGAGGTCACCGATCTTGGGCTGCCACTGGTTCTCCTACTTGGTATTAAATCCCTTCATTCTGCCTCACATTTAAAGTCTTCATAAAGTTCTGATTTGGGTATGAGAATATAAAGGGGTTCAGGCAGCACCGGGGGACCGGCCAGCACCATCGCGGCAGCAGAAGCAGTATCAAGAGTGGAAGAACGCCAAGGATCAATAATGTGGGGTGACCGCCAAGACACTTCGAAGTTACAGGGAATACAGGAAAGAACTTTTTTCCCCCTGTTGCTTCTCATTTTGTTTTTGTTTGATTCAGACAAAGGAGAACTGAGCAGATATGCTCAGATATGCAGCAGATATGCTGCAGAACTCTCCAGCAACAGAAAGAAGGTAGGGTTGTAAGGATCAATACAATGTCATTAAAGAAAGCCCTGGAAGAAAGGCAAGGCCAGAAGACCCAAAGGCTGGCTGGGAAGGCTCCATTTTACCAAGTGGTATAAAGAAGGAGTGAGAGTAAAGACATACAAAATAGATGGGAGGCCCCTGGTGGGGCTCACCTGGAAAGTAGGGGACAGAGTCAGAGAGTGGGCTTACAGAACATGAACAGTTTGCACAGCTGCTGGGGAAAGGCTACCAGGGAAGCCAGTGTGTAAGAGGGTTTCTGTAGTCTTGAGAGGCTAGATCACTGGAATATCCAGAAATTCTAATTAGTACGATTTAATACTATTTACAGAGATACTTGGCAACCAGGAAAGGTTTTTGCCATTGGAGATGCGGTCCTACCCTTGAGCCAAGTTTGGTTCGCCTAATGGATCTGCTGTATACCGAGTCTTAATAACGGGATAAACATACCTCACAGCAGGATCATCTCATTTAGAAACAATTCTAAAGACAGGTTCTAATCAAAGGAATTACAATTAATTCACCCTACCTATTTTCCTTCAAATGGAGCCAAGCTGTACTATTTCATACCAAGATCGTCAAGGTCTTCCAGATGGAAGAAATCTTAAAAATCATCAAGTCCAACTTCTCACTTATTATGACTTCACTCTTAGAAATCCGTGACAGAAACTATCAGCACATTGGCATCCATGCGGTGCTTTATCTTTGCCAGCCTTCTTTGGGGTGCACCTGAGGCCACACACCTGAGCTCTGGCCAATGGGACATTGGTGGATATGAACTAAAACACGCCCAGGCCTGGCTCTGCTTTGGATGGAGGAAGACCGGCCAGTTTGCATCATATCAAACTTTGCTTGAGAGAGAAATAAACTTCCATTGGCTACTTGCTGACATTTGTGGATTTGTCTGTTTCAAAAGCAAGCATTCACTGATTCTCAAGCCTTCTTTGAATAACCGAGCAACTTAAAGGGCTGCCAATCATGCTAGAGAAAGAAATGGAGATTATTATTGCTAACAGATCCAAAAGAGTCAGAAGATAGAAGCAGTCATGAAACTCATTTTTATAACATAGTAGCATCTTGGTTATCTAAAGGCTATTATTTGAGACATAACCTATAGAAGTTAAGGCCCTACCCCTGAGAAACAGGGAATAAGCAATAGAGGTTTCTTTGGGCTTTTTTTTTTTTTTTTTTAAAGATTTTATTTATTTATTTGTCAGAGAGAGAGCACGAGTAAGCAGAGTGGCAGGCAGAGAGAGAGAGAGAGAGAGAGAGAGAAAAGCAGACTCCCCATTGAGCAAGGAGCCCAATGCGGGACTCAATCCAAAGACCCTGAGATCTTGACCTGAGCAGAAAGTAGATGCTTAATGACTGAGCCACTCATGTGCCCCAAGCAATAGAGGTCTTAAATAACTGAGCCTGAGTTCTAATAAAGCATTAGAGTTTCTCTCACTAGTCTCTCAGGCTCTTTGTATTTATTCAAGTTATCTTGAAATAAGTAAGTCAATCTTAGAAATCTGTTTATCGGGGCACCTGGGTGGCTCAGTGGGTTAAAGCCTCTGCCTTCAGCTCAGGTCATGATCTCAGGGTCCTGGGACCGAGCCCCGCATTGGACTCTCTGCTCAGCAGGGAGCCTGCTTCCCCCCTCTCTCTCTGCCTGCCTCTCTGTGATCTCTCTGTCAAATAAATAAATAAAATCTTATTAAAAAATCTGTTTATCTCCACATTTGATAAGAAACTGGAAATTCGTCTGTTTCTGCTTTGTTCAATTGTTTTTTTAGATTCCACATATAAATGAAATCATATGGTATCTGTCTTTCTCTGTCTGCCTTTGTTCACTTAGCCCCAATACCTTGTAGGTTCATCCATGTTGTCACAAAAGTCAAGATTACATTCTTATTGCTAAATAATATTCCTCTGTGTGTGTGTGTGTGTACACTGAATCCTTTTCGTCCATTCAGGTATTGATGGATCCTTAGGTTGCTTCCATATCTTGTCTATTCTAAATATGCTGCAATCCATTTAGTGTTTTTGTTTTCTTTACCCAGTACTGAAATTACTGGATCACATGGTATTTCTATTTTTTAGTTTTTTAAGAACCCTTATACAGTTTTCCACATTGGTTGCACCAATTTAAATTCCCACCTGGAGAGGAGATGTGTAGGGAAGATGGGCAAAATGGGTGAAAGGGAGTGGGAGTACGCTTCCAGTTACTGAATGTACAAGTCCCAGGGATAAAAGGTATCATGCAGGGAAATATAGTCATAGTTTTGCAATAGTGTTGAATGGTGACCGATATTTGCTACACTTGTGAGCATAGCGTAACATATGGAGTTGTTAAATCACCTTGTACTCCTGAAATTAACATTGTATGTCAACTACATTTCAATAAAAAAAAGAGAGAGAGAAAGAAAAAAAAAATAGGAAATTGGAAGCAATAATTCTTGTGCTAAAAGGGACCAAATCACAACATTCTAAGAGTGAAGGAGAGATCAGAATTCTAAAGGCAGAATTTCCAAAAAGCAAGGTAAATATTTCCATTGTATAATTGAGCCCCACTATTTCTCAGAGTCCTGAAGGTTCACTGGAGTAACCAAACCCACAACTGATTTAAAAAAAAAAAAAAAAGACTTACTGTCCTCAACTAGCCTTTGTAAGCCTCTAAGGAAGGTACGAAATGTATTTTTCTTTAAAATCTCTGCAAATAGTTACTCAAACAGTTTCGGTGTTTAAAGTGTATTATTATTATTATTATTTGGAAAAAAATGATTTTTGAGGACCACCTTATTTCTCTAGGATGCTACACAATAATAACCCAAAGTATGAGACAGCCATTTACATACTGTTTGGGAGTGAGGCGTCGCTCCCAAACCAGTGTGGGTGCTCATATCCAGCATGAAGGAAACCTAGATTTCTCAAGCAAAATCAGGATCCAAATACCACGTCAAGTAGAAAGGACCTCAGAGATCACTCAGTGCAAGCCCCCAACAGAAAAGTTAGGTGCCCAGAGGGCACCCATTCGCCTCACTGTAGAGGAGGACCTGAAGCTCATGCTCCCTTGCTTTTGGAGCCGGAGTACGACCTCCCACATCACAATGTTCCTTCCCTGGATAGCCTTAATCCTGACCTCCCTTCCCAGGCCTTTCTGGAATCCAGAGGTGGATCCAGAAGCATGACACACTCACCTGCAAAAAGCAGTGTCCAACCGGCGCGTGCTCTGCCAGGGTGGCGTTGTACACCTGCCTCCGGAAGATGGGCTCGTTGTCATTCACGTCGTCCACGGTGATGCTCACCACGCAGGTGGCAGAGAGTGGGGGTTCTCCGAGATCTTGGGCTACCACTCTCAGCTCTACTGCCTCCTGGACCTCTCTGTCCAGACTCCGGATGGTGCTGATCACGCCGCTTTCAGGATCGATAGTGAAGGACGGCCCGCACCCTGCAGTGGGCCACACACCTTCCGCGTTGCAGCGAACCGGAAGGTGGACCAGTGCGTAGCGCAGCCGGGCGTGGTCTGTGCCAGCCTCATCCGCATCCGAGGCGCTGACCCACACGACCGCGGTGCCCGGGGCCGAGGCCTCGGACACCGAGGCCAGGTAATGCGCCCTGCTGAAGACAGGCGGCTGGTCGTTGAGGTCGGCCACCCGGAGCAGCAGTGTTTCCTCTGTGCTCAGCGGCGGGGAGCCCGCGTCCGTGGCCACCAGTCGCAAATCATACAGGTCGCGGCTCTCCCTGTCCAGGGGCCCCTCGACGCAAAGGAAAAATACCCCTGGGGAGCCGCCAGGGCGCAGCGCGAAGGCTCCGTCCCCGCCCTCCAAGGACAACGAGATGCTCTTGCCTCCCAGGCCAGCACCAGGCTCCCCGACGGCCTCTTCCTGCTCCGGATCACCGTCCGCGTCTGACACGGAGACGCGAGCCACGTAGTCGCCGAGTGCGGCGCCCTCGGAAACGCACGCGGCCCCTCCCTCAGTGAGGAAGAGCAGGTGAATGGCGGGCGGGTTGTCATTCACGTCGAGCACCGCGATGGACACGCGTACAGTGGCAACCTCGGGCTCGGCCCCTCCATCGCGGGCCTCGACCACCAGCTGGTGCCAGGCCTGTGCCTCGCGGTCCAGCGGCCTCTGCACCCGAACCACGCCGCTCAGCTCCTCCACGGTGAAGTAGGCCGCATCGCCCAGGGGCCCGAGCGCCTGCCGTGCGCGGATGCCATAGCGCACGTGGCCGTTGGGTCCCAGGTCTCGGTCGGTGGCGCGCACGCGACAGACCTCGGCGCCCGGCTGGGCGTCCTCCCGCACCGCGGCGCGGTACTCGCCCTGCTCGAAGACCGGCGGGTTGTCGTTCTCGTCCAGCACCCGCAGCTCCACACGCAGATGGCCAGTGCGCCGCGGGCGGCCGCCGTCCCAGGCCTCGATATGCAACTCGTGTGCGGCCGCCGCCTCTCGGTCCAGGCGCCGCAGCAGCACCAGGTCCAGGGGCTCCAGGGGCGACGAGGACGGTGGTGACTCCGGGGTTCCGTAGCGCAACTGAAAGAACGGTCCTGCGGGGTCCTTGGGAAGGTCGGACAGGTGCACCAGGGTGTAGCCCTGCGTGCTGAATAGGCCGGCGTCGGGGTCGTGGGCACCGGGCAGGCGGAAGGCGGTGCCTGGAGGGCTGAGCTCGGAGACGTCGAGTTGCAGGGAGTCGCGGGGAAAGCTGGGCGAGTGATCGTTCACGTCGTTGACGCGGATCTCCACCTGCACCACGGCGCCCAGCAGCGTGGCGGCCACAAAGCTGTAGTGGTCCCGCCGCTCGCGGTCCAGGCACCGAGCGGTGCGGATGATGCCGGTGTCCGGATGCACGTGGAAGTCGTCCAACAGCGGTGAGTCATCCGAATCCTCGGATAGAAAGAAGCCAGTCCCCTCCTGCTGCTGTGCAGCCGGCAGCCCCGCGCGGATGTCGCCGACTAGAGTGTCCGGAGGAAGTCCCTCGTCCACGGAAAGACTGAGGTTGAACACCTGGGCATATGAGCCCGAGGCCGCCCACAGCCACGCGTGCATGAAGAGCCTGAGCAGGAAGCGCTGAGCCCCGGTGGCGCCGCCGCCGCTCGGCGGCCCGTGGGGTGACCCTCTCCTCCCGGGGAACAGAAGGCGCTTCCCAGCGGGAGGCACCCGCTGCTGGTGCCCTTCGCCCGTCCTCCGCCCAGAAGGGCTCATTTCTCCACCAGCAAATCGGGAAGGCTCCCGGGTAACTGCCAGATGGGGTGGCGGAAAAATCCAGGAGCCTCTTCAGTGTCGGGGCCAAAGAAGAAAAGACTTTGTTTGGCAAACCAACAGACCCAGGAGTTCCCGAGGTTCAGCCTGCAACTGGTGAAAACGTCCTCCGCCAGCCGCTCACGCAGATAGGGAAGCTCTAGCAGCCTCTGCCGCTGCAGCCACCTCTTCAGCCCCTGGATTCCTTTCAATGAGTCTCATCTCTTTTTCTCTCCCCTTTTATTCCTTTTACATCTGTTCCTTGTTCTGCTCGGCTTGTTGTTTCCCCCTGGTAAAGTCAGGTGCATTACTTCGTTTGCCAAAAAGGATGAAATTATTTAAAGCGCGCACACACAAGGAGAGGATGGGGGTCGGCCGGGGGAAGAGGGTGGAGTAAAGGCTGGGAGGCCGAGTACCGGCGCCGGACCGGAGCGAAGGAGAAGGGGAGGGAGGGAGAGGCGGCTCTGGCTGCGGCCGTGTCTGCGGCTCCGGGGGCGGCCTCTCCCCGCCGCGTCTCGGGGCGCGGAGGACCGCCGGCGCTCCAGCTCCTACCCAGCCCCCGCCGCCCCTCTTCCCTTCTCCTCCCCCCTGGTGACGCGGCGCAGACGAGGGCAAACTCCAACCTGCGAGTCGCCGCTCTGCAGCAGGGCGCGTTCCCGCCTGGGCCGGGGACCCGGGAGAGGGGAGCGCAGCAGGAAGCACGCGCAGATTTGGAGCGCGAGGCGGGCGGGGGTCGCGCAGGCCAACCGTCTGCCCCCAGCTCTGCGTGTAAAGTGGCGATGGGTGGGGGAAGGCGAGAGCAGCGGCCCCTCCACGCCCTCCTGCCTTCATGCCCTGGACGGTTCCTCCGACAGGCCTGACGCTTGGCTCAGGCAGAGCCGAGGGTGGGGGTTAGAATCACTTTGGGGAGCCAAACTTGTGTTCTCCATTTGGCGAGAGAGACTCGTCCCCAGCGGAAGGACAGATGGAGTCAAAGGCCGACGCGCAGCTGGGGCCGGGATGACTGCAAAGGGGGGAAGGCGGAACTTGGAAAAACCTCCGCGAAACCCCGAGAAATCTGTGACACACATGGTGCAAACCGTGCTTTATTATGCCGCGCTACTAAGCGACGTGTGAGCGTCTTGTCACTCTCCTCTGCCACCGAGAATGACAATAGAGTAGGCTGGTGAACACTTTTTTCTGCATTCAGCGCCATCACAACACTTCCAGGATGTTTTATGATGCTGATTTATGGGCAGAAAGACGGGGTAGCTCAGGCCAGACCACCTTCCAGCACTTCCCCTTCGCCTCTGAGCAAGGAAGTTCGCAGCCAGGGCCGCTGTTGACAACGCTTTCAAACTAGCTTCTGTCCGAGAAAAACGCCAATTGCCAGTTGCAGGCTTCCCTTCAATTATCCATAATGATAGGCAGAAATTGATAAATGGCCTCTAATAAAAAATGCCTGAGGAAGGACTCTGCCTTCTTGAGAATGGCTGGTCCTATTTAGCAATGGTTTCTGCAATTCTGCATTTAGGCCAAAGGGAAGAATTAATTTCCTAGATACTGCTGCTCTCCTTTAAGGAGGACCAACGGCGCTCATGATGGTTCCTGGCAGCAACAGTAAAATGCCTTTTAATATTTGGTGGAGTTATATATAACTGCTAATCTACACCATTATCTCTACCTCCGACAAAATAATAAAACAAGTTATTTTATAGCAGGTGCGTTGCATGTAAATAGAGACATCATTAAAATACATTCAGCTGCCTCGCAGGAGTGAGGTCTCCTTACCCTTAAGGAGACCAGTTGGGAGTCTAGAATCTTCTTTCACCTCAACCTCTTCAATCTCACTTGAACTAGTCCCGGGCCTCTAGTCTTGCCCCCCTATAAATAGTTCTCAGCCAAACATCTGGATTATTGTTTTTAAAGCTAATTCAAATCATGTCTCCCCCTGCTTAGAACCTGCCAATATATTTCCATTTCACTTGGATTATAATTCAGGCACTTTCCAGTTGTATAAAACTAACATGGCCCTACCCACCTTTCCGACCTCATCTCATATCACCACTCTGGATCCAAATGCCCTGCCTTCTTTCTAATATTGGTATTAGATACAAACTGAATGTTTGTGTCTTCCTCAAAATTCATATGTTGTCGTCTTAGCCCCTCACCCCCATAGGATAGTATTAGGAGGTGGGGTCTTTGGATTAGATGAGGTCACGGGATTAGTGTCATGAGAGTCAGGAGACAGCCTGCTGCTCTCTGTTCTCTGCCATGAGAGGACACATGAGGTGGGCAGTCCACAACCAGGAAGAGGGCCCTCTCCAGAACTTGACCATGCACTCTACTCAAGTAGCTTCTCCACCATAAACCCTTATTCTTGTATTAGATTTCATTGACAACACCTTTGGGTGCCTGAAATTAGCTTGCTTTATTCTGTTGTTTATTAGATTATTGTGATCTCAGTCCTCTTCGTGCACTTGAAGCATTGCTTTATCCCAGAACCCAGATCAGTACCTATCACATAAATGGGTCTCCATTCACTAAGCATGCGTTGGATGACTGGATGGGTGGTTGGTTTAGCTGCTGGGTGGATGGAGGGATAAGTCTGTTAAAGGAGGAGTTCGGAGCCAAAATTCAGAATTAAATGACCATGAAATCCTTTATTGTGATGAATGGTATCTTCACAATTTACTCATTTTAATCATTCTACGGGGCTTCATGAACTAATTTTTGAAGTTCGGCTTCTTTTGCAGAGTGTATTGTTACCAAATATTTACTTGAGTCTAAAAATAAAGGAAAAGCAGCTAGTTATTCTGCATCTTACACTGACATTCTTTGTAAACAGTGGTTTGGTTTAGAGACAAGTGAAAAATCAAAAACTTCAAACATCTATCTTCCATTCGTTTTTAGACTTTATAATTTAAGCATGTGCAATTCAAGGTCTCCTGCCCACTTTATATCCGTCATTGGATGCCTTGAGTGGCATTCCAAGTTGAAAATTCAATTTGGTGGGGTTAAAAAAAAGCATTTCTCAAATATGCAAAAAACTTTTTAGATTCTAGCACAGAAGCTTGCAAGAAATAGGTCAAGGTCTGAGCCTCTTGGGAGGAGGATCATGGTGTGACTGGCAGGAGTTTGGGCATTACAGCTGGGCAGCCCTGGCTCTGCTCTGTAATTGTAGGCAAATTATATCAACCTGGTTAAGCCTCAGTTTCCTGCTCTCTCAGTTGGGGCTTTTACTATCTAATTTATAAGACATTATGAGTCTTGAGTGAGGCAATGTATGCAGGCTAGCACATAGAAGACATCAGCAAATATTACTTCTCTTGCCCCTGTTGTTTGTGTGATGAAATATTTTAGGGGTACAATGGTTTGAGATTCCCAGTCATATCAAACTCTGACTTCTTAGCTCCCCAACCCCACCCCCTCGGTGCGTGGAGAGGGAGATGAAAACTTCCCAGCATCACAGACAGTGATCATCATGGGCAGAAAAGCCTAGAGCAGACCTTCACCCAGTGTCACAGGAAGTCCATCATCAAAAAACGTTTTCTCCCAGACTGTAGGTAATTTTGTAATAGTTAACATAAATAGTCTAAATAGTTACTAAGTGCTCAAAATCTTCAAAGCATCTCCCACCAACCCTTTCCAGAAGGAATTAGAATTAGTATCCAATGATATAGACGAAGAAATTGAGGTTCAGAGCATTGCAAGTAACTTGGCCAAAGTCACATAGGTGTTAAGTAGTGGAACTGGAATCCCAACCCAGACACTTTTGATTCAGGGTCCAAGGCCTTTGGAGCTTTTCAACAGTTACTTATCATCTCTATGATTTTCTGCTTAAGGCAAACTGTCTTGCTTTTTCTAAACAGCAAAGGGAGCAACTCTGGACAGCATGTTTGTGTGAATGGTTGGACGGCACAGGAGAAGAGCCACAAGAGCTACTTGAGAGTGCACCAAGAAGAAGCTAGAAATGGGTGTTAAAGCCAAATGAGGAGGAGGATCCTGTGGAAGATAGAAGGTTTCTTCCCATGTCTTCCCCCAGAAGGAAGACCTTCTGAGCCTAGGAAGGGGGTACCCCTCCTATTTTTGGCTCACATGTTATTATCTTTCAAGAATGGAGCTGGTGAACCCATCGATAGGCTGTCTACAAGAAACTCATCTTAGACCCAAAGACACCTCCAGATTTAAAGTGAGGGGGTGGAAAACAATTTACCATGCTAATGGACATCAAAAGAAAGCTGGAGTGGCAACCCTTATATCAGAT
>CM053604.1:110824270-110850511 GCA_028646535.1 Procyon lotor | reverse complement strand
GTGAGACAGAGAAAGCCTGAATTATGTGGCAAGAATGGGGTTCAGTTGTGATTTTTAAAAATGTCTCAATATCCTCTTTACACTATATTTGGATTTATACCTTCTTAGCCTGTAGGGATGAAGAGGGTAATTACTAATTGTTTCTAGAATGATTTATGATTTCTATTTCTCAGAATACAAATATGTTCAGTAATCCATAGAATTTCATCTAGTCTATGAATCCTTTTTTTTTTTTTTTGTAAAGATTTTTATCTATTTGACAGAGAGAGGTCACAAGTAGGCAGAGAGGCAGGCAGAGAGAGGGGGGGAAGGAAGCAGGCTCCCTGCAGAGCAGAGAACCTGACGCGGGGCTCGATCCCAGGACCCTGAGATCATGACCTGAGCTGAAGGCAGAGGCTTTAACCCACTGAACCACCCAGGCGCCCCTAGTCTATGAATCTTTAATGGGAGCAATAATTGGTTTTGCCCAAGAAGGCAAAAATTGGTTTTGGTGGGGTTCATAAATAAAAACACAAAACAACCTTATGCTAATGTTCTTTTGGCACTCCAAAATGTCACTATAAGTAAGTAGATATATAGTATATCTCCAAATTTCATGGGAAGGGGGGTAGGAAAAAAAATGCCTAAAAAGCCTCCTTAGAAGTACAATAATTTAAAAAAAGGTTGAGAAACATAGAGTTAGTCTTTGAAGATAGAAGGCCCAGCAACAAAATAAAATGAGGGCCACTGGCATGCTGATACAGATAGATTTTGAAAAGAAGTTCCAATTGTATATTCTTTCAGTACGATTTCACTTGGTTCACTGACCATCAGTCTTACCCTGAGCTTTCAGTACGTCTGCCTATTTATAACTCATGTTGGCTCCTTACGTGCCAAGTTTCTGAGGCAGAACATTGGCTGGCTCAGCTTTGCTTTACCCTGTCCTCTCCTCTACAAGCTGTCTTTTGGGGGAAATGAGATAAAATAAGGAGAGCACTCAGTGTGGCATATAAGTGCAAGTGTAGACAGCTGTGGGATCACAAAGTTAGAAATAGTTCACTTTGCTAGAAGGTGATTGGAAAAGATTCAATAGAGAGATGACTTTAGACCCAGGAGTTTACAGACTTGGATGGGAAAACAGTTACATCTCTATCTGAAATTAGATCCATCTCAGATTTACTGTTTCCTTCAATTGTGATGTGGCAAGCTACAGAATTAGCAATATCTGGACTTTGTCAACAAGAGAAATCATAAATATTTCATAGCACATTAAAGTTGTTGCGAGTATCTTAAAATATAGTTTATGGTCATCTGTACTTTGAAATTGCAGTAGTTACAAGGCCTACCTCTAGATCTTGTTATTTAATGTGTTAATAACGTACACATCTTATAAATCTCACATTTAACTGTATAAATATTCCAAACTCGGTTGGACAAGAGGCACCACAAAGTTGAAAGGGAATGACACCTTGTGATGCATACAAAAGAGATAACAGATATATATTCATAATAAAAATAAGGGTCTTCTGGCAAATTTATAAAATTAAGGAGAAAATTCATGGCTTATCAAAGAAGAGCTATGATAAGACAGATTATAGGAGAAGATACTGATATGACCAATGCAAATATAAAAATGCCTCTTGGGTCCTCAGGGAATTGTGAATTTAACATTTTGGCAAATTGCCAAAAACTGAAAGTGAGAATATAAAATACAAGGGTATGGGAAAATGGATGCTTTTATAATGTTGGTACAAAGTGGCAAAGCCTTTTTTTAGGGCAATTTGAAGGTAGCTTTCGGTTTTTGTAAATGCTTGTTACCAGAATCCTAGAATCCTATCTTTAGAAATCTTTTCTACAAAAATATGCCCATAGATGTTATGTACAAGAATGCTTGGCAAGGTAATGTTTTCATTGTGAAATATTGGAAGTAACTTAAATGTCCTTTAGTGAAGAGATTTCTTCAATACATTATCAGAGTCTAATAATGGTATAATATGCAGCTATAGGTATAGCTATTTCTATGGACATGGTAAGTCTTCTAAGACATAGTGCTCTCTGAAAAGTCATGGGGAAAATATGCAGTATGATCTTGTTTATGTAAAACATAGCAAAGCCAAAAACTCAACAAAATCCAGAGAGCGTGGAAAATTGTCTTTATGGATACAAGCCCAACTTTTCATAGATGCTCCTGCTGGTGGGAGGGCTGGGGGTTGGCAAAATGAATGATGAGAGATTTTGTTTTTACTCTTCTGTAATGTTTGGACTTTTTATTCATGTATTACTGCAGTATTAAGTAAAAGGAAAAGAATTCTAGAAAATGATTGCATTTACAATGAAAACAAAAGTACAAACTACTTGAGAATAAACCCACCAAGAAATGTGCAGGACCTGTGGAAAGAGAACTATTAAATTTTATTGAGATATATAAAAGAAAGCTCCAATAAATGGAGAAATGTACCATGTTTTTGAATTGGGTGATTCAATATAAGTTTATAGTTTTTAGTGCAAATCTACTCCAAAGCCCATGGGAAATTAAACTTGATAAAATGATCTTAAAGTTCTTCTGCAAGATAAAAAACATAGGCAAGAATAGCTAAGAAAATCTTGAAAAAGAATATTGAGAGTGTGCATGCACAGCCAGATACTAAAAAATATTCTAAAATAAAATAATGGAAATAGTGAGCACTTGGCCCATGATTAGACAACGTTTAACAGAATGGAAAGCCAGAAATTAGTGGGCTATCCACTACAACCTCTTGAGCACTGATTGGCATTTTTCTACTAGAAACTTGCAGTTAGCCTTCCTAGCTTTTTACTATCACTCAAAAAAAGCCAGAATCATTCTTGACTCCTTTGTTACCTTTCACAACACCTTGTGCCAACTCAGTGTTGGGTACTCTATTGGGCAAGTGTGGTAAGCAGAGGGTAACCATTTGATGGGATTTACCTGGCGAATTGATTTTAGGGGCAAAGGTCTTGTTACTGTAGCTCCCTTGAGGAGGGGGATATAGGTGTCTGCCCGGGGTAGTGGAAATTTACAGAGGGATCGAGGAGGTTCAGTTTGAAATAAAATTTGACCCGGGGGCAAAGAAAGAATTTTTGTAGTAATGTGTTTCCTAGTAGGAGACTGAAGAGCACTTTTTGGAGGTTTTCTCATATATGGTGATAAAAAATATTTTAGTGACTAGTTGAGAGGTATTTGCTACATAAGTCATCAAGTAAAAACAAAAGGAGCTATGTTCTAAGAATGTGCTACTCAGAATCAAAGTTTATTCACAGGAACAACAATAAGGTTAGAGGCTGTAGCACAAATTGGTTATGTAGATTTTGAAATTTTGCTCCTCAAGTGAAACCTGTAAATGGTAGGAAAAAAACTAATGATATTTGCGTTGTCTGATTATAAACATAAGGCCGTGTCTTAGTCTGTTCAGGCTGCTGTAACAATACCACAAACTGGGTGTCTTATAAATAATAGAGGTTTACTTACAGTCCCAGAGGCTGGAAGCCCGAGATCAGAGTGCCAATGTGGTCAAGTTCTGATGAGAATCTTCTTTTGGGTTGTAGACTATTCACTTACCTTTGTGTTCCTGCATGGTGGAAAGAGCAGAGAGAGCACTTTTAGGGGTTTCTTTTATAAAGACATTAATCCCATTCATAAGGACTCCATCCTCCTGAACTTAACTTCTCAGAGGTCTCACTTCCAAATACCATCATACTGTGGGTTAGGTTTCAACATAAGAATGTTGGGAAGGAGACAATTATTTAGCCCATAACAGAATAATAGGCAATATCTTTTTTTTTTTTTTTTTTAATTACTTGATTTTGGAGCATTGTTCTAGGGAGTTCCCAGAGATCAATTTGGGTGGAAGTTTGCCTCCGTCTCCACCCAAGGAAAACCTGGATTAAGCTTGTTTCATTTTAGATTTTCAATAGATTGCTGCCCCCGCTTCCATGTCACTGAAATTATTTTTCCTAGACTTTTTTCATCATGAGGGTGATCAGTGGTAAGATCTACATAGCCAAGTTTTGGATGTTAATTAAAGCAGTCATTCTCACTTTACTGTATGTTTAGGCATCTTCTAGAGGGTTATCTAAAAATGAAGATTCTGATTTAGTAGTTCAGGAGTGGGCCCTAAAATTCTACATATTTAAAAGCTTCTACTAAACTCTGTGAGACTGGACTAGGGACCACACTTTGAGTAGCAAGGACATAAACTGAAAAGAAACCAACAAGGGTTAATTTGACTTTAAAAACTAGATCAGCACTATCCAATAGAAATGTAGTATGAGTCACAAATATAATTTAAAAATTTCTAGTATTCACATGAAAAGAAAGAAAAAGAACAGGTGAAATTAATTTTATCAATTTATTTAATCAATATATCCAGAATCTTATGGTTTCAACCTATAATCAATATAAGAAATAATTAAGATATTTTACATGTTTTGCTTTGGATTAAATATTTGAAATCTCCCATTTATTTTATACTCATAGCACAGCTTGATTTCTGCTATAATACAGATATATTGCAGGTACCCAATAGTTACATGTGGCTAGTGGCTGCTATACTGGACCATAACATGACAAAAGGAGGCTTTCTGGGTTATACAAATTTTAGCCTAGATGAAGATTTGGACCTGTTAGTTTCTACTTTATGTGTAAGAACTGAATGCATGTGTAAAGTATATGTTTAATATATGTATATTACCTCACATATTCTAAAATAAATTCCTAATAGACTAAATGTTTTATTTATTTATTTTTAAAGATTTTATTTATTTATTTGACACAGAGAAAGAGCAGTCACAAGTAGGCAGAGAGGCAAGCAGAGAGAGAGGGAAGCAGGCTTCCTGCTGAGCAAAGAGCCTGATGAGGGGCTTGATCCCATGACCCTGAGATCATGACCTAAGCCGAAGGCAGAGGCTTTAACCGACTGAGCCACCCCGGCACCCTTGGACTAAATAATTTAATTTAATTTAATTTAATTTAATTTAATTAATTAATTAATTTATTTATTTTGGACTAAATATTTTCTTTTCTTTTAATTCTCTCTCTTTTTTTTTTTTTTTTTAAAGATTTTATTTATTTGACAGAGAGAAACACAGTGAGAGAGGGAACACAAGCAGAGGGAATGGTAGCGGGAGAAGCAGGCTTCCTACAGAGCAGAGAGCCCGATGCGGGGCTCGATCCCAGGGCCCTGGGATCTGACCTGGGCCGAAGGCAGACGCTTAACGACTGAGCCACCTAGGCACCCCTAATTCTCTTTTTTTTTTAATTAAAGATTATTTATTTGTTTATTTGACAGAGAGAGAGATCACAAGTAGGCAGAGAGGCAGGCAGAGAGAGAGGGAGAAGTAGGCACCCCACCGAGCAGAGAGCCCGATGTGGGGCTCAATCCCAGAACCCTGAGATCATGACCTGAGCCAAAGACAGAGGCTTTAACTCACTGAGCCACCCAGGTGCCCCTGGACTAAATATTTTAAATGAGAGCATACAACACGTGTGCATCATATAGATGACAGATTTTCTGATCTTGAGATTGCCACAGGCCTTTGTTAATATGAAAATGTAAGGGAAGAGAAGTCATGAAAGAAGAAAATAGCTAGATTTGGCTACATGCCAAGCTAAATTTTAATTAACGAGAAACACTGCAGCCTGAATTAGAAATCAAGCAACAAAGCAGGGAGAAAGATTTATAATATATTTTGTAGTATAGATTATTTCCTTACCCTTTTATAAAGAGCTACTTCTTATTTGAAAGAAAATTGAGAAGTGTGCATCATACATAAAGACAAACAAGGAACCAATAAATTAAAAAGAAATTCAATTTCATTATTAATAAACAAAATTAAAACTAGCAGTGAGGTTCAAATTCTTCCCATCAATGGGCATTAGTGGGGGGAAATAACATGGTGGTAGAGGGGAGACTAGCTCAGTCTTTGGGGAGTCCTCTGGCAGAATGTCTCTACCAAGCACCATGAAAATGGTTAACCCTTGACCCAACATTATTTCCAGTTTTGGGAATTCAGCTGAATGAAGCAGAGAGGTTCACAAAGTTTGGGTAAAATGACATTTATCACAATGTTATGTATAAAGTTGGAAGTTTCCTACATGCCTAGTAATAAGGAATTAATTAAATGTGTTGTGGTTCATTACTAGATCAATATTTATTGATATGGAAGGATGTTAAACTGCCAGGCAAAGTATAAAAGCTAGCTTATAAAACTGTAAGGATAATATGAGAAAATTTTTTTGCTTATATAAAAACATAAAAAATAAAAGATTCATTAAAATGTTAATACTCTGTCAGTATTGATGGAATTTTTAATGATTTATTTTTTTTCTCTGCTTAACTGCATTTCCTACCTTTTCTACGATGAATATGTATTATGAAATAAAATAAATTTTGGAAAATATTGAAGGCCACAAGGAAATGATCATCATATATTAAATGGTAAATAACAGGTTATAAGTGCAGTGGCATGATCCAAGTTTGTATTTATTTATTTTTTTAAATCTTTTTTTTTTTTTTAAAGATTTTATTTATTTGACAGAGAGAAACACAGCGAGAGAGGGAACACAAGGAGAGGGAATGGTAGCGGGAGAAGCAGGCTTCCTGCCGAGCAGAGAGCCTGATGCGGGGCTCGATCCCAGGCCCCTGGGATCTGACCTGGGCCGAAGGCAGACGCTTAATGACTGAGCCACCCAGGCGCCCCTCAAGTTTGTATTTATAAAGATATATAATAACAAGAGTCTAAAAAGATAAATCAATATATCAGCGGTAAACATGTTGGTGTTGGGGTTTTTGTATTTCTCTGTTATTACTAAATGTTCTGTAATGAAAATGATTATACCTATAAGCAAGCAAAATACTATTTCATCATTTTTAGGAGAAATATTTTTCAGAGAACATATACTTGTGGTTCTGACAAAATAGTTCATTTATTCAATAAGAACTTCAGTTATTAATAATTGCTCTATACTTTCTAAAACTAATAGTAGACTCTTTGTATGTAGCTTTTACATAGTCATGAAATTTAGATTGACAGGATTTAGCCAATAGTAGTTTGAAGGATAGTTTTGCCGGATGTAGAATTCTTGGTTGAGTCTTTTTCTTTCAGCATTTTACGTATGTCATCTCACTGTCTTCTGGCATTTTTGGTTTCTAATGAGAAATGAGCTGTTAATCTATTGAAGATCTCTTGTATGTGATAAATTGCTTCTCTCTTGCTGCTTTCAAGATTCTCTTATTGTTGTTGGCTTTTGACACTTTGATTATAACCTGTCTTAGCATGGATTTCTTTGAATTTATCCTATTTCATTGAATTTATCCAGATTTCACCTTTCCCTCAAAATTTGCTGTTGTTGATTATTGAAAGCTTTAAGTTGACCATTTGTTCAAAGGCTCTTCAAAAAACTATTTTTTTCAAAGACTGTGTTCCTTCTTCTGTGTAGTCACTGAAGTCTCTATTCCTTTAGTTTCTGTTCAGCAGATGTTTTGACAGAAAGTTCCTTGAATTCCAAGAACCCAGTGAAGGTGGGGGGGGGGAATAGAGACAGAGATAGATATGGAGGTAAAGATAGAGATAGAGTTGGTTAAATAGGTAGATAGGGAACATACTTCTCTCAGAGAGTGTACAGATTACCTTTCTAAGGTTTCTTATGTCTAGAATCAAATACCAATGCCACTAACAAGACAAATTTTGGCACCTCACATTTAACATCTGGGCAAAAAGCCCAAAATAAAATATCTGAGATTCTAACCTAATTTATCAGGTTTAATTCTTGGTAATTAGTATGTCTGATTTGAATTATTTTGCTAGGAGGAAAACAGGGATGTTATAAAATCTGTGCTATTTGTTTTTTAGTGGTCATTACTTCTAAAGTAGCATTGGATTTATGATTCCTGTGATGCTTGAGTGTTATCTGGTACCTGTGATGACCAAGAATTTGCTGCTCTATTTTAAAAACTTAGTTTTGTTTTTGCTTTTAATAACTTCCAAATCACTTTTTTAAAAAAAGATTTTATTTATTTGTCAGAGAGAAAGCACAAGCAGGGGGAACAGCAGGCAGAGGGAGAAGCAGGCTCCTCAACAAGGAAGGATCCCAATATGGGACTCAAATCCCAGGACCCTAAGATCATGACCTGAGCTCAAGGCAGACGCTGAACTGACTGAGCCATCCAGGCATCTCTCCAAATCATTTTTAAATTTAAGATAGTTTTAGATTCACAGAAAAGTTGCAAGGATAGTATAGATCTCCCTTCCTCAATTTTTCTTATTGTTAGCATCTTATATTACTATGGTACATTTGTCAAAACCAAGAAACCAACACTGCTACATTACGATCAACTGAACTCCACACTTAATTCCTTAATGTCCTTTTTCCATCCAAGATCCCATTCAGGATACCTCATTACCTTCAGTTATCATGTTTCCTTAGATTTTTCTAGTCTGTGACAGTTTCTTAGGATTTTCTTATTTTTGTGGACTTTGATAGTTTTAATGAGTAATGGTGAGGTATTTTGTAGATTGTTCCTTAAATTGGATTTATTTTAGGCTATTGTCATGATTAGACTGGTGTCATACATTTTCTGGGAAAATATAATTTTCATCATATTTTATCATGGGTACATGCTATCAACATGACTTATCACTGATAATGTTAATTAACTTTGTTGCATTATAATTTGTATTGTGACATATATCATCATCCTTACCAGAGTATATTAAATATATATGTATAGTTAAATGAATTTGAATAAAGAGAACACTCATGTATCCCTTACCCAGCTTAAGAAACAAACAACTTGGGGCGCCTGGGTGGCTCAGTGGGTTAAAGCCTCTGCCTTCAGCACAGGTCGTGGTCTTGGGGTCTTGGGATTGAGTTCCACATTGGGCTCTCCGCTCAGCGGGGAGCCTGCTTCTCCCTCTGCCTCTGCCTGCCTCTCTGCCTACTTGTGATCTCTTTCTCTCTGTCAAATAAATAAATAAAATCTTTAAAAAAAAAAAAAGAAACAAACAACTTGGAAATTTTCTTTTGGCTTCATCTCCATAACTACAATCCTAAATTTTGTCTAATCATTCCTGTAAATCTTACCACTTAAATATGTATTTCTAAACAATGTATTATTGTGTAAGTTTTTTGAGTTTTATATAAATTTGTAATTTCACACGTGTTCTTCTGTGACTTGATTTTTTTCACCCAACTTTACTTTATGATATTTACCTACCTGATGATTGATATTTGGATTTACTATCTTATTCTACCATCTTGTTATGTACTTTCTTTCTATCAACCTCTTTTTCTATTTTTTCCCTTCTTTTCTTCCTTTCTGTATTAGTCAAGGTCCTGACATGAAATTAGTGAACTCTGAAATTAGGTAATTTGAAGGGAGTTGTAAAAGCTACTATTTACAAAGGTTAAATAGGTTTAGGTTTACAGGGTGCAAGAAAACCACAAAAACGGTGTGATGGCCTGGAGCTAGTAAGAACAGCAAAGTCACTGCAGGAATCTAGAGGAGCAAGGTGACTGTATTAGTTTCCTTGGGTTATTGTAACGAATTACTGGCTTAAAGCAACAGATATTATTGTCTCACAGTTTTGGAGACAAGTCCAAAATCAAAGTATTGGAAAGCCATGTTCTTTGATTTAGAGCAGAATCTTTCCTTGCTTCTAGTGACTCTCAGAATTCCTTGGCATTCCTTCGCTTGTAAGCTGAATCACTCCCAATACTGTCTACACCATTATGTGGTCTTCTTTTCTGTGTCTCCTCTGTGTCAGCACCCAAAATTCCTTCTGTTTTCTCTTACAAAGACGCCAGTCATTGGATTTAGGGCCCCCCTAATTCATTCCGACCTCATCTTAATTTGGTTAGATCTGCAAAGACCCTACTTCCAAATAAGGTCTTATGCACAAGTACAAGGGGTTAGGACTTGAACATATCTTTTTGGAGAACATAATTCAAACCACTACAAGGAGGGAGAAGTTACAGGTATCAGGACAGGGGAGGGAGAGAGAGAGAAAAGGAGAGATGGGAGAATGAATCTGTAGAGTTCCCTCTTATGAAGATGGTGATGGAGAATAGATGCTCTGCTTACACTCTTTCTCTCCACTCCCCCCAATCACCTACTCTGCCTCTTACTGGCTGAGCTCACAAGGAGTCAAGAGAGCAAGAGAGCCTCGGGTGTGGTCCAAACAAGGCCAACCTTGAAAGGCACAAAGTATGATGGACAAGGGTAGAGAGAGGATTGAGGGACAGCTGTTGGATTGATTTTTTCCCCCTCTCCATCTCTTCTTCTCTCATTCCATCATCCCTTCTATTATCCTGAAAACTTTATTCTCCATATCTATTCTTTTAGTTGTCACCCTGCCTATTGTAACATGCATATTTAAGTCTAAACTCAGTAGCTTTACCCTTCTACTGAGCAATGTAAGAACTTGAACTCCCATCATTCTCTCCCAGCTTATATACAATTATGGTTTATTTGAAATTGGTGTTATAATACAACTTGATGAGGAGAATGAGGCTCTGGAGGTTATGTGACCTGCCTTAAGTCAGGCAAGATTCCACTAAAGAGTCTTTAGCATTATTATGTGCTTGACTCCGAGAATAGGAAGGTCAAGTATAATCCATGCTGTAATGTCTAGTATAGTATGGGAAAAGATTGTACTCACTATTAAGGTTGCCCTTTAGGCAGGTAGCTAACAGTATCTTGCTTTTTTCAAAGATTTGCCTTATGAGCTCTTAGAATTTCAACTTTACTTTTTAGTTTTTAGACACTATGCTTTATTCGAACCATTTTCTATAGTCAAGACACTAGGAAGATGATTGTATTATCTTCTGAGAAGGTGTCATGGGTAGTTTATATCTTGATAAATTTCTTTCTTTACAAACACAAATGATGGCAGAAGAAATATTAAAATAGGAAACTAAAATACATATCCAGGCTCAAAAGAGCACCTTCTTCTCTATGGAACAGAAATGAAACAGAAATGAAAAATGGTGAGTGGAGCCAAAACCCTAAGCTTATTGGGCCTTGGTCCCAGGATGGTCTGGCAGCAGGAAGTGTGACTAAGAGTTCAGCTTTTGCAGGTAAAAAGATCTGAGGGTCCATGCAGCCTGGGGACTCGGAACCTGGTGACAAAACCGAACTAGGCTTCCTGTGGGCTTTGAGGCTAGGAATCTGACATCCAACCACCCTGAAACTCCATTACAAGTTCTAGAAGAGATTCAGCCAACCAGTGTTATTGTCTGCATAGAAAAACCCAAGAACATGTATCAACTAATTATGAAATGACTTCTTTGAATTGTGTAAGGTTTAACACAAAAACTCAGAAACATTTCTATGTAATAGTAATACACAATGAGAATATAGAAGAGAAGTTAACTGACTTTTTAATAAAATACACCTAAGAAAAGATGTGCAAGACATTTTCTGAGAAAAGCACAAACTGGTACTGAGTTGAACAAGCACTTCTTGGGATATAATAAAAAAGCAACTTTAGTTTGGTCTCTTATCTCCCCTTTAAAATGGATCCAGCAAAGGAATCTTCCCAGCACCTGACTCACAAAGTGAGCAGCCCGTCTTTTCTGGTTACTGGTAATAAGGCTTAGATTCTCTTTAAGTTACACATACAGTCTTACTTCAGTAAATAGAATCCTGGGTATCTGGTCATAGCCAAAACTCAGAATTTAATTTAGTGTTAAATCTCTCCCAGCTGAGGTCTGTTTGCTCTTTTTCTTTTTTCAATATTATAAAGATGTTAATGCTCTCCGAAGTTGACCTGTAGATTCAATGCAATCCCCATAAAAATCCCAGTGGGTTTTTCTTTTTATGGTATTTGATGAGCTGATTCTAAAGTGTGTATAAACAGGGAGAGGGCCAAGAATAACTGAGGCACGTTTGAAGAAGAATGAGGTCAGGAGACTCAAGCTACCAGGAAAGAAGACTTATAATTAAAGCATAGTAATTAAGATAGTGCATCGCTGGCATAGAAATGGGCAGATCAATCAATTGAAAAGAGCACACAGAAACAGACTTCGTGCCTGTGGACCATTGATTTATTCCACAACTGGCACTTCAGAGACACAGGGCGAGATGGTCTTTTTCAATAAATGGTCCGGAACAACTGGAAACCTATAAAGAAAAACAAAATTGAATTCCCAAAAGCAGGTATACTAGATGATGCTAAAATCATATCCCTAAAAGTAGTTGCCTTAGATGATGCAGAGGTATATACATTTTTAGAACTATTGATAGATGCTAAACCACACAACTCATGCTTAGATTTAAGAAGAGGCATAGTTCAGACTTTGGCTGTGAGATCACGTCCAAGATTTCTTATAGCATCTTCTGCTTTGCAGAAGAGACCTTATTTGGATTATGGTTAATTCCTCATCTTGGGGGATTTGTTCCTACATTCCCTCAGGAAGGATCCTATGAGGTCATGCCTTAATTTTATTCTGCCTGGGATCCCCATATATCTGACCAGAACTCCTGGGGGACACTGAAATAGACTTCTTGGGGAGTGCTTTTGAATTTTTGACACCACCCAGTCTCGAAACAAATGTTCTTTGTTCATTTCTCTTTAATCTTACCTTGTCATCAGTTCTTAGGTGAACCATAAAAACTTTTTTTTTTTTTTAAGATTTTATTTTTTTGACAGAGAAACACAGCGAGAGAGGGAACACAAGCAGAGGGAGTAGGTAGTGGGAGAAGCAGGCTTCCTGCCGAGCAGGGAACCCGATGCAGGGCTCGATCCCAGGACCCTGGGATCATGACCTGAGCCGAAGGCAGACGCTTAATGACTGAGCCACCCAGGCACCCCCATAAAAACTTTTCATGGCCTTAAGACATGGCATAATTTTTCAGTGGCATAAATTGTGGCTAGTTTAAAAATGAACATCTCATAAATTGACGTGGTAACAGGGAATAGATTCACATTTGTGTCTATGTTTGCATGCTATACCATCCCTTCCTACTTACGGAATATCGAGCAAGTAAGCCTCTTACCTCTTTAATTAGATTCCAAAGTGCTAAAGACAGTGATCTTGGCTTATTTGAGGGACACCTACACTATTATTGTCATTGCCTTATCATAATATCATAATTAAATATCAGCTGACATTTATATGCACTATGTGCCAAGCCCTCCCATGGGCACTTTATATTATCAAGGTTATTCCCAGGACGTCACCATGAAGTGAGTCACTGCTGGGACCCCTGTTTTGCAGATGTGGAAACCGAGGCATAGGGTGTGAAGTGATTCACTGAGGGTCACAATGCTGGTAAGGAACAGAGCTAGGGACAGACACAGGGGAGTCCTATGCTAAAGTCCTGACTACTCACTACTGTATAACCCTTTTTATTATGCAGGCAAGAAATTGATTGCCAAAGAGAAGTTTTCAAATTCTGTGGCCATAGTAACCGACCTTGGTTAAATAAGTAGAAAAAAAAACCTTAGAAAGATATTGGATAGTTTTAAAAATTGATCCAAAGTCCAGGAAGGTAGGAATAGGAGTATGGGCAGAAGCCCAGGGAGGCTGGGGCATGTTGCAGAAGGGACCTGGTAAGTCTGCACCTGCTAGCGGTCACCGCGAACACAGCTCCAAACTTTCTCCTGGTCCTTGCTTCGCTTGTGCAAACATTTTCAGTTTTCTTGTAGAAACTTCTGTTTGGCCAAGCCTCGGACACCTGTGCGTGCTCCACCTGCCAAGGGCGAGGGGAGTGAGTCTGTGGCCTCCTCCCTTGGCTTTTGCAGTAAGAAGTAGGACTTGGCTTCCCATCCAAACCCACACACTGAATGCTTCCCCACAGGAGGGGATGGATTAGATGTTGAGCAGCCAAAAAATGACAGATAGTCATGACAGCTCTCTTGTTTGTGGTCTTGTGTCCACCCCACCAGCCAGTTCTGCTCACCGAGAGCAGCCTGCTAGGCACTTGCGTCCCATAGCCAGCTCCACGCCAACAAACAGGAGAGCTGGCTGCGCAAGCCAGACTTAGGGTATTAAACAACAGCCCTGTGCTCCGGCACAGGAAAGAAATAAGCCATTTGTATGTGCCGCTGCCATATGGCGCACTAATTTCCAAAGATTCTCCCGAATGCTTAGAATCATTATAATCAAATGTCCTGCTAGCACCTGGAACATATAATTATGTTCATCTTTTATCTTTTCAAACTGACTTCTTCTTTTGGGTTCTCTAAATCTATCAATAGCACTGTCTTTTTACCCAATTCTCTCTTTTCCGTTCCCTTTGACTCCAGTATCCACGAGGTTACCAAACTTTAGCAATTCTATATTTTTTTAATGTCTAGAATTAGCTCTTTCTTCTCACTTTCACTGACCCCCCTTTTTGCATGACTTACTTTATATCTAACTGGACTGCATATCTCCAGTCTGCCCTCTTCCAATCTGCCCTTCCTCATGGCTGCCAAACCAAGTTACTCTGGAGCACAGCTCTGTCCATGTGACTCTCTTACTTTACAACCTTCTATGGCTCTAGTCTCCTGCGTTTGAGTTCAGAGCACACCATGATGTGGCCCTGGACTAGACCCCCAACCTAGTTCTTCATTCACCACCTTCCTATTTTCTTCCCTCCAGCCAAGTTGTCAGTGAATATTTGTGTGTTGACTGCTTACAGTGTGTAGAGCAACTGACTGCCTTTGGATATCTACTGATATATTATATCACAAAAGTCTTAACGTGAAATTATTTTATTCTTTCCACATTACAGATGAAGAGAAAGGCAGTTGACCTTCTGGGCTTTTTCCCTAGGCCACTTTCATAGGGAATGGTACTACTGAGCTTCAAACCCTGTCTTTGGCATTCAGTGGCCTTGTTCTTGCACCTTCTACCACCTCTTTGCATTTGCTTTCTAGTTCTCTCTGGAATCCCCCCTTTTTTTTTCTACATGACCAAAACTTCCCCATCTTTCAGATGCCACCTTCTCAGTGAAGCATTCTTGAATCATTGTAGCTCCAAGAAATTCCTACCACCTCTGATTTCCCATGGCATTTCATCTCTTTGATAGAGCAACACTTTGTCTTATGGCCTCTCACATACAGTCATATGGGGAACTGTATGTGACTTCCTGCTTATTTCTTTGCGTTATCAAGTCCTATCAATGAGGGATGGAATGATTCCCGATCTAAGGAATGCAAAATGGAAAAACAGTGATTTTAAAGGATGTATGTGATCATCACTGTTAATAACAAAGGGCAGCTTTTCTCTATTAGCCAGTCAGTACTACCTTTCCCTGTCCGCTGCTTAGAAATGAAGTCCAGTGAGATATATCAGTGCTACTTAGATGAGATCAAATAAAACAGAGTTTTCTCTTGCTTGTTTGTCCCATGATGACTTGGGTGGCAGGCAGGACAGCCAAGTGGAGCTGGAGTTGGGGTAGGGAATGGGACAACAGGGCTGAGGCTCCTGGAAAATTCTAGCACAAAATTCAGGTCTAGGCAGGCAACATATTCCTGGTGAGGAAAAAAGAGAGGCCAAGAGGTCAGCCAACCAAGGTTACTGAAAAACGGGGCAGGAGCAAAGGATGATGGAAAAATGCTAGAGATCCATGCAGGCTGGGCCCCAAGGTGTCTGGGTCCTAGGGAGCAGGCCAGGGCACAGCTAAGAACATTTTAGTAGTAGAGTGGAGTGTGATCCTGAACCCATCCTTATTTTTTGCCCAGAGACAGAAATGACTCCCAGATTGTGGGTAGGCCCAGCCGAGAAATAATTAGACACACTTGGCTGGGTGAGGGTCTGTGGTGTGTGGATTGAGAGGCTGATGACAGTATTACTTTAAAAAAAGCCCTGTTTCAAAGTTGGTCACGGTTCATTTAAACACTGCGGCTTTGAGAGTTACCTCACAGCTATGTGTTTTGCCTTTAGTTCAGTGGAGCTTGATGAACCAGAAACACACTTTCTAATATATAATGCGGAGATCTGATGGACTGGAACTTTTCAGTTCCTGCTAAGTGTTAAAGGGCTAAATTCTCCACATTAACTAACCACCAGGTCAGTTTCAGAGCTCCAGTTTTAATGATGAAGGGGACCTGCTAATTGGTATTTGGCTTCTAAATAGAGCAGTGATCTTGCATGCCTACTAGACACTTTTCAGCAACATTTGGACATAAAAGTGATCTTGGTCAATTAAATTATTCTGTCTGGAAGAAATGTAGGAATTTGAGCAGATAAGAATCCTCCAAACACCACATGAGAGACCACGGATAACTGGGGTTGCTATTCCAATCATTTGCATGACACGGATAATCCACAGAGCTACTTTATCCTCTGATGGTGCTAGAGCTTTCAAAAAGTAGTTTGTCCTGTCACTCATCTGCAACTTGGGGATGACTTTGAGGGTAAATCTTTTCACTAACGGGATAGACACTGACCCGCCCCTATTGCACAGCCCTGGTGAATCATTTATTTCTGTCACGTGACTCGGCAGTGACACCCCCCCCGCCCCCCCAGATCCTGTTTATCTGCCGATGTCAAAGTATGCTATCAGGAATCTGCTTTCTCTAGCTCGGACTTCTCAGTTGCTTGGAAAAGATGTTAATTAAAAAAGAAATAGAGCTGCCAAAAGTGAATTATTGAGGCCCATGGTTATCTTTGGACTCTGTGCCTGTTGCCGATGTCATGATAGGGAGAGGAAGTGGTCCTAGAGCTGAGACCTCCAGCTACCATTCATTACCTGGTGGGGGAAGAGGCGGTATTTGCAGATAATGCGGTCCTGAATCTTAAATAAGACAGACTCAAGGGAAGATTACCTTCCAGGTTTGTGTCAGACGTCTGGTTTGTGGTACAGGCTTAGTTAGGCACAAACGCCTAACGTATTTCCTGATGAGTCGCAGTTTTTGAAAATTCCTGGTGTCGGTGTTCCTACATTTCTTAACGTGTGCTTTTTGTGCTGTTTATCCTGTAATCCAAAAGATTCTAGTTTGATTTAGTAATTCAGTTTCTTGTCTGCATGATTCATTTTTCTCAAAAGAAAATTCATTTTCGTTGTTTAGATCTGTAGCTGGATTTCATCTTCATTTCCTTGTTCTTCCATGTTTTTTTTTTTCTTCTTCTATCCACTGTAAATTTTCATTTCTCCAAGGCTGTATTTTATCATTTTCTTGAGCTCCTTATAATCATTGTAGGAAGACAAGTGAAGCTTTTTATTTTCTTTTTCAGATAGTATACAGATTTGCTTGGTATGCTCACAGGTACTTTCCTGGGTTCATTTTTATTATCATTTATATTCAGCTCAGTGACTCACTTCTCCTTACATCCTGAATTATAGTTGTTTAGGATCTGATTTACTTCTTTCTTGGATTCTTTGCTTCTTGAAACTTCTTACTTTTATCTGCTGTTTCAGAAACAGCCCTAACTGCTATTGCTTCTAGGGGAGCCTTTTTACATTTGAACGTTCTTTACTCATTCTCTAAGTAATAATTCAACAAGTATTTGCTAAGCTCCTACTGTTTGAATCTTTAGTACGATAATAAATCAAAAATGACCTGAACATATTTTTAAATGCCAGCAAACTTGAAGAGGATAAAGTATGATGCTCTAAGACCCTGTTGCTCAAAGTGTGGTCCCTGGAACACCCCACTGGCACCACCAGGGTCCTTGTTAGAAATGCCAGTTCTTAGCCACCCGCCCCAATATTTACTGAACCCGAATCTGCTTTTAACCAAGATACCCAGGTGATCTCTATGCATTTTAAATTTTAAGAAAAGTGTGCCAAGTACATGAAATGTTACAGACACATTTGTAGATTTTATTTATTTGCCAATCATTGCCAAAATGTACAAAAATAGATCGCAGTATGAGTTTTATTTCAGTGATTAAATAAAAGCTCGATTGGATTCTCAGCCTTCAAAATTGGAGTGACATATCACAGGGGCCTTGAGCCAAACTCACTTTTTTGGTTTCTTGGTAGTTGAACAAATCATTTTGAACACCTCTCTGTGTGACATGGGAAGGAAGGAGACAGTTCATGGTTTCATGGAACTTACATTTAGCAGGAGACTATAATTATCCAATTATTAAAAATGCTTTTGAGGACATAAAAAGGAATAACTGATGCTTGCTACAATGTGGATGAACCCTTGAAAACATTATACTCAGTGAAAAGAGACTGTGCATTATATGATTCTATTCATATAAAAAGTCCAGAGTTGGGTAATACAAAGAGAAAAAAAGTAGTTCAGTGTTAGCTTAGGGCTGGGGCAAAGAGGCTGGGAGATAGGGCAGTGATAACGAAAGGTATAGGTTTCTTTTTTTTATTTAAAATTCAACTAACACATAATATATTATTTGTTTCAGGGGTACAGGTCTATGAATCATCAGTCTTACACAATTCACAGCGCTCACCATAGCACACACCCTCCCCAGTGTCCATCCCTCAGCCACCCCATCCTTCCCACTTCCTCCCCTCCAGCAGCCCTCAGTTTGTTTCCTAAGATTAACAGTCTCTTTTGCCTCCCTCTCTGGTTCTGTCTTGTTTCATTTTCCCCTCTCTTTCCCTGTGATCTTCTGTTTTGTTTCTTAAATGCCACGTATGGGTGAGATCATATGATAATTATATTTCTCTGATTGATTTATTCCACTTAGCATCATACCCTCTAGTTCCATCCATGTCATTGCAAATGGCAAGATTTCATTTTTTGATGGGTGTGTAATATTCCTTTGTGTATATGGGGTATAGGTTTCTTTTGGAGGTGATTAAAATGTTCTAAAATTGACTGTGGGTGATGGTCACACATATCTATGACTATACCAGAAAACATTGAACTGTGTACTGTAAGTGGGTGCATTTTATGGTGTGTGAATTGTATCTCAATAGGGCTGTTAAAAATTATTTTGAACAGGTCTATGTAGAAGGAGCACTAGATGCTGTGAGCAGATATAATGGGAACTTCAGGCCTGGACACAAGAGGCTTCTTTGACTGAGGGTCCCTTCAGCTGAGCTTTGAAGAATAAGTGGAAACCACCTGGACAAGGCAGAGGGTATGCAGAGCATTCCAGGCAGAGGGAGCCACAATGCCTGAGACCTGGGCAGGAAGGCACAGGAGGGATGCCTGGGTAGCTCAGTCAGTTAAGCGCCTGCTTTCGGCTCAGGTCGTGATCCCAGGGTCCTGGGATTGAGTCCTACATTGAGCTCCTTGCTCAGTGGGAAACCGGCTTCTCCTTCTACCTGCGCTTTCCCTGCTTGTACTCTCTCTCTCATTTCTTTCTCTGACAAATAAATAAAATCTTGAAAGAAAGAAAGAGAGAGAGAGAGAGAAAGAAAGGAAGGAAGGAAGGAAGGAAGGAAGGAAGGAAGGAAGGAAGGAAGGAAGGAAGGAAGGAAGAAAGAAAGAAAGAAAGAAAGAAAGAAAGAAAGAAAGAAAGAAAGAAAGAAAGAAAGAAAGAAAGAAAGAGGAAATAAATAAGAACCTAGAAAGGGTGATGGAGCCCAGGATATGAGAGGAGAAGAGTGTCATGAGCAAGGCTGAAAGTTGAGAGGCCCCAGGTGATGGGGAGCCTGTAGGATGTAAAGGACCTTGGTCTTTATACTAAAACAAAAGAGTTGCTGAAGAGGTTTAATAAGGAGTAGGTGTGATGTTGTTGTTTAGATCATCCTCGCTTTTAGGTGGAGAATGGATTGGATGAAGACCAAGTATGGAGACTGGGAGACCTCCGGAGATTACTACAGTAGTCCAGAGTTTGAATGAATGTGGTCACAGTGGGGAGGGAGAATGAATAGTGGATGTTTTAGGATAAAATCTGAATACAGAATCAGCAGAACTTACCGATGGAATGGGAGACAGGGCAAAGGAAGGGTGAATCAAGGATGACCATTAGGTTTCTGACTTGTACATCTTGATGAATTCAGTGTTGGACATACTGAGTTTGTGGGACTTGTGATCACCCAAATGGAGATGCTCAAGAGGTGGATTTAAAGAATGTATATAACACCCAGTGCTCATTACATCACATGCCCTCCTTAAGGTCCATCACCCAGTTACTCCATCCTCCCAGCGCCCTCCCCTCCAGCAAACCTCAGTTTGTTTCCTATGATTGAGAGTCTATTATGGTTTGTTTCCCTCTCTGGTTTTGTCTTGTTTCCTTTTTTTCCTCTCTTCCCCTATGATCCTCCGTTTTGTTTCTTAAATTCCACACATCAGTGAGATCGTATGATAATTGTTTTTCTCTAATCAACTTATTTCAAGGACTGAAGCATGTTTAAACAGATGAAAAGGGTCTAGTAGAAAGGGAAAATTCTTGGAAGGGAATGAAGTGATGTTTTAATAAAGTATTTTAATGCTTAATCAGATGTTTCATATTTGATAATTATTTACCGAGTTTTCACTTTGTGCCAATCATTATACTAGAATTAGGGTTATAGCAATAAAAACCAGTTTCTGCCCCATGTTACTTCCATGATGTCACTTAGGTGGCTAAAGTTCCTCAGGACCAGGGTCTGAGTCTTCTTCACTCTGCTTCCCCAGCATCTAGGTAATGCCTGTCATATCAGTAATATCAACAAAGGTTTGCTGAATTATGTTAGTTAAACCCACTACCAGTATGTGTGATTTGAGGGTGATTTTTCAAATAATAGTGACATACATATCATAGCTACTGGTAATTACCAAACTACTGGCAGTCACTCGTACTAAGTACCTACCATCCATTAACACCAAAAGAATGATCTTTCCTCCATAGCTGTTCACCCACTAGATGTCCCATAAAGGACTCCTTTTCATCCCTCCCCTTCCCTCTCCATCTCATCTCTTCATCCCATTGAATCTGCTTCTAAATATGTGTCAAGTCCATCCTGTCCACTCCGACCTCATGGCTACTATTTTCAGTCTTCACTATTTCTCACCTGTGTTGATCTAATGATCTCCTAACTCATCTGACTTACGCTGTTGCAAATCATCATTCTATTCTGCTGCCAAGAGAGGGTTCTTCAGTGCAATGTGGATGTCTAGTCCCAGCTTAAAAGACTCCAGGATACATGAAGAATACAATCCTTCATCATGTCCTTCTTGCCTATATAGATCCAGCTTCACTTCCTACCTTCCCCTGCACTTATGAGGCCACATTCACTTGTACCAAAATGCTTGTTCACACACACTCCCTTCTGTGACTTTGCTCATCTCTGTTGTTCTAGTTCTAAGACTCAGTTCAAGCATTACCAGGACACCTTGCTTTCTTCTCTGCTCCTGCAGTACCCTGAACATACTTCCTATTGGCATCCTGCACTTTTTAATGTAATTGTCATTTCTGTTTCCCATGCAATGTAGGATTTGCTTGAGTTCCTCATAAATTTTGATCGAATGACTCAATATGCAAGTTGATGAAAACAATACTTCCTAATGGCATCCTGCACTTTTTAATGTAATTGTCATTTCTCAGTTTCCCATGCAATGTAGGATTTGCTTGAGTTCCTCATAAATTTTGATTGAATGACTCAATATGCAAGTTGATGAAAACCTACTTATAATGATCTAAGTCTAGAAACTTACTCTTTCCTATGGTTACACAAAATAATTTTCACACTAATTTCGTGTGCCCTGAATTACTTGGGAATACAGCCACCCAATAAATTGAGGGAAGATTATACTTTGCTGTATTTGTAACCTACCATTTTGCAAGATACGTCACTGATGGCTGCATCACCTGATTCAGTTGTGTCACCAGTGCCAGAGGGCCTGGATCAGTCTTCGATTGCCCTCCTTTGTGCGTCCTGACTTGGTGTGAGTGTGTGGATATTTACTTTCTTAGCTCTTATTTTAATATGTCAACTATGAAGCATTCATGGGCAACCTTCATGCTGGTTCTCTCTCTATGTCTTTATTTAGCCCTCATTTCAAATTACAAATATGTACAAAAGCATGTTGAATGGTGTCTTAATTCTCATAATTCTAAACTTGTCCATTAAAAATATATGCGAGTATTTTCCTTGTTATGTTTTCTGGTGTAGTCATATCTGAATCATTATGTATTGAAGGATGTGCTATTTTGCCATAAATCACTTTCTTCTTACTTTTTCTTTATATTATAGCTGAGAGATGATACTGATTTTATAAATAATAGAAAAGGATAGATAATACGAACATTTAGTGATCAAGGGGGCATGGATTTGGAAGAGGAGGACAACTGGTATTTGGTGTCAACTTTTTATAGCAAACACATACATTTGTATTTTGTCACATTGATTTTTCTAAAGTAAACAGATTTTTAAAAGATTTTATTTAAATCTCAGTTTGTTAAAATACAGCATAATATTAACTTCAGGTATACCCTTAGTGATTCAATATTTACAACAGCTGGTGATCATATTTTTCTTAAAGATTTTATTTATTTCAGAGAGAGAGTGAGCAAGAGAGAGAGAGAGAAAACAAGCAAGGAGAGTGGCAGGCAGAGAGAGAGAGAGGGAGAGGCAGACTCCCTGCTGAGCAGAGATTTCCCCACATGGGGCTCAAGGCAGGCTCGATCCCAGGACCCTGGGATCATGACCTGAGCCAAAGGCAGCCGCTTAACCGACTGAGCTACCCAGGTGCCCCAATCATATTTTTAATAAATACTTATTAAGTCACTTGGATACATTTTCTTGTTTTCTCTGCAGGCATTTGATAATCTCCCTTTGTAAATGGGGAAAGAAAAAAAGAGAAGCTCAGTGAATAGACTAAAGACACCCGCTGGCCAGGAGAGACCTGGCAGGGGGCTTGGACCAATGGAAAAGGCGTGTCCTATCCTTCATCAGGCACTGGTCTGGGCCGTGCGACACCTGGGTTTAGTCATTGATACACCAGGGCCATCTGTCTAACTTTGAGCACATTCTTAGAGTTTTCCGAACCTCATTTTCTACCTATATAAAATAAAAAGCATGGATTTGGTTAATTCAATTTTTTTCACATTTGTTCCAATAACTGTCCCTGCAAGAACACAATGAAAGATAGACGCATTTAAAATCATCTTATTAAGTAGCAAGAATTTTATTATCAGAAAATTTGACTCTATAATATAAATGGAACAAAATTAGAGCGCTTGTCCATGAAAAAGGCAAACTTCCAACCAAGAATGGTCAAATGCTTTTTACTATTGACAGCTGTTCACTTTTTCTGCCTTCCACTGGCACTGGTTGGCAGGTAAGCAGCGCTGAGATAGTTAGGGAAAGATTGCAAAAGAAAAGATTACAATTGAGAAAATTCTTTCTAGTATTTTGCTTTCTGAAGATTGGGAGAACAGTGTGTGATTCTGTTTTGGTGGTGGGACATAGTAAGAGAATTGAAAGCCTCCTTGATTATTAAGGTTATTTTAATCATTAAGAGGCCTTTTTGGCTCAGGTCCCCCTAAGTCTAGGACATTTTTTTTTTCCAGGCCATAGTAGAGTTGTTAGATTTAACAAATAGAAATCTAGGACACCCAGTTAAGTTTGAATATTCGGTAAACAACAAATAGTTATTTCAGTTTAAAGATGTTCCAAATGTTGCACAAAACAATCTGATTTCTAAGTTAGCTCATGTTATCAGTCCACTAATCTCTCTGAGGGTTTGAAGTCCAAAAATATCACAAGGTTTTTCCTTGAAGTGTCTTATAGGGGCCACGGGTGCTTTGAAGGAGTTAATTCAAACAACAGTTGAGTAAGAACAAAGCGCTTTGGCTTGACTAGCAATAGCTGTTGAATTTGGCCAAGGAACTCTGGTAAGGGTTACCAACTCCAAACATTAAACTGTCAAAAATCTGTTGGCAGTTAGACCTGGAAGTCCACAGTAGAGACTGGAAAGAGTGACGGAGGCCTCCCGCCCCCCTGACTAGTCTCCCACTCAGGACTGCCCTGAAGTGGTGAGAGGTGATCTTCGTGTGGTTTTCACCCTGTGAATCCCATCTGTATGGCCTCTGACAGAGGACGACCCCCCCATAAGTGTGCTCATGTAATTATCGCAATAAAATGGTGCTGCTTGGCGTCTGTGATCCATGCAGCTGGGGGGCTTGTAATGGGGTCGGGAAAAGTGATGGGGACAGATGGAGTCGGCATTTGACAGGGAGGGAGCAGTTGGAGTTTAGCTTTGGCCTTGGAGCATAAAAACATCTGGGAAATAAAATGAGTGAAGCTGACTGGAAATGTGAACGTTTGCCAAGAGTGTGTAAGAAAGGTGCGGTGAGGAACTAGGGCAGACAGCACTTCCCTCTTCTTGGCCTCCAACCTTGAGATAAAACAACAACAATAAGACATCATGTTGTTACACATGGGAAAATTTGCCTAATTTATAAATGTTGATTTTGGCTTTCCAGTTCCCCTTCTGTGGTAATAAGCTGGGTGCTCAGGAGACGGGGTGGGGCTTCCGGGGGGGCCTGAGAGGATGTGGACCCACAGAACGTTAACCCCTTCTGGAATCTTCAGATATCAGAGCAGTCCTCTCCAGATGCAGGAACAAGAAGAAAGGATGTTGGGTGAACACAGTGTCCCTGGCCCAGTCGGCTGCTAATGACCAGCTGCGGGGGGAATGTGAGGTCAGCCATAGCCTTCTGGCTCCTTACAGGCCTCTTCTCCCAGCAGGAAATAGAAAACCGGTGGTATGTGGCATGCATCCTCTTCCTAGTGGCTGTAGTCCTCCTGTGTCTCTGATGTGGACCCTTCTTCCAGACTGTTCTCTAAGGTCATGCTGCTCCTTATCTCTTACCCTCCTGTGCCCTGCGGGTGCTCCCCAAACTATTAGCTCTCTCTTCCAACTTGTTCTTCTGTGTCCATCTCATTTCTGTAGTACCAGCCTTTAAACTTTCTTGAATTTCCCGATTGAACATACCTAATAACAACAATTTTTGAGGAATCATTTCCAAAACTGTTTATTTCCTTATAAACTGTATAAAGGAATTATCTAAGTGTGTGTATAAATATAAGTATATACAACGTATGGAAAATTACAAGTAAATATATCCAATATTAAAATAGGCATTAAAGGGGCACCTGGGTGGCTCAGTCGTTAAGTGTCTGCCTTTGGCTCAGGTCATGATCCTAGGGTCCTGGGATCGAGCCCCGCATCGGGCTCCCTGCTCTGCGGAAGGCCTGCTTCTCCCGCTACCATTCCCTCTGCTTGTGTTTCCTCTCTTGCTGTGTTTCTCTCTGTCAAATAAATAAAATCTTAAAAAAAAATAAAATAAGATAAAATAGGCATTAAAGTAAATCTGTAAGCTAAATATATTAAACTATAGGAATAAAAAATGGAAGAGGTCAAGAAATTATTAAAATGAATTTGTTTTCTTCCCCCCTCCGTCGCCTTGGCCAAACCTTGGAATGCGCTTGCGCCTTTTGGAGACCCCTGCTGAGCAGGGGCTTCACCTTGGTCTGAATCTAGTCTCCTAAGACATTGCCAGTGTCCCTCACCTCCTGCCTGGCTCCACCTTACTGACCTGCAGGGCCCGGAGAGACCACAATTCTAGCTCTGGGTATTTGAGAATCTTTAGCTCCAAGTACTGACTTTTTAGCTTTCCCTCAGTATCACGAGTCAGCGATAAACATCGGCATAATCTCAGAGCACCTCTGGTTGCTTCTCTGAGCAAGGAGAATTTTTGTCAAATGGCAGCTCATTCAAGAATAGATCTAGAGGTAGTTATGCTTCTCCATTTTTTTTTTTTTAAGATTTTATTTATTTGACAGAGAGAGAGAGATCACAATTAGGCAGAGAGGCAGACGGGGGGCGGGGGCGGGGGAGCAGGCTCCCCGCTGAGCAGAGAGCCCAATGCGGGGCTCCATCCCAGGACCCCAGGATCATGACCTGAGCCAAAGGCAGAGGGCTTTAACCCACTGAACCACCCAGACGCCCTGGTAGGTATGCTTTTATGTGATAATGTGGGAACACCGCCAGAGGTGGTAAATCTCGGAACTGGGAGAAGCTGTGTCTTCGAGAAACTGGAGACTATTGAAAGTGAGATGGAAGTTTTAGGAAATTCTATTGTAAATGAGCCCTGGGCTCCACTCAGATGTATATGCAATTAAATTTATGTAAAAGTCAAAGCAAATTGTGAAACGTTTCATCAATATTTGAGAAAGAAGATTGGAAATGAATCCTACTAAGTAATGGAAAGCCACTCAAATTACTATCACATTTTAGCCATTCTGACTGGTGTGAAGTGGTATCTCACTGTGGTTTTGATTTGTATTTCTCTGATGCTTAGTGATGCGGAGCACTTTTTCATGTGTCTGTTGGCCATTTGGATGTCTTCTTTGCAGAAATGTCTGTTCATATCTTCTGCCCATTTCTTTTTTTTTTTTT
>CM053604.1:110802237-110823770 GCA_028646535.1 Procyon lotor | reverse complement strand
CATTTATGTAACTCTGCACAGTGGTGTTCTATCTTGAGTTAGGAAACTGGTCAAAAGGAAGTGAGCCTTACCTTTCCGCAAATCAGGTGGTCCCATGTGGCCCATCAGCTTCACCTGTTGTTCACGTTGAAGGAATACAGGTGATGCCGGGGAAAATCGTATCTGCTCTTCTTGCTCTGCTGGTGCACACACACATGGAACCCCAAAGCATGTACAGTCCCCTTTGTATTTTAAATTCTTTTTTTTTTCTTTAAAGATTTTATTTATTTATTTGACACAGAGAGAGAGATCACAAGTAGGCAGAGAGGCAGGCAGAGAGGGGGAAGCAGGATCCCCACTGAGCAGAGAGCCCAATGTGGGGCTCAATCCCAGGACCCTGAGATCATGACCTGAGCCGAAGGCAGAGGCTTTAACCCATTGAGCCACCTAGGTGCCCCTCGTTTCCATTTTTTTTTTTTTACTGAAAAATGAGAGTCTCTTCAACATTCACTGGACATAATCAACACCTTTCTTCTTTCCAATCTGAAAGGCAAAATATAAAACAATACCAAAAAATAAAAGAGGTCAGGTCAGAGTTTACTTAATTATTTAAAGATTTTTGCAGTATTCTTACAACATGTTACATGGCCCGTCTTCATCTCACTTTGATGTCGGTATTATTGCTTAACCTTCCTTCCAAGCTAAGGGGCATAGTCACTCTACAGCTATTTTGCTGGACATTTTTGGTTTGTTTTTTTCTCACACTCGAAGACAGATTAGAAGGGCTAACTCTCAGGTTTTTGACTTGAGCCACAGGATGGGTGGAGATGCCATTTGACTGGAAAAGACAGAGAGAAGTGACTTGAGAAGGGGGAAGAGACTGAAAGTTGTGTTTTGGCCACTTAAAATGTGAGAGACCCCTGAAACAGACCTAGTGGGCAGATTGCGGAAGTACTTCCGTTTGTGAGGCTGAAGCCCAAGGAAAGGGGGTTCATGCTGGAGAGATGAAGTAGGGGGTGTCCTCCGAGAGGAGATACTTAAAATCTTGAGACTGGATAAAATCTCCAAAGCAAGGAACGTATAGAGAGAGGCAGACATTTACTCAATAGTTTGAAAGTACTGGTGGTCTGTGGGTATGAGGCATATGTGAAAAAAAGATCTCTTTGTGAAATCCTAGAGGTAGGAAGAAATAATAAAAGTAGGGTATCCACCTTTATAATCCCTATTTCTCTTGTCAAATCTCATATGTTGGCCAAAGAATTTGTCTGACCTTCAGGGACATGTTGGTGGAAATGTTTAGCTAAGATCCTCTTATGAGTTCGTCCTTTAAGGTTTTACGGTATTAGACATTATGAATATCTGCTAAAATCATATAGTATTTTTAATCTGAGTTTATTTTTGAGACTTAAAATGTTTCTGACTACGTAAGATACCTGTGAAGGTACTATGAAAATATTCAGTTGAAGATTGATTTGTTTTTGAAATATTTTCTTTCATTTTATTATAAGCTTCATGATAGAGTAGCGTAAAGTATTTGCAAATGATGGTTGTCTTGGACAATTAAAGAAGTTATACTGAGATATTATTAATAAAAATAATACAGTGGACAATAGAACATGATAGATGATTAGATGAATCAGAACTAAGAGAATTTTACTCTTGTTGCTAATACTGTTGATATTAGTAATCATTAAAAAGAGACCTTGAAACTCATGCAATTAGAAATTGTGAAAGTAGGGGACACCTGGGTGGCTCATTTGGTCTTTGGCTGTCTTTGGCCACCTGTCATTTGGTCACCTGTCTTTGGCTCAGGTCATGATCCTAGGGTCCTGATATCGAGTCCCGCATCGGGCTTCTTGCTTAGCAGGGAGCCTGTTTCTCCCTCTGCCTGCTTCTGCCTCTGCTTGTGCTCTCTGTCTCTGACAAATAAGTGAATCATTAATAAAGAAATTGTGAAGTAGAAGTCATAACTGTTTTTCACATATATCTGGAAGTAAGATTAGGTATATTTTGGGCTACTTTGAGTGTGTGTGTGTGTGTGTGTGTATGTGAATTATTACTTATGATATTAAAATGATTTATTTTTAAACGTTATTATTGAGTCTACCGGTTACTTTGAACTATTACTATCTGTTCTTTTGCCACAAGATTAAGAGTATACACAGCCTAAATCAGGTTACAGAACTAAGTTAATAAATCAAAGGCAAGGATGATTATTAAAGTACCAATCAGTGGATCAGCTGCTGGCATCCTAATCTCTATGCTATAAATATTAGCTAATAATTTTTATTTTAAGATGAGCATCTTATCTCTGGAGAAAGATTAGACCTCATTAAGATAAGTGTCATTGGTGTAGAACAGCTCTGGAGGGAGCTCTTCCATGGGCTGTGGGGATGGCTGGCTCTGTTCCTCCAACTTTTAACTTCGTCTGCTTCCTTTTAACATAGGTACACTTGGAAGGCTTGGGGTTATAGTTTTGTGTGATTCGAGTGCATGCGTGCATGCGTGTGTTTTGTTTACGGTTAAGAGACTTCACGAAAGTGTTATTGGGTCATGTAGGAGATATTTTTAGTTCTATTTTTTCCAATGACAAATATTATTAAAATAAACTTTTGTAAAATATAAAGGCATGGCACAAAAATTTAACTCAGTGAAAGCATTTTGGCTGGGGACTGAACTGAAGTGGTTTGGGTACATTTTTCTTTTGGTGATAATTTAACTTAACTGTAAGAATGGAATACAGAGGCAACAATGAATGCCCCTAAAACCAGCTCAAATACAGAATCTCAGATGAGTCCCTGAGATGCACTGGACTGAAGTTACTTCAAAGTTACATTCTTGGGCCCAAAGTGCTAACTCTGTTTTTCTAAGTAAAGATTTCTCCTTAGGCTTTCGACTAGGGGTTGACAAATGATGGTCCAGGGGCCAAATCCAACCTGTTGCCTGTTGTCTGTTTTCGTGGTACCCATGAGCTGAGAATGATCATACAAACGTTTGGTACAAACTTTTGGAGCTTTAAATGATTGAGGGAGTGAGAGAGAGAGAGATGATATTTCATACAATTGAGAATTATACAAAATTCAAATTTTGGTGTTAATAAATGCAAGTTTATTAGAAAAAAGCCTTTCATTTACATACTGTTTCAGGCTCCTTTGTGCTAAAATAGGGTAGTTGAATACTTGGAACAGAGGCCTGATGGCCTGCAAAGCCTACATTATTTATTATCTACCCCTTTATAGAACAGTTTGTAGAATCCTGCTTCCGAAGTCAGTGATGCCCTAGGCCATGTGACTCTTTTGTATGTGCCCTTGGTTGGTTTGCAAGAATGAGGTACCAGAGGCAGTCCTCACAGACGACTGAATAAAGGGATGGCAAAGACTTATGAGTGCAATTTTTTTTAGTTTAGCCATTTTGATGTTCAGCTGCTTTTTCACACTATTGTTACCATGAAACCAACTTTATGAAAATGTGGACAAGAAATTGAATGGATTGGAAACAAAAATCACTCATTCCCCCATGTTACCTTACTTCATGTCTGGCTTGTTTTCATTTATGTCTTATTTAACTTCAGCTTTACTGAGTATAATTGACATATAAAATTGTAAGATAGCTAAAGTGTATACCATGGTGATTTGGTATCCATGCACATCGTGAGAAGATTCCCCCCATCTAGCTCATTAACGCATCCACCATATTTATTTCCTTCCCCCCCTCCTTTTTTTTTTGATGAGAATATTTAGCTCTAGTCTTTTAGCAAATTTCAGTTATACAAGATAGTGTTATCAACTACAGTCACCGTGTTTGACATTAGATTCCCAAACCTTACTCAGTTTATAGCTGAAAGTTTGTACCTTTTTATCGACCTCTTATTTCTCTACCCCTGCTCTAGCCCCTGACAAACAATTTGCTACTCTCTGTTTCTATGAGTTTGACTCTTTTTTAAGAGACTCTTTTTCAAGCAGTATTTATTTTTTTTTAATTTTTAAAAAAAGTTTTTTTTATTTATTTGACAGAGAGAGAAACACAGCGAGAGAGGGAACACAAGCAGAGGGAATGGTAGCGGGAGAAGCAGGCTTCCTGCCAAGCAGGGAGCCCGATGTGGGGCTCGATCCCAGGACCCTGGGATCATGACCTGAGCTGAAGGCAGACACTTAACGACTGAGCCACCCAGGCGCCCCAGCAGTATTTATTTTTGTTTGACTTATCTCACTTAGCGTAATGCCTTCAAGGTCCATCCGTGTTGTGGCATGTGGTGGGAATTCCTTCCTTCTCATGACTGAATAATATTCCACTAAATATGTATACTACATCTTTTTTTATCCATTCATCTGGTGATAGACACTTAGGTTGTTTTAATATTTTGGCTATTGTGACAAATGCTGCAATGAACATGGGAGCGCAGGTATCTCTTTAAGATACTGATTACACTCTCTTTGGATGTATACTCTGGAAGTGGGATTTCTGGATCATATGGTAGTTCTAGTCTTAATTTTTTTGAAGAATATCCATACTGTTCTTCATAATGGCTGCACCATTTTGCATTCCCACCAACAGTGCATGATGGTTCCCTTTTCTCCACTTTCTTGCCACCACTTCTCATTTCTTGTCTTTTGATAGCAAATCTAAGAGGTATTACCTAAAGGTGATTTGGGTATGCATTTTCCTGATGATTAGTGATGTAGAGCACTTTCAAAAAAGTGGCTATTGGCCATCTGTAAGTCATTTCTGGAAAAATGTTTTTTTAGATCCTTTTTTTTTTTGCTATTGAGTAGAATGAGTTTTATATATATACATACATACATACTTTGGATATTGACTTCTTATCAGATAAATGATTTACAAATAAAGGGCTTGTCCTATATGGTCTTTATTATGTTGATTGACATTCCCTCTACACGCACTTTGTTGAGGGTTTTTATAATGAATGGATGTTGAATTGTGTCAAATGCTTTTTCTGCATCTATTGAGAAGATCATACGACTTTCATACTTCATTTTGTTAATGTAGTATATCACATTGATTGATTTTCAGATATTTAGCCATTCTTGTATCCCTGGGATAAATCCCACTTTATTAGAGTGTATGATCCTTTTAATGTACTGTTGAATTTTGTTTGCTAATATTTTGTTGAGGATTTTTCCATCTATATTCATCAGAGATATTGGCCTATAATTTTCTTTTCTTGTAGTGTCGTTGGCTGGTTTTGGTACCTTGATACCATTTCTGTCAAAAGTATCCAACATATGGAATAAAAACTAAAAGGAAATATATAAGCCAGAGCAGGGAACACTTCCAAACTCCATTTTACAAGGCTAGTGTTCCCGGCTCTGGCTTATATATTTCCTTTTGACAGAAATGGGATATCATACCCAACTTTTAAGTTGACTTTTTTCCTTTTTTACTAAACGCGTGTCTTGAAATACACAATTTTCATGGCTACATTGTATTCTACCTTTTGAAGAATTATAACTTATTTAACAACTCATTGTTGGACATTTGGGTTCTAGAATAAATAATACTACATTATGTATGTTTCATATATGTATTTTTAGAAATATACTAACTGGATCAAAAGAGATGAATATTTTTAAGTTTGGGAGAATGTTTACCGTATGCATATGGTAGGAACAAAATTACTTCCCAGATAGGCTTAAAAATGATTACATATTTATTTCATCCTTGTCCCACTTAATGCATTATTTTAATGGTTACCAATATTTTTTTTAAAGATTTTTATTTATTTGACACACAGAGAGAAGGTGCCTACTGGTGAGTAGGCAGAGAGGCAGGCAGAGAGAGAAGGGGAAGCAGACTCCCTGCTGAGCAGAGAGCCCGATGCGGGGCTCGATCCCAGGACCCTGAGATCATGACCTGAGCTGAAGGCAGAGGCTTTAACCCACTGAGCCACCCAGGCGCCCCAGGTTACCAATATTTTAAAAATATTATTTTAATTTTCATTTATTTCATGACTAGTAGAGTTGTATCTCTTAAATATATATTATTGTCCTGTGACTTGTTTATTCTTGTCCTTTACCCATTTTTCTTTTATAATGGGAAGTCACTATTATTTTCATAGGCCTATTTCCATATTAAGGACATTAGCTTTTGTGCATATAATATGCATATATATGTGTGTATATATTCATAACACAGATATCATACCTAATTCATCCTAATTTTTTTTGTGTATGACATTTTAGACATATTGGAATTTTAAATGGCTATGTAGTCATTCTATTGATTTTATCCTTTGTGATTTTTATCCATCCGTTTTAGTTTTGTAATCTTTTTTTGCTTTGAAATTTCTCTCCAGTGTAAGCATCAGCCAAATATTCCCCTATATTTTTTTGTGTGTGCTTTAAATGATTTCATTATTTACATTTCACATATCTGTGCAGAATTTACTTTCATGTGAGGTTATTAACAAACTCGATTTTCTCCCCTGTACTTTGCCAATTTTTCTAGCAACTTATGTGGATAAGCCTACTTTCCTCAGTGGTTTATGGTGTTTCCTTTGTAATATAAAAGTAATTTAGGAAAAAAAAAAAGTAATTTAGGTTTTCCAGATTCTCTTTCAGATCTTACTTTTGTGTTCTACTGATCTGCCTGCCAATTCTTTTTTTAGATCACACTATTTTAATTGTTTATTTGTAATACCTCATAGGACAAGTTACCCCTCACTCCACCCATGGATCTCCTTTTACAAAATTTCCTTTGGTTGCTTTTTCGGGGGAGGGTGGGGCAAGGAGTAGTAGGATTAGTGGTTTCTTAATCCCATTCTTCAATCAAGGCAGTAAAAACATGTTATTAGAACAGTAAGGGTTTTTTTTTTCTTTTTCCTGAAACTTGAAAATAGAGATTTAGTTTATGCATCCAACAGCTCTATCAACTTCTCTGAAAATACATTTTAAAAGGTGAATAAAAAGTACAGTTCTGTTTCCAACCTCTGAATAGTTCCACATGTTTTTTTTTTTTTTTTCCTTTGCCGGTTTTAGCATTTGGGTCTTATTCTATGATGATATAGCTTGATTAATAGATTGTGTTTTAGGCCTCAAAAAAATTAGTCCTCAATAAGAGCTTGATGGGAGTTATGAAATATCTTTTTCTTTCATTGTTGCTATTGTTGAGTTCTTATTCCATAATCATAAACTTAACTCTTCAATCCAGCAAGACTTGGAATGAGATGAGGAAAATATGGAACCCTAAGGACCGCATTATGAATGCAGTTAGTAAGCATAGGAAGTTATAAGCAGACAGGGATGAGGGGTGCTCTCCTGAGCAACAGAAGAAATGGCCTGATGGTTAAAATAAAATGCAAGTCAAATTTACTGGTTGTCCATTCTGGGCAATGGTGATCTCCTTTTTGGTTTCTCTCCTGAAACATTACACTAAGTCAGGCTGAAAGGTAAAGTTTCAAATAGTTTTATAAGGATATAACATATGACTGTTCACTCCACAAAATTTTGACCTTAGAGCTTATGATACACCTAGTTGGCAGCAGCACCCAGGTTTTTCCAAATAGTCATCATTTTTCTCTTGTCTGCATAGACTTCTCATTAGCTGCCTTCTGCTTTTGTTGCACTATCTCAGAGTCCCTCTGCTTTCTCTGAGAGGTGGTTAAGCCTTGGTCTTGCCATTCTCAGACACAGAGTGTTCCATGGTTTCCACAGTATTCACACACTCTTTTTCACTTTGCCAAAAATCATGGACTTGCCATCTAACCATACGGTATTGGCATTCTTGGGAACCATTTGTATTGGGCCTAGCATTTGCCATGGACAAGGTGCTGAGACCTGTATAATTGAGGATGAAATTGTTATCGTCAAATTTCTCCCTCAGATGGACTTGCTGCCAGTTTCACTGTGGCATTTGAAGTCTCCATCCTGCCACATAAACCCCTCAACAATTTTTTAAAAACAAGAACCTTTATAACCAAATCCCTTCTTCCTGGTGCTCAGAACATGAAAGCGTTCCACTGTCTTTGAGAGTTTGTCTGGAAATAGCTCTCAGGAGATGTGGCCGAAGAGCTCATTGGCGATGGTGATGTCAAAGAACTTGGTGGAACTGAGCAGGGCTGCCCAGTGTGGTGTAGCCCCAGGAGTGGTGAGGGTGTCTGCAAAGCTATCTTATTTTTGTTCTTTCTCTCTTTTCAATTTTAATTTCAGTATAATTATTAAACAGTGTTATATTAGTTTTAGGTGTACAATATAGTGATTCAACACTTCTATACATTATCAGTGCTCATCTATGATAAGTGTATTCTTCATCCCCTTCACCTGTTTCTTCCATTCCCCCATCCACATCCCCTCTGGTAACCACCAGTTTGTTCTTTATACTTAAGAGTCTGGTTCATGGCCTCTTTTTTCCCCTTTATTTGTTTTGTTTCTTTAATCTACATATGAGTGAATTCCTATGGTGTTTGTCTTTCTCTGACTGACTTATTTCACTTAGCATTATACTCTGTAGATCCAGCCATGTTGTTGCAAATGACAAGATTTCCTTCTTTTTTATGGCTGAGTAATATTTCATTGTGTTTCATTCACGATATTTTTTTATCCATTTATTCATTGATGGACACTTGGGCTGCTTCCATAATTTGGCTATTGTAAATAATGCTGCAGTAAACATAGAGGTGCATATATCTTTTTGAATTAATGTTTTTTATTCTTGGGGTAAATACGAATACTAGAATTACCGGATCATATAGTAATTCTATTTTTAATTTCTTGAGCAACTTCCCTACTGTTTTCCACAGTGGCTACACCAGTTTACATTCTCACCAACAGTGCACAAGGATTCCTTTTCTCCACATCCTCGCCAACACTGGTTGGTTTTTTTGTTTGTTTATTTGTTTGATTTTAAGTCATTCTGACAGGTGTGAGGTGATATCTCATTGTTTTTTTTGTAGATCTCTGACGATGAATGATGTTGAGAATCTTTTCATTCTTATTCTTATGAGTTGTTTTCCCAAGGTCAAAATAGGGAAAATTATCATGAAAACTATTTCTAAAACATGCTTGCATTTTATGAACAGTATTAGAGTGATTCGTTCATGCAATAGATATTTACAGCATCTTCACTTTGAGCCAGGCACTAGCATTGTGAGTGCTGGAAAAATACCAAGGAGCTCTAGAGATTAAATTCTAGTAGGAGATATAAACAAATAAATAAAAATACATAATGCAGTGTAAAATAGAGATAAGTACTCTGAAGATAATAAAGCAAGGTAAAAGCAAAGAGTATGGCAGAAATGAGGATGACACTCTTGAGTAGCATGATTAGGAAAGGTCTCCGTAATTAGGTGGTCTTTGCAGAGACTTGAAAGAGATGAGGAAGCAAGTGATACATGCTGATAGGTTCTGGGACCATCCGGGAGCCCAGCATATCCAGAAAGGAGTGAGTCGGAGAGTAGTGGGAGATATGGTCAGAGAAGTAACCAGGATCAAATTAAAAGGTCTGATTTTCCAGAAGTGATGATGAGAAGCTGTTGGAAGATCCTGAGCAGGAGAATGACATGATTTGGTGTCCTTTGAATTGAATGTCTCTGGCTGCCTTTACAAAAAGTGGATGGCGATGCCATCACTAAGGACACTGGGAGAATAGCCGATTTGGGTGGTAGGTAGCAAGAGTTCTGTTTGGACTTGCCACATTGGATGTGCCTGTGAGCCACATGAGAGGTGATGTCTAGTTGGTAGTAGGATGATGCGTGAATCTAGAGCACCAGACAAAGATAGCGATACTGGGAGAATGTATGTTGGTTTAGCACTGTGGGCCTGGGTCAGATCACTCAGGAGTGTATTAATTTCCCAGGGCCTCTGTAACACATCACCTTCAATTCTCTGGCTTAAAAACAACAGAAATTGTTATTACTCGTAATTCTGGAGGCTAGAAGTCCAAAGTCCTGCAGGGCCTTTCTCCTTCCCTTTGTCTCTTCTAGCCTCTAAGGCTTGCTTGTTGGTGTTCCCTGGTTTGAGACCCCTCACTCTAATCTCTGCCTCTCTCTCCTAATGGCACTTGTTTTTGGGTTAAAGGCTCATCTGGATTATCCATGACAAGCTGCTCTCAAAATCCTTAACCTAATGATATTTTACAATATAAGGCAATAGTCACTCTTTTATCATGTAAGGCAATATCCACAGGTTCCTGGGATTAGGACTTGGAGCTGTCATTTGGGGGCCACCATTCACTCATCACAGGCAATGGCGTGTGGATTGAAAAGAGAAATGGTCTTGAGACAAGACCATTCACAAGCAATGGGGCACGAGAGCATTCAGAGGCTGGTATGAGAACTCAGAGCTAGTGAAGGAAACTAAAAGGAGGTCAGTGAGATGTAGGAGGAACAGGAGAGTCAGAGCCTGGTGTCTGGAGAGGAAGTGGTTTAATAAGGAGACAGTTTGCATATGGAAAGCTGCTGAGTTGTGTAGCAAACAAGGATGAGCCTTGATGATGAGACTGGTTTAAGACTCACGTCATTGGTGAACTTGCCAAAATTGTATTCAGAGAGTGGCCTACCTGCATCTGTTGTGGTCCTCAGTGCTGAAAACAGCTTCCACTGGAATATTCTAATCCTGTTTTCCTGTGGGATCAGTGGTTGGCCAAACACATAGAATTTAAAAAGTTATTTTGTAATTTCTTTTTCTTCCTTCAGTTTGAAGTTGTGTTTGTAAGTGTGTTGTGTCAAGAGTTTGGTTTCTTCAAACAAACTGTTATATGTTCATGGTAGAAATTCTGGAAATTACAAAAAGAAAAAAATTAAAATGGGTTATTTTATTTTAAATTTCATCTAAACAAGCTTTTTTTTTTTTCCCTCAACCATTTTTTTCTAGGACTTTCTTGTTTGCTTTGTTTTTTTATTGGACTTTGAGGCTTTTCTAGAAATGTCACTGAATTCAGTGGTATGGTTTCCCAGGAGTAGGTAAGGGATAAGGTTGCTCACAATGTGTTGCCCTAAGACTTGGGGTAAGCTGCCAAGTTGTTGAAAAGGAGACCCTCTCAGGAAAACTGAATGGGAAGAAATCAGAGAGAGGGAGACAAACCATGAGAGAATCTGGACTCCAGGAAACAAACTGAGGGTTGCTGGAGGGGAGAGTGGTGGGCGGATGGGGTAACCGGGTGATAGGTATTAAAGAGGGCACATGTTGTGATGAGCACTGGATGTTATACACAACTAATGAATTGTTGAACACTACACCAAAAACTAATGGTGCACTATAAATTGGCTAACTGAGCATAATATAAATAAATAAGTAAATAAATAAATAAATAAACAAATAAATGGAGACTCTTGCAAATAGAGGTCTGCTGGTGAGTGAGGTGGAGATAGACCATCCAAACAACATGTATTCAAGAGTCCGTGTTCTCAATTTGTCTCCCCAGATGTTAATATAGGGAGGCAGTGATTTTTATGTTTGTTTCTGTTTCAGAAAGCTAACAAGGGAATTGAGTGAATCTTAATATCACATTCATATTTTCATTTTTCTAACGTCTACATTAAACTTGGGAGAGATCAGACTAAGGGAGAACAACTCTGACTCGAAGTAAGTTTTGAGTAAAAAGCACCAGATCCATCACAGTCTAAAACAGGTAGACTGAGGGTAAGATGAGAAACATAGGGACAGCGCTGAAAGGGTCAGAACGTGGCTTTTGCGTAGATTCAGGAATAAATCCTCCTGAGGTCTCCACTGGATCCCCAAATTAGCACTATAAGATGGTGATAATAGACTCTGACCAGATGTTTCTTTGATTTAAGCAGCTATCTCTGAAGAAAAGGCCCGGTGAGCTTCCTTACTAATCAGATTTCCTCTTGAAGATCTGGCAAAGGTTCCCCATTTTCTATTATTTAAATTGCCTAAATTTTATGTATAAATCAATGGATATTGGAAAATATAGGCCTCATAGATTGCCAAATTAGTTGCTGGTGTTCAAGACCAAATACTAGTAGGCAAAATATATGGTTCTAGAATACTAGGTCAGTATTTTTAGGGAGTTGAGTAAAAAACAGGGAGAAATACATTCTTGCTTTATGATTCTGAATCTCAGAATCTGAGTTGCTGACATAAATGGAGATGAGTATTCTTATCCCACTTTTGACTTTTTCTGTTTTGCCTGCCAAAAGTCCAGATGAGAAAAAGGTCTCAAAAGTAGAAATAAAGAAACTCATTTTATATAAGCCAAATTACTTGTTAATATGTGCCGTTAAAGGCTGAGAATGAGTTTTAGGAATTAAAGTTCATTGTATTTATCTTCCAATCAAGCCAAAATTATTGAGAATACCAGATGTTTTTAGAAAATATATTTGGTGTCTCTTGGAACTGGAGGCAACTAAATCATTAGCAGCTGCCAGAATGGAACAGACCAAAAGTACTTGGAATTTAGTTCTTTTGTAGTTGGGAAGTTTGTGGATTTCCTGGTTCAGCCCATCTGATGAGAAGAATAACTTGCAAACATGTTAGCTGTGCACAGAATAAATAATATTGCCAGAGAAAATGAGATAGATGGGAGTGAAGAGAAATTTACAAGACCATGTCTTCAGTTGAAGACAAATAAAGGCAGTTAAAGAGGCAAATAGTAGTGCCCGTTGTTGCTTTTCATCAGATGCGGGGATTCTCAGCCTAGGCACGGTTGACATTTTGGGCCAGATCATTGTGCGTTGTGGGGATTGTCCTGTGTATTACAGGATGATGAGCAGCAACTCTGGCTTCCACCCCGAGATGCCACAGCACCCTCTCCCCAGATGTCCCCAGATGTGACATTGCCAAATGTCCCGGTAGGGGCAGACTTGACCCTGATTGAGAACCACTGGGCCAGACTGCACGAAGAATCCCCAAAGTCACATCCCAGGAACACACTCAAGATAGAACGGAATGAGGGGGGAAGGCTTATTGAGAAGATCAGGTGTCGAACATGTTATTGGTATGAGGTTTATTTGGGAAGCACAATAATGAAGGTGTAACTCTTTCACGTATATTGTACTGATAAAAAGTAGATCACCTGTTTTTCAACCTCGAGCCAAATGCTGTCCAACTGCCCCAATTTGAGTCCCAGTTTTGATACTTCTAGCTATAGTTACTTAAGCTCTCTGAGCCTGACTTTTCTGGTCTGTAAAATGGAGTTCATTATATGTTACAAGTATAAATCTATAAGTATACTTATACTTCTTTTTTCTTTCTTCCTTTTTTTTTTTTTGATTAATCTTCCCTTAATGTGCTTCTTTTAAGTGTTGTATAGACGTTTGCTGTTACTATTAATTGGGTTAACACTTCAAGAGGGTATACCAAGCCTATAAGCTCAAAATGTTTTGAGTTCAATATAGACTATTGTTCTTATCACTGTGTATCCCTACAGTTAGTATAAATAAATTAAGTGCCTTCATAATTCCAGTTACTTCATCTTTTCTACCAGGCACAGGACCACTGCTAACATAAGTGGTATTTATGGTCAGAGAGAAAGGTATCCTTACCTCTGGGCACTTAGAGCTCCATGTCAGTGTCGGGCAAAGCAGAATGTGGGCTGGATTTCATTCATTGGACTCGCTGCGCAAGGTGCCTCTATGCCCCGGTCATTGAGCATGATTGTGCAAGATCCTGATGGAGGCATTATTCCTGCAAGGAAACTTGGCTTAGAAACTCTAACCTCCTTCTCCAGAGTGAATTCTGTCAGCTGGATTGGGTTACTAGTAATCACACCACTTACTGCCTCGATTTCTCTGCCTTGGCTTTCTGCTCTAAAGGATGGAGGTGGGGTGTTGAGCCCATCACTAGAAAAGCTTGAGTATGAGAGGGCATCCAAAGACATGTTGTGAAACTGTCGGCACGGGGATGTTTTTAAAGCCTTGAAGTTGGATGGGATCCCTTAGGCGTAGTGAGAGGAACAAGAAGATGAAGCACCGAAGGCTGAGCCTCAGGGAACTCAAACTTTCAAGGTCACCTGAAAGTAGAGGAACTGGCAAAGGAGACTGAGCAGAACTCAGACAAGAAGGAGGAAAGTGAGGGTGAGCTGTCACAGAAAGTAAAAGGACAGAGTTAAAACCAAAGCCTATATTTTGTGAATGAATGGCTCTAGGGGTAACTCGGTTGTACAAATCCTGATAGTAATTCATGACCAACTAAAAAGTAATGTTAACGTTCCCTTACCGACCAACCTCTTGTCTCGTAGGTTAAAGCTTCTGATGCAGACGCCGGACTCTATGGTTTTGTGGAGTATTCTCTTTATGATGGGTTCCAAAGCTATGATGCGTCTCCAGCATTCCTGATCGACCCACATGATGGGCGAATCTGCGTCTCTCAAGATATTGATAGGGAAAGGGACCCAGAAACCTATGACCTTTTGGTGAAAGCTAAGGATGGGGTAAGTGTTCATGCATGAAACCTCGAACATACCCAACAGTGAACCACTGTGTACACATCACAGAGTACCATTGATTATCAATTAGCCAATCTTGTCTCATAAATCACAAATCACTACCTCTTTCCTTTGCAAATACCAGACATTATTATAGATCATTTCATCCATAAATAGTTCAATAATATCTATAAAAGATAATTACTTTTTAAAAACATGACTATAATTAATTAATGATAATTCTTTAATATCTAATATCCAGTCTATTTAAAATTTTCTGGAGTATCTAAAAATGTCTTTTATTTTTTTATTTTTATTTTTTTAAAGATTTTATTTATTTATTTGACAGAGAGGGGGATCACAAGTAGGCAGAGAGGCGGGGGGGGGCGGGGAAGCAGGCTCCCCACTGAGCAGAGAGTCTGATTCCGGGCTCGATCCCAGGACTCTGGAATCATGACCTGAGCCGAAGGCAGAGGCTTTAACCCACTGAGCCACCCAGGCACCCCTAAAAATGTCTTTTAAAAGGCAACTTATTTGAATTAAGATCCAAATGAGTTGAAAATTGATTTGATTGCAATATCCCTTCAGTTTCAGTCCATAATAGTCAGCTCCTCCCTCTCCCCTCCCCCACCCCATCTTACCTTTTCTTTGATGGTATTTGTTTTTGGGAGAAATAAAATTATTTGCCCTGTAATTATTCCACCTTCTGAATGTGGCTGATTACATCCTTGGGATTCATTTAATGTCCTCTTTTATCATATTTCTTATGAACTGACATTCTGAGCCAGAAACCGGATTAGTTTTGGATTCATTTAGGTGGTGTTGTGTGCTTCTTACTGTATCGCCATACACACGCCATTATTCCATTACGGGATGCAGTGCAGTGAATGTTGAATTCTGTTATTCCTTTTGCATTTATTACCTGGAATTCTTCAGCTAAGGATGTTCTCTCACCAACTATTTGATTATCCCGAAATACAAATTCATAGACGAGAGGCAGGATAATTCTTGATTCATTCTATTTTATCAGTTTTTAGAATAACAGTTGGTGCATTTACTCTTTCCTAAGGGTGTGGATGATTTTTTTTTTCTAGTGTGATTATGAATTCCTGGATTTTTATATATTTGATGTATTTCATATATTGCTGACATTATTCTCTCTGATGTTTATACTCACACATCTTAGGTCAGTAGCGGCACCTTTAATTTGACTTTATGTCTTTTTTTTTTTTTTTGTAAACTTTTAAATTGGCATATAAAATCCGTGCATCAAGGTGCACCAATTATAGTACAATTTAGTGGATTTTTGCAAAATAAACACATGCATGGAAGCAGATGAAGAAACATTACCAGAACCCTGGAAGCCCCTCTCTTGGCCTCTTGTTTATCCCTTGCACCCTGCCTTCCAGGTAAATCACTATTGACTTTTTTAAAAAAGATTTTATTTATTTAGTTCAGAGACAGCTTGTAAAAGAGTGTGTGACCTGGGGGAAGGGGAGAGGGAGAAGGAGAAGCAGACGTTCCCCTGAGAAGGGGCTCCCAATGCAGGGCTTGATCCTGTTGACCCCAGGATCCTGACCTAAGCCGAAGGCAGACACTTAACTGACTGAGCAACCCAGGCACCCCCATCACTATTGACTTCTAACAACAAATATCATTTGCCTGTTTTAAACTTTCAGTGAACAGATTTATACACTATGTGTTTTTATTGTTTCTTTTGTCAGACATTTTTCCCTAAGAATCATACATGCTGTTGTGTATAACAATAGTTTGTTCATGCTCGTTGATTCGTAGTATTCTTTTATGGGAATTTGTGATAATTTTTCATTTGTTCTATAATTGATGGCATATATTTTAGGCTATTATAAAAAGTGCTTCTATCAACATTCTTATACATATAATTTGGTGAACAAATATGAACATTTCTTTTTTTCAGGATTTTATTTATTTATTCATTTATTCATGTATTCATTTATTTATTTATCGAGCACCAGTAGAGAAGGGGTGGGGGGGAGGGAGAGAGAGAGAATCTCAAGCAGACTCCCTGCTGCGTGTGGAGCCCAACGTAGGACTTGATTCTGTGACCCTGAGATAGTGACCTGAGGTGAAATCAAGAGCTGGATGCTTAACCAACTGAGCCACCCAGGCCCCAAGCATTCTATTTATTTATATATATATATATATATATATATATATATATATATATATATGTATATATATTGAGTTTACATTTAGGAGTGGAATTCCTAGATCTTAAGAAAGCCAAATAACTTTCAAATGGTTATACCAATTTATACTCCCACCAGTAGGGTATGAAAATTTCATTTGCTCCACATCCTCCCAAGAATTGGTAATTAATGTCTTTTTAATTATAGCCATTCTGGTACCTAGTCAGTGGTGTATCACATTGGGGTTTACTTTGCATTTCCTTGATGACTAATGAAGTGAGCACTGTTTTGTATGTTTTTTGGCTGTTTTTGTAACTGGTTTTGTAAAGCGTTCACTTCTTTACCGATTTTCTGTTGTATTATTGGGTTCCTTTCTTATTGATTTATATGAATTATGTTTTTGGTGCTCAAGTCCTTTGCCGTATATACTTACCGTGTATATCTTCTTCCATTCTGTGGCTTGCCTTTTACTCCCTTAGCTGTGTCTTTTGAGGAACAGAAGTTAATTCTAATAAAGCTTAGTTTATTAATTTGCTTACCTGTACAGCAAATTTGGAAGTATTGGCTATCCTTTTTATTTTTTTTTTCTTAAAGATTTTTTATTTATTTACTTGACAGAGAGAGAGAGATCACAAGTAGGCAGAGAGGCAGGCAGAGAGAGAGAGGGGGAAGCAGGCTCCCTGCTGAGCAGAGAGCCCCATGCAGGGCTGGATTCCAGGACCCTGAGATCATGACCTGAGCCGAAGGCAGAGGCTTTAACCCACTGAGCCACCCAGACGCCCCTTGGCTATCCTTTTTAGAAGTAATTGGTTACCTTAGAGACATGTGGTGTTACCTTACATTTTCTTCTGAAAACTTTTTTGTTTAACCTTTGTACTCATTTTTTCAATCCAGTTGGAGGAAGGCTTGTTATTTATTCATATTTATTCATCTGGATACTGAGATGAACATTCTTTTATTTTTTTTTAAAGATTTTATTTATTTATTTGACAGAGAGAGATCACTAGTACGCAGAGAGGCAGGCAGAGAGAGAAGGGGAAGCAGGCTCCCCACTGAGCAGAGAGCCCGACGCCGCGGGGCTTGATCCCAGGACCCTGAGATCACGACCCAAGCTGAAGGCAGAGGCTTCAATTCACTGAGCCGCCCAGGTGCCCAGAGATGAACATTCTTTCATCATTGCACTGCAGTATCACTTTTGTCATAAGTCACATGCTGATGTATATATATGTCCATTTCTGGACACTCTATTTTGGACCTATTAGTCTACCACTGGACTAGCACCAGCCTCTCTTAATTGTTTAAGCTCTGTAGTAGGTCATGATATTGTGTATTCTTTTAGCTTTGTCCTTCATTTTCAAGACTGCCTTGTCTAGTCGTTGCTATTCCACTTACATTTCCAAGTACATTTCAGAACCAGCTCGTTCAATTTTCGTCTCATTACAGCACAGATAACCTACTATAAACACACTATTCTGCATTTTTATTTTTTCATTTAGTTTATTTTGGACACTTTTCTTGTTTCTTTTTTTTTTTTTATCTGCTTACTACTCCTTTGTTGAGTACTGCTAATACCTCTCTGGTTTAATCTTTCTGTTTTGAAAGTAATAGGAGAATCTACCTACTTAAGACATGAGTTGTTGGGGAAAATGAATCTAAATATATTTACCACAACTAAGCATGTAGAAACTACCATGAAAATGAGGTCATTTATATTTGCTAAAACTAACATGATTTGAATAGATTTTATCAACCCCTAACCATGTGGTTTTAGGGAATCTTGCTTCTTTGTAAGAAAAGATGTAGGAAACAAAAAGAGGAATAAATAGAGGAATTTAGGTTAATTCAAATGTACATGATTATTTAAAGCTCAATATATATACACACAAATAATAATGCAAGGCTTCAGAAATATATTCTTTTTTTTTTTTTTTTTTTTTTTGAGGGAGAGTGTGTGTGTGTGCACATATGTAGGAGCAAACTGCAGGAAGTGGCAGAGAGAGAGAGAGGGAATCTTAAGCAGGCTCCATGATCAGCATGGAGCCTAATGGGGAGCTTGATTCCATGACCTTGAGATCATGACCTGAGCCGAAATCAAGAGTCAGACACTTAGCCAACTGAGCCACCCCAGTGCCTTCCAGAAATATGTTCTTCATAGATTTTTGAGACAATCGTAAAAGCTCATCTCAGAAGTGAATACCCATCTTAAATCCAATTTTGTAGTAGTTGAACATCTGTTTCTAATTAGTTGGTTTCAGATGATCTTATAAAAGTGTATAAAGAAATTATCTTAATAGAAGTAAGAACATTTGATGTCGGAAATTTTTATCCCCCAAAAGAAGTGCAATTAATTAGGATTATTGGCAGTGGAATAAAAAAAAAATCAACCCAGATATTTAATTTAAACCTCCTTGCTTTTGTCTGTTTTCATATTGAACCTACTCTACACAAGTTATGAAGAATGCTTCCTTTTCCACTCAGCTTACCGGACTCTGTTGCCATGTTCAAGTTCATCTTTAACCACACCGTCTCTCCACACTTCTGCCAGACTGAGCAAAAGGGATGCATTTTTTAAATTTCCCAGCCAAAAGATATTTTATTTTAACCAAGAAAGTGTTTATAAACAGACTATGGGCAGCTTTTTGCTAATTTTTAGAAATCAAGAGATGATCTCCAGGTTGATGACTGCTCTGGTCTAAATGTTTATGCCGCATCCCCCTCCATTCATAGGTTGAAAATTTAACACCCAAAGTGATGATATTAGGAGGTGGAAGCCTTTAGAAGGTGATTAGGTCATGAGGGTGGAGTCCTCATGAATGGGATTAGCCGCCTTATAAAAGAGGCCCCAGGGAGCCCCTTAGCCTCTTCTGCCAGTTGAGGCCACCAGGAGAAGTTGGCAGGCTCCCCGCCTTTACCAGAACTTGGCCGTGCTGCCACCTGATCTTGGACTTCCAGCCTCCAGAAAAGTGAGAAATAAATCTCCGTTGTTTGTAAGCCACCCAATCTGTGGTACTTCATTAGAGCAGCAGGAACAGACTAAGACGATGTGTTTGAGTCATAACATTCTTCTGTTTAAAAACTCCTCGTGTTGTAGAACGAAAATGCTCTAACAAAGCACAACACATTTCATTTTTGTTTGAGCAGAAACAATGTCCCTGTGGGTACTTCATAGATACCACCCTATTATTTGGGAGATTTCGTCTTAAACTAGGCCCTGGCACCGACTGGAGCTGCTCTGTACCCTGAGTGGTTTAATGTTGGTTCATTCAGGGAAGGACAAGAAGATGGCTGCCATTGAAAAGAACAGTTTGTTATATTCACAGATTCCAAGATGGGGTCGGGGTGGGGAGGGCGGTATATGTCACACTATGACGTAGGTCGGTGTGTGCACGATGGAAGCACTGGGGTGGGTGAGGAGTCGGAGGGAGAGAGAGAGGGAGGAGCCTCAGCAAGGGCCTTTGTTGTGGTTTCCAAGGGAAGGAATGGGAAAGGCAGAATAGGCAGGTCTGGGAATTAGCTAGTTGGAGGGCGCCTGGGTGGCTCAGTCGGTTAGGTGTCTGCCTTTGGCTCGGGTCGTGATCCCAGGGTCCTGGGTTTGAGCCTTGCATCAGGTTCCCTGCTCAGCGGGAGACCTGGTTTCTCCCTCTCCCTCTCCCACTCCCCCTGTTTGTATTCCCTCTCTCGCTGTGTCTCTCTCGGCCAAGTAAATCAATAAAATCGTAAAAAAAAAAAAAAAAAAAAAGAATTGACTAGTTTGAGTACTTTTGATGAGCTCTGGGGCATAGAGACTCTCTCTAGCTGTCCTGGCACTTGACCCTGGGGTGATTAGGGCAGGTGAATAGTGGCCTAGAGTGATGAAAGCATAGGAAAGGATGTGGTTGGGGTCTGGGCTCTAGATTGGTTGGTTTGCATTTGAAAGGCATGCTCACAGGATCCTAGGCAATCTTGTTGGATCAGCAAGGCCCAGTGTCAAAGCATCAGAACACAGAAAATAGAAGACATGGCTAATACATTGCCCTGGAGCAGAGTCCCCTCTTAGAGGAAGGAAGAGCTCCTGGTGTACTTGAGGTTCTGGAAAAGAAAATCTTTGCCGCTACCTTGCTTTACTCAGTATATTGGAAATAGCACCCAGTGATACTGAGAGAATTCACTCTTCAGTTTAACTTTTGCCCCCGCATAGCATCTGAAATCATCAAAGACAGTTTCTGCCATGGCCTGGGCTTTCAACCCTTTGTTGTCTTTGTGTCAGGCCCCGCGTGGTCCATGCAAGCCTCACTCACCACTGCTAGGTCCTGGGTCGATGGCCCACAGACTTGTGGTCAGGGGCCACCAGGGAGTGCTCTTCCTCTTCATCTTCCTCCCTACTTTCCTCTCTGGTATTATCATCCACCTCATCTTCTTCTCTTCCCTCTGCATCTTCTGCCTCACCTCTGTCCTCTTCCAAGTTTACCTCCTTTGGGCACTCTTGAGTTTGTGAATCCATCTGTATTCAAATCTTCCATTTTTCTATCCTGTGGGGAATCAAAGTAGTAGAAATCATTCAGGATATACTGGCAGTCTAGTTTTCAATATGCCCCCCTAAACGATAGAGCAGCTCACACTTCTTGGTCAGCATGGCGTTGGTGTAGGGACTTGGTTCCTTCAGACGGCTACTGGCTTCATCAGAACTGTCTTCCTCCTTCCTGCTGCCTGGGACAGAGAGCATATGTTCAATGCCAATCATTGTCCCATCATCTGTGACCACCTTTCTGACCACATCCAGGGTCTCCTGTGCTATCTTCCCCACATGAGCTTATTTGCACTTTCAGGCTCCATGGGATTTTTTTTGTTTTTTGGGGTTTTTTTTTTGCTTCACCTATGTGTTTTCTTCTCTGAACCAGTCCCTTTAACTGTCCTGCAAACCAGAGGCTCTTTGTAGTGTTACAGAAGTATGAGTCATCAAAGAAGTCAACTTATAGACTCTCTTCTTCCTTACTGCAGATACTCCCCAAAAGCTGTGTCTGATGATTCAGGCAACAGCTTCGAAAATGCTGGATCTAGAAGTGAGCT
>CM053604.1:110788488-110801737 GCA_028646535.1 Procyon lotor | reverse complement strand
TGTGTTTGTCCACTTTTGTTGACTGTTTCCAATAGCCTCCATAGATGATCATGCTCCCCTGTGGGGTGACAGAAATTTACCAGCCCAATTTGGGTATGGGCCTTGTTCCTCATGGGACAGCTTGCTCCACGTGAATGTGTCCAGGTTAAAGTCATGCCTGTTATAGTGAGAGATGTGATCCCTTATACCCTCATGGAAAACACCAAAAAGAATTAACTGTGTCTTCCAAGCTACTATCTGATACCCACTCTGACTTAAAGGGTCCCTTGTTGACTTGACTTGGTCTCTGGCCTTGGTTGCCAAATGAAGGACCCAAAGATCTGTGTAGTGAATATGGTCAATTCATCTTTCTCAGGATGATCAGAGAAAAATACATTCAATGTTGGTGAAGGTAGGGAATGTGCATTTCTACAACCTGAGTCTTTTCAGACACATCTGGAGGTGGACTGTCAGAGCTTCAGGGTCTCCTCCTTCCCCAGCTCTTGGACATTTTCTTCTCCATCTTAGTGGCCTTTTCTCCTTCTTGTGCATCATGTGGGTCTGAAGCCACACAGGGAACCCCAAGGAAGGAGATGTTTGTGCAACCTGCTTAGAATTGGATCCTCATGGGGGCAGTTCTGGTGATTTATTTTTCAAAAAAATTTTTTTTTATTTACTTGACAGAGAGAGAGAGAGATCACAAGTAGACAGAGAGGCAGAGAGGCAGGCAGAGAGAGAGGGGGAAGCAGGCTCTCTGCTAAGCAGAGGGCCCAATATGGTGCTCGATCCCAGGACCCTGGTGTCATGACCCGAGCCAAAGACAGAGGTTTTAACCCACTGAGCCACCCAGGCACCCTTGGTGATGCATTTTTAAAGACAAACTAGAAAATCTGTCCCCCTTCTTCCCAATTATAAGCATTTAACAGTTTACTGTTCATTTTGTTTGAACTTAAAATTGCCTCCAACTTTCCTGTTTGCTTAGAATATGCAAGAGCAAGCAACACAAGTGCTTGTGTGAGCAAGTGTGTTCATGTGTGCCTATGTATATTATCCAGCGTGCAGCGTTTATTCTGTTGGCTGCATGATCTTTCTACATTTCTCCTGTGATGAGCTGTGCATTTCTACAGGGCGAAGCCTGCATGTGTCATAATTATTCTGTGCAATATCTACTAGCCACATATGTCCCTAATCAAAAAGGCTGGTAACAATGCAGGTAACCATCTAACTTGGATTTGAAGAATAAATGAACTCAGACAAGATATTTTAGGTTCAAGATGTTGGATTCTAGGCCATAATGAATTTATTTAAAACAATGAACTGTGCCTTGACAGAAGACCTTTAACTTTACATAATTACCGTCATAATCTATGGTCTTTCCTCTGACACTTAAGTTCTTTGGAAGAAAACTGCTAGGAACCCATTTGCTGGGGTCACTAAGAGATTGTTATCTGTCAATAGAAAATTTTTTTCTTATAAAATACTTAGATGTTCTGGGCTTCTTTGCTGCTGCTCTATTTATCCTTGTGATGACTGTCACTATTTTTAACGTAATCACTCCTCCTATTCTACTGGTATTCTGAAATAATCTATTTTTGCTGCTACTGCTGCTATTGTGTATCTCATAGATAGAAGCCATGAGAATGCTATAAAATTGCACCATGGAAACAAATAATTAAATTACATTGGAAAGCAAGAGGTTTTTCACAAAAAAGTGCTATAATTTAATTATTCTGTGCTTATCTCTAATTCCTTGTTTCCTTTTCCCACTCATTTTTGCCAAAGGACTCTCTCTTTTTGGTATGTATTTATTAGCATTGTATCTCTATTTTTTGTGACATCTGAATTAAGGAACTGAAATATGTGTCTGAGATAAGCTATTTCAACTTTATCTCGCCACTCCAGGCTTAGGGGAGGGTTGTCTCAGACTAGCAATATAGAAAGTAAATTGAGTTAGCTCTTCACCGTTATATGTATTCATGATAAAACTTGGCTATGGAAGTTGTGTCTCACACTTGCGTGTAATGCAGATAGATCTCTAGAAGCAAACTTGCCAAGTATAAGTGCACACTTATCTTTCCCCTGGCTTTATTGAAGTATAATTGATAAATAAAAATTATATACATCAAGGCATACAATTATCATGTTTCTTTTTTTTTTTTTTAAGATTTTATTTATTTATTTGACAGATCACAAGCAGGCGGGGGGGGAGGGGGAAACAGGTTCCCTGCTGAGCAGAGAGCCCAATGTGGGGCTCAATTCCAGGACCCTGAGATCATGACCTGAGCTGAAGGCAGAGGCTTTAACCCACTGAGCCACCCAGGCGCCCCTATCATGTTTCTTTAAAAGGATTTATTATTTATTTGAGAGGGGCAGAGGGAGGGGAGAGAGAATCTTAAGTAGACTCCCCACTGAGCACAGAGCAGGCGTGGGGCTCGATCTCATAACCCTGAGATCATAGCCTGAGCTGAAACCGAGTCTGATGCTCAACAGACTGGGCCATCCAGGTGCCCCAAAGTCATGTTTTGATATATGTACACAGCATGAAGCAGTTACCACAATCAAGATAACTAGCATATCCATCACCTCACACATAGTAAGTGGTGAGAACCCTTAAGATTAGTCTCAGCAAATTTCGTGTAATACAGTAATATTAGCTATAATCACCACGGCTGTACTTTAGACCTCCAGAGCTTACTCATCCTGCACAACTGAGTCTTATGGTGCACACAATTTAATCTTACTGGATTATGTTATCTCCCTTTCCAATATTCAGTTGCTTTTGTCCTATCTTATATTTTACTGATCACCAGCCCCTCTCACCCTGGCTTCAGGAATAAACTACTTCCCAGTTGCTCCTATTTTCTAGCTAGATTGTCTGAACTATGTAGCTCAAACGGATTGCCTACCATTTTTTTCAAATATCCTACCAGGATTAGTTCCTAAATGTCTTAAATACCACTCTGCCTCATTCTTATCATTAGAGGTTTAAGCCTCCCAGCCACCCATTGTCCTACATATGCTAATCCCCATCCTGCTTTGTTCATCCTTGGTTTTGAGTCAGTCCCTAGCCACCCTGTCGGCCCTCCCAAACTCTTCTACCACACCCTCTGGAACTTAGGGGCCGCCACTCAGCCAAACTCCCTCATAAACTCAATCTGGTCTCTGACTGCTCCTTTACAGACTTGCCCTGATGAAAACTCCCACTCCACAGGACACGGATTCCTCCATTCCTCTCCAACCTTTCACAGAGAAGCCCATATTCCACTAATTACAAACCAGGAGGGTGCTGTTGAGGGAGGTGCCCACCTAATTAATTGCCCATTGCCGCATCCAAATCATTTCTACGCCTTTCTCGGTCAAAACCCAATTCGTTTTTGAAGTTTATCTTCTTGGACTGTGCCATGGACATGCTTTCTCGCTGCCGCCATATTCTAAGACTCCTTGTCGGTTAGGACCTCTAGACCTTACAGACTTCCTCTCGGCCACCATGTTTATTGAGCCATTCAATGCCTTGAACCTCTCACTTCCTTGACTTTCTCACTTTCCATGATTGTCATCTGTAATTATACGACCTCTGAAATCTTGATCCCAGCATGCTATACTTTGATAAGCATTCTTTTTTTTAAAAAAGATTTATTCATTTGAGAGAGCAAGCATGGGGGTTGCTGGGAGAAGCAGAGGGAGAGAGAAAAGCAGACCCCCTGCTGAGTGACACGGGACTCCATCCCAGGATTCTTGATCATGACTTGAGCCGAAGGCAGACACTTAATAGATCGAGCCACGTAGGCGCCCCCTCTGATAAACATTCTTGTCTTTCTGTCTCACTTAGTGTAGCTTCTCCTTCTGAGCCTGTAGTTCTTCTCCCAGGTTAAGATCTCTAGTTTATGGACCCATCATTAAAGTCATTCAGTTGCAAAATCCCTTTAGTTCCCTCACTCCATAGAACTCTCCAGATCAAAACCCAGCACTGTCTAAACCCACCCCTGCCTTTGGTCCACATAACTGCTTGAGGGAGAAGTCCTGACTTTCTGTCTACTCTCAGCTCACACTCTTTGCTTCTTTTCCTATTACCTTGTTAGTGATGTCTGTTTGCATCAAAAGCAAATCTCTAATGTTTGGGGTCCCACCCATTGCAGCCTTCCTAAGGGCATAACTTTTGTAAGTATTTTCTCTGTTTCCTGTATCACCAATACCTGAAATTCTATTGAATGTCTCCCATAAGCATATAAAGCATAGTAACAGTTTTTATCTTTTAAAAAAACCTCTTTTTAAATTTGACGTACCTTTTTAGAAAACCATTTTATTCCTTTTCTTTGGCAAAAAAATCTGCTTAAAAATCGTTGTCTCTCCTTCCCTCACTTTGCAGTCTTTCTTTGACTCATTCTTCCCCTCCAGCCTCTCTAATAAAACCGTTTTTATGAACATAATTTCTTTTATGCCACATCCTGGCATTCTTTCTTTATGTTTATTTTATTCAGCTTCTCGGTGAACTTGAAATGGTTCTCTGAATGTTGTTTCTCTTTTTTTTTTTTTAAAGATTTTATTTATTTGACAGAGAAACACAGCGAGAGAGGGAACACAAGCAGAAGGAATGGTAGCGGTAGAAGCAGGCTCCCTGCCGAGCAGAGAGCCCGATGCGGGGCTCCATCCCAGGACCCTGGGATCATGACCCCAGCCGAAGGCAGATGCTTAACGACTGAGCCACCCAGGCGCCCCTGTTTCTCTTTCTTGACTTTAGTGATACCACAGCTTGCTGTTTTGTTCTATTTTTGTTTTCCTTAACAAATTAGACCCTCATTTCCTTTCACCTTTGCTCACTGATTTATGGACTCAAGGACAAAATGCGTGGACAAAGAGAACTGCAGTCCACAAGAGCTAAGTGATGTGAAGAACAGATATTAGAAGAATATCTGTATATTATACAGATAATATATAGAAGGCAAGAACAGAGAGAATGGATCGTAGACAATGGCCCAAGTAGAAATCTAAATAATGGCAGAAACTTTTTCATATCTGTTGATTGCCCTAGACAACCAGTCTCCAATATCGTATGCTTTCAGGCTTGGTCCTTTCCCAAACTATTCCCAATTTCCACAGCATACCTTGAAGGAAATAGAATTCAGGTAGTTTGGTTGAGTCTCTTACTATAATTTTTTTTTAAGTTTTTATTTAAATTCCAGTTAGTTAACATACAGTGTAATATTAGTTTTAGGTGTACAATACAGTGGTTCAACAATTCTATACAACACCCAGTGCTCATCATGAGCACTCATCACTCCCTCATCCCCATGATGTATTTTACCCATCCCCCATCCCACCCACCCCCATTCTGAGGTGATTCCCATTCTCATTTTAGTTTTAATCACTTAATCTTTGGGGCACCTGGGTGGCTCAGTGGATTAAGCCTCTGCCTTCAGCTCAGGTCATGGTCTCAGGGTCCTGGGATCGAGCCTCGCATCGAGCTCTCTGCTCAGCAGGGAGCCTGCTTCCCCCTCTCCCTCTGCCTGCCTCTCTGCCTACTTGTGATCTCTCTCTCTCTGTCAAATAAATAAATAAAATCTTAAAAAAAATCACTTAATCTTTAAAGATGTATTTATTTATTTTAGAGAAATCATGGAGAGGCAGAGGGAAAGGAAGAGAGAATCTCAAGCAGACTCCCCAGTGACCACAGAGCTCCATGTGGGGCTCCATCACAGGACCCATGAGATCAGGACCGGAGTTGAAACCAAGAGTCAGATGCTTAAACAACTGAGCCCCCTAGATGCCCCTAATCACTTCATCTTTAAAATAATAGTGACAGACTCCTCTCTCTCACTATAATTTAAACAATTAAGTGATTAAAGTTATGTCAAAACCTACCATGACTTGTTGATAGAAAAAGAAAGAATAAGACAAAGTTAAGAAATATTCATGGATGGAATTTATGGGGTGTATTACCTGTTCCAAACTTAGCAGCTTAAAATAACATTTACTATCACACAGTTTCTGAGGGCCAGGAATCTGGAAGCAGCTTAGCTGGGTGCTTCTGACTGAGCATGCCTCAGAGGCTGCATTAGCAGAATCGTCTTGACCAGGTGCACAGAAGATTAGTTACAGAGAATTGGGACGTGAACACTATGAGGGAAATGAAGAAAAATGAGTTCAAATTAGCTTTCTCCACATTGTGTTCTGTGGGATACTTGTCTCCTGTTCCTTCCAAAGAGGGTTCTGTGGTTAAATAAGAATGGGAACATTTCAGAACTCATCCCCTCTTGAAATGGTCACAGGGAAGGCCTTGGGTCCTGGATCCTGAAGGACAGGACCCATTTGACTTGGTTATTTCAGCATTTTTGACTTTTTGACTAAAGGACCCCTTTATTTATTCATTTTTAATACACATTTTTTAAGAATCTATTCATTTATTTTTAGAGAGAGAGAGAGAGAGCACGTGTGTGTGCACAAGCGAGAGAGGAGGGGCAGAAGGAGAAGGAGAGAAAATCTCAAATGGACTCCACATGGAGCGCAGAACTGGACATGGGGCTTGACCCCATGACCCTGAGATCATGACCTGAGCCAAAACCAGGAGTCAGATGCTCAACTGACCTCACCACCCAGGCACCCCAAGACACATCTTTTAACTGCTACCTCAAATATCTCTTTCTAACATCTAGATTTGATCATGCCCCTTCATTAAGGACAGCAATAGTGTCCTTACTTTAAGGATTTGGGAAGAAAACAGAACTTTGAATTTTATCCTTTTATTTATTTATTTATCTATTTATTTAAAGATTTTATTTATCTATTTGACAGAGAGAGAGAGAGAGATCACAAGTAGGCAGAGAGGCAGGCAGAGAGAGAGGGGGAAGCAGGCTCCCCGCTGAGCAGAGAGCCTGATGCGGGACTCGATCCCAGGACCCTGAGATCATGACATGAGCCAAAGGCAGAGGCTTTAACCCACTGAGCCACAAAGATGCCCCAAATTTTATCCTTTTAAACTTCATTTTTGTAATGTTTTAATATTAAAAATACATTAATACAGTAAATGCAAAACAAATAAATATGGAGGGTGTACCTGCCTTCTTTTTTACTGATAGAATCCCCTGGTGTACAGAATGAAGTTAGCCTACTTCACATTAGTCAGGTTCCATGAATCTGACTCTCTGGGCTTTTCTCTAGACCCTGCCTAACCTCTCCCTGGACTCGCCCACCAGTGTGCTGACCCATGGAAGAGAATCTGTTTAAATACTATTACATGTTCTAGGATATCATTTTCACCTGAAATAGCTGTTAATTTTTTTTAATAGTTTTTTTGAGCAAAAATCGATTTGAATCTGGCCATCCCAAATCAGAAGTGGTTGGCAGCAATTCATCGTCAGGAGCTGGGGGAAGACTTTTATAGAGAAGAAGCAGAAGCAAAGCTAGGAAGTGATTTGATTGGCTATACCTTAAGTGATCAGATGTCTTTGAGGCTTTGTTATCTACCTGAAAACTGGACTAGATCCTGAATTCTTCTAGTTTCTTCAAATATCTGTCTATGACTCTTCAAAATAACATTTTCAATATTTCCCCACTAACAGCAAAGACTGCCCTTGAACCTCACTGGAAGGGACCATACTGGGTCCTCTTTGCTTCCCAGATGGCAGCCAAACTTAGGGCCTTGAACGTTGGGTCCATATCTTCCGATTTCAAAAGGTCCTCCATGCTCTTGGAACAGCCCACTAGCTAGAGTTCCAAAATCCTCTTTGTTGAGCACACATCTTAAGGATTCCTTCAGCATCGAGGTTTCTCTCCATTTAGTGTTCCTGGTGTGTGCCTACATCTGAATCATGAAGAGCCATCCATGGTCCTTTTTCTGTAGTTCTGAAGCCCCAAAACTCTCAGATGGAAAGTTTGTTTTGTTTTGCTTTGTTGGTCTTATTTCCATCTATAGCAATATTATATTAGCAATCATAAGTAATGACTCAAATATTTGGGTATAAACTGAAGAGAGCAGAGAGATTGATGATAGTTTTGCATGAAGAGAGAATTATACAATACAATTTGATAAGATTCCAAATGTAAAAGAAATAATAAGAGAGGACACATAGTACCATCATAGTTGATTAAAACAGAAGCCTGGGATGGACATTAGAATTGACCTAATTCAATATCCCCTCAAGATGGAAAATTTTAAAGCCTCATTTGGTGAGACATGAGGCCATTCATGTTTTTTAAAATCCCTCTAAATGTATCTATTCATACGTTTTGTTGCAGAATAGTAAGTTTTTGATTACACAATACCACCCCAGAACCGACTAGGTATACGAACTATATTGCCTTTCTGAAACTTGAAACATTCCAAAACAAATCTATTTAGCCCCAAGTATTTGGGAAAAGGAGTGTGAAATCCTATGATTAATAGTGGTTAACTATTATAAATGCTTGCATACATATTATATCTCTCCTTCCAGTACAGGCCTGCAAAAAGAGCAGGTCGGTGGTTTACAGAAGAAGTAGCCCAGACTCAGGGACTATCTGGTTTTCTCCAGCCTATGGTCCCATATGCAGGTGGGGCAGACATTAGATCCAGATCATTTGGCTCCAGATTGTTCCATGGTCCCACAAACCCAGTGGTACTGTGTTTGTCGCATAATCACATAGATTGTAAGTCCCTTGTCAACAGGGACTCTGCCTTCCTTTTTTCCTCTAAGACTGAGTCCGTGGTTGGCATTGCCCTTAGCATAGTGTTTAAGCAAGCCTTTCATGAAAGGTAGAATGTATACCAGGTTAGCAGTACTTTAAAAAGTCCAATTTAAAAGAAGTCACCAAGGACTTTGGGAACAGATGAATCTCTGGTCCAGTTCCAGATCTGCAATTTACAGTCTCATTTACCTTGAGCAAGTCACTTAGTTTCTCTGTGCTTTGGTTTTCTTATCTGTAGAAATGAGAGAAACTATAAAAATCTTAAAGAGGGGGGATTAGAACAATTGAAAGAGAAAATCCACAAAGTACACTTAACACATGTTTATTACGAGAAAAATCACCCCCACTAATGAATTCAACAGATGACGATTGAATTCTTACAACTGGAAACCTGAGATCGCTCTGCGATAATTTCCCTGCAGAAAGATCCACTGTTCTATGAGAACAAGCTTTTTACTTTGTCATTGAACATTTTACTTGTTTTTGGCAGCATTGCCTGATTGAAGATCTTCGTGGACAGCCGAGGAATTAACATTTTTGTTTTTAAAGATCCTAGGCTGGAGCAATACTCCTTTCTTCATGTCTTCCCCACTTTCTCATTCCTCCTCTCACCTGCTTTCTCATCCCCTCCCCAAACTGAGGTTACTTCTGGAACCCGAGGAGAAATGTAAAAGGAAGGGAAAAGGAAGAGTCAAAGGAAAACAGAAGGTAGAAGGCAGGCAGGTGGGAGAATCAGAGGGGTCTGTGTCGGGTGCTCTGCAGGACTCTGTCTGTTGCCCATCAGCCTGCAGCCCCTCTTTGCTACCCTCCACTGTGACCTATGGGCCACCCAGGGCTGCTGCAAACACAGGCTGCCTTCTAAGCACGTGGTGTGTGGGGAGGGGGGTAGGGGTGGGGAGTGGGAAAGGACACTTCTTTGTTTTCACCTTGGTCACAGCCAATCCCCCTTTCTCAAGTTCTAGTTGCTAATGGACATGGCCCTAGCACTTTATTCAACCCAGGACATGGAAAACCACTCTATTTTTGAAGGTGTATTTCCCCACTGTGTTTTAGTCCCCAGTGTCTAGGGTACTTGGGGCCTCAGAGCATGAGAGCCATTTCTAGGTTTGTTGTTAACCTCATCCCAAATGATATTCTTTCTACCCTCCCTGACTCGAAGCATGGGCTTCTTACAGCGGCCTCTCTTTGCCCCCTGCCGAATCTTTCTTCTCCAGAATCATCTTTTCTCTTTGCCCAGGGCATCCCTGAACTGTAGGGGAGAGAGAGGGAGGGAGGGAGAGAAAGAGAGAGAGAAGTGAATGAGAAAGTCCAGGCTGTTGTGACTTACCAAGGATTTTTGTCAAAGATGAAAGTATCCAAATGTACCAGACAGAAATGGAAAATGGCGCTTTAAAGTAGGAACACATGTTTTACTTTAGAAAAGTGAAAATTGCAGAGGATTATTTTCTTCTGTTGTATTCTGTCCCCTTCTGATTTTTAATTGGAGGCAACACAGACTAAACAGGACGGGATCTACTTCTTGCTATTACTACCAACTACGAACTACTACTACTAACTACTACTACTACTACTACTTTATGCCTTGTATTATCTTTCTAAAACTTGACTAATTCAGAATTCCAAAACAAATCTGGCCCCAGATATTAGGATAAGTACCTTCACTGCCACCATCCACTCCAGACTTGATGATTCCAATATCCTCCTAACTAGTTTCCCTCCTTCCACCCTTGCTGCCCTCCAGTTTACTTTGAACTGTGTAGCTAGAGTGATAGTTAAAGTCTAAGTTAATTCAAGCCACTCTTCTGCTCAAAACCCTCCAATAGGATTTCCACAGGCCCATAGAGCCCTTCATGATCTGCCCTTGCTATCCGGACATCAACCCATTGGCTTCCTTGCTGTTCCCTGAACAGGCCTGGGATCTACACTGTACTCCTGTCTCAGGGTCTTTGCACTTGCTCTTTCCTCTATTAGTTACACTTTTCCTCTAGATTACTGAAGTCTAGCTCCCTCCCATAGGTCAGTCTTTACTCTACCTTCTAAGTGAGGCTTTCACTGACATTTTCCAAATTACATCTTCCTCCAAATTTTCCTTACTCTTTTTCTTTAGCAGTTAAAAATTATCCTAGGGATAAAAGTATTTTTTTTTCTCTTTGGACAACAGGAAAATTTGCCTTGAATATCTTTGGCCTGTAGTGTGAAATTATTGCTTCCTAGGAGTTTTAAGTGGTAATCTCATTCATATTTAAGAATCAGCATTGAGCAGGGCACCTGGGTGGCTCAACTGGTTAAGTGCCTGCCTTCAGCTCAGGTCATGATCCCAGGATCTTGGGATCAAATCCCCGTGTTGGGTGTTGGGTTTTCTGCACAACAGAGAGCCTGCTTCTCCCTCTCCCTGCAGCTCCCCCTGCTTATGCTCTCACACGCTCGCTCTCTCTCTCACTGTCTCTGTCAAATAAATAAATAAATAAATAAATAAAATCTTAAAAATAAATCAGCGCTGAAGTATGGATACCATACTATTACCCGTGAACTCATATCTCAAGGTTAAAAGTAAAATGAATATATATATATATCGTTTTTGTAGTTTTAAAATTCTATTCTAGGATCTTTGCTGGTTATTCTGCCATCTGAATGTTCAGGAGAAATTCATTTGTAATTACTTCTCATTTATCTAACAGGGTGGACTAAGCGCCCAAGCTTTTGTTCGTGTGGAAATGGAAGATGTGAATGATAACGAGCCTGTCTTTAACCCGTCAACCTACGTGATGAGCATTAGTGGCCAGACCCAGCCGGGCACGGAGATCCTCAATGTTCTTGCCACTGACAGGGATTCAGGGATATACGGAACAGTGTCTTATGAGCTCATTCCCGGAGACCTGTCGTCCCTTTTCACCATCGACTCCACTACAGGTGTGTGCTTTCGGACCAGTTTTCCTCTGAAATCAACAGCTTCTGCTTTACAGCCAGAAAATTGGCAAAAGTGATTTTTTATTAGCAGGGATGTTGAGGGACTTATGTCACCTTCCAGACGGCAGTAAGGTATATTGTAAAGCTCCAAGGCTTTGTGATTACATGAGACCTGGATCTGAGTTCGAGCCGTGTTTGCTACTGGTCTTAGAATCTTTATTGGCCTCTTTACCTTAAAAGTAGTGCTATCAATCCCTGCATTGCAAGGTTTTGTGAGCATTAGGGGTGGTAAATTATGAGAAACAGCTGGCCGATAGTATTTATTTTCACTCTGTTCATTTGATCTTGCCATCTAATGATGATTTCCATGATTTCAGTGTATTAATAATAATTTAGTGCAAGAGCATTGCGTGGACATCCAGAGTAGATCCCTTTCTCTTACCAGGTCTGGCATTCCCTAGTCTCTTTAGGTCTTCGATTCCTTGTGTTTAAAATGATACCTAAAGCTCCTTTTAATTCTCTAATATGGTGATTGCATATCTACCAAAGAAGTCCAGTGGAGAAACTGAGTCTTTCAGAAATAATCATAATTTAGGAGGTTATAATCTCCTTCTTACTGGTTTATTGTTAGCAAAGTAATGTTTGAAATAGTTGATTACAGGAAAATCTAAAATTTCAAGTATGTAATATTACATTGTAATGCTTTTGAGATATTGGAAATGTTCTGGTCACAATGATGCTGCAAAAAACAAACGAACAAAAACCTTTTTTTCTTTTACATTTCTCTTTCTTTTAAAAAAAATAATTACATTTTACTTTATTGTAGTAAGAGCACTTAACATGAGCTCTGTTGTCCTAACAAATTTGTGAGTATACGATGCATTATTTTTGTCTACAGGTACAATGTACAGCCAATCTCTAGAACTTATTCATCTTGCTTAACTGAAACTTCATGCTCATTGATTAGCCACTTCCCATCTCTCCCTCCTAGCTTGCCTCTTGCCACCACCATCCTGCCCTTTGATTTTATGATTTTGACTATTTCGGAGACCTCATGTATGTGGAATAAGGCTGTATTTGTGCTTCGGTTACTGGCTTCTTTCACTCAACATGGTAACTTCCAGGTTCATCCATACTGTTGCATTTGCAGGATTTCCTTCTGTTTTAAGGGCAAATACTATTCCACTGTATGTATGTACCACATTTTCTTTATCCATTAATCTGTTGATGGACATTTAAGTTGTTTTTACAGCTTCTCTGTTGTGAACCTGGGGATGTGGATTATCTCTTTGGCATTTTATTTCTTCTTTTTTTTCTTTTTTGTTTTCCCAAATATGTTTATTTTATTTTTTCAGTGTTACAAGATTAATTGTTCATGCACCACACCCAGTGCTCCATGCAATACGTGCCCTCCTCAATACCCACCACCAGGCTCGCCTAACTCCCCACCCCCTCCCTTCCAAAACCCTCAGTTTGTTTTTCAGAGTCCACAGTCTCTCATGGTTCATCTCCCCCTCTGATTTCCCCCCATTCCCCCTTCCCTTTCTTCTCACAATGCCCTCCATGTTTTTCTTTATGCTTAGCACATAAGTGAGACCATAAGATAATTGGCTCTCTCTGCTTGACTTCTTTCACTCCACATAATCTCTTCCAGTCCCGTCCATGTTGATACAAAAGTTGGATATTCATCCTTTCTAATGGA
>CM053604.1:110740121-110788388 GCA_028646535.1 Procyon lotor | reverse complement strand
GGTACATGTGGCCCTTCTTTGTAATGCATCTGCTTCTTTGGGGTAAATACCCAGTAGTGCGATGTCAGGGTCACAGGGTAGCTCTATTTTTAATTTATTGAAGAATCTCCACACTGTTTTCCAAAGTGGCTGCACAGCTTGCATTCCCACCAACAGTGTATGAGGGTTCCCCTTTCTCCACACCCTCTCCAACATTTGTTGTTTACTGTCCTGTTGATTTTGGTCTTAAAGCAAGTGACCTGAGCATGGGTAGAGTGCATTTCTATTGTGTTGAGGATAATGTTCTATTGTGTTGAGGATAATGTTCTATGGTACGCACCGTAATGGATGCTACAATAGACATTTTCTGTTCATTGTCTTTATTGGATCTTCACAATACCCTCTGCAACAACCATATTCACTAGCAACAAAAAATAATTTACACAGAAAATCTAATCTACCATGATAGTTTGGCCTCTCACTCACCCCTGGTAGGTGGAGAGTCATTGCTTCTTGCTTGGAAGGTGTACTTGAATCTGATGCATGTGACTGGCTGGGGGATTAGTTGTTTACAACGGCAGTCTCAACAAGGCAGAATTTTCCTTGCTCAAAATAATCCACTGTCATGGCTCCTTTAACATTTCAAAGATCAGAGAAAATACTTTTTTCTTTTTTTTTAGGAAATTAGTCTGCTTATCTTGGCTTTTTCAAAATCCATCGAAACTCCTCGTCAATTTGTCAGGCCCTCTAGGACACGAGCACTGCCAGAAATATATAGGTCAGCCAGTAATCAGGGCGTAGGATCTAAAAACATTTAGTAGATTGTTTTTAAAAGACATCAACATGCTCATCGTCTAGTTTTCCCTGGAAGGGCTTGAAGAATGAGCTGTACTGTGTTCTGTTTTTAGAAGAGATCTCGCTGTTGCATTGGCTTCAGGAAGCCACAGGCTTCCTTTCCTGGCAGGGGCTGTAAGACAAATGCCGTTGTTAATCAAGGGGAACGCTTTACGTGGGTCATTATCAAGGGAAGTATCACGGTATTTTTTTTAAAAGCAAAGACCAAATTCGTAATGGAAGTAGCCTTGGGTTATTATTGTTGGCAATTTTGATGCTGGTTCATTTAGGTTGAAGACGTTTTCCTAACAGTGCTCAGAATTTGGTTGTGCTTAATCACAACTCATGAGAAATTCATGAGGCCTGGTAATGCTTTACTTTAACCTTTAGAAGAGAATTAAACAGCATCACGACTAGCTATGGGAAAAAGTTGCCTAGTGAACAAGCAGTCTTCAGTTTGAATAGTTGAATTCAAGTTCATCTGTTGGCTGACCACAGCTCTGAATACATCTTCTATATCTTCGGGAATAGTAAGGCTTCTAGGTCCTGCCAGCAAAGCTAATTGAACGGTTGATGTTCTCAAAGAGGAGAAAAAGGAGCTGTATTCGAATATGGTTTTCTTCCTCTGGATCTGTTTTGTTGTTGTCGTTGATGCTGTAACCTATACAAAGCTGGACTTTCTTGCTTCTGCTGTAAGATCTGTTTTTATCGAGGCTGCCAGTGTAAATGCAGAGTCAAGAAACTGCCTCTGTCAATATCTATTTGTAGAATGAATGAATAAATGACATCTAGAAATAATTTAAAAGTGATTTAAATCCTTATTATGTATTCTTAAGAAACTGCAAGGGAATGTCATTGATAACACAGAACAATATTTCATTTAAAATCTTCTTTCCACGGGCACCTAGGTGACTAGTTGTTAAGTGTCTGCCTTTGGCTTAGGTCATGATCTCAGGGTCCTGGGCTTGGCGGGAAGCCTGCTTCTTCCTCTCCCACTCTCCCTGCTTGTGTTCCCTCCCTTGATGTGTGTCTCTCTGTCAAATAAATAAAAATAAAATCCTTAAAAATAAATAAATAAATAAATAAAATCTTCTTTCTGCATCTGGTGTGGTAGGTAATGCTATGGCTCACCCCCACTTTTCCTCACAATCTTCCCAAACTCTTTCTACCTGGCTAGCACTTTTCTAGAGATATATGCTAAGTATACAAAATATATTTGCATTTATATATAGTTATATAATTCTATAGGTATATAGCTGTATAGTTTTTTTTTTAAATATTTTATTGATTTATTTGACACAGAGAGAGAGAGATCATAAGTAGGCAGAGAGGCAGGCAGAGAGAGAGGGAGAAGCAGGTTCCCTGCTGAGCAGAGAGCCTGATGCGGGGCTCGATCCCAGGACCCCCAGATCATGACCTGAGCTGAAGGCAGAGGCTTTAACCCAGTGAGCCACCCAGGCGCCCCTATAACTGTATAGTTTTATATGAGAATTATATTGAGAAGTGATGAGCTAATTTATACATTGTTACTCCTTTGTGAATTACTCTCAGGATCTCTCTTAGAGACATTTATTCATTTGCTCATTGGTTCATTCATCCTTTCATTTTGATGCTTCCTCTATCAGACATGCTGTTTTCTAAGCTTACACACTTTGTACTATAGGCTTATGTTTTTTTGAAGCCACGAGATTGCCCATTAATCTTTTTGTGCCACAATCAAGACTCATGTTTTAAAAATAGAGCTCTTTGACTTTCTGTGTTCATCTGGTAACAAAAATGTTTTGGAGAAAACTGGAGGGGGGTGTGGTGATGTCATGGTTGTTTTCTCTTGTGGGTTTATCTTCCTGTTCTGTTTCTGGTTTTCTAAGTTTGTTGTTGGTTCAAAGAACATTTTTGTAAAATGTGCTTGGGCACCAGGAGAGAGATATTGAACTGAGCCTTCATCTCTCTTATTCTCCGTTGGCTGGGTTCCTTTGATGTGGGCACGAGGCAGACCACACTGTTTTGAGTTTTAAAAGAAGGAAGCATAAGAGTCATATTTATTAATAGCTCTTTTTATGTTTTTAATCCCATTTTATGAACTGTATGCAGATTTTTTTTTCTTACGTTGTTTGAAGTATTCTCTTTTGTAGCATGAAAAGAGTAGTTCTTTGGCTTTTGTGTTTATCCCATTTAAATTTAGTAATTTTACACTGAAGCAAACATTACTGCTAACTCAGATTATTTTAAGGTGTCAGATTTCAGACATTTGTGTTGGTCATTTAGAGTAGCCCACTACCTCTTTTACTAGGACTACCTTTGGTTAAATTCTTCTGGTTTACCTCTCTTTATAGAAGCAAGTTAATGATATAAGGAAAAGTCAATTAAAGTTCTGAAGAGTGTAGCTTATCTATTCAAGGCAGAAAATGGAAGCAAGTTCATCTTTTGAAGACATATTTATTCAATACCTATTATGTACCAGGCACTGTATGAAGTATTTGGGATACATCAGTCAGTGAGACAGATACAAATTCCCGTTCTCATAGAATTTGCAATGAAAGCTTATGTTGCCTTCCCTATTGTGTGTTTTATGTTTAGTTGTCATGTACACAAACAAAATCCAAGTTTAGCATTCAGAAGAACAAGTAATTAAAAGAGTAACTGAGTGAGTTACAGGCAGCCGTGTCTCCTTGTTTGGTTGAAATCTTTTGTTTGTACAGGGTGCGTGGATTTTAACGTGGGCTGTGAGTAATATAGCACAGACTGTTTTTCTTTATTTCAAGGGCAAATCTTTTTCTAATGTTAGTTTTAGGCTCACATTTCATATCATGTAATGATTCTCATAATTCTTCATGATTGCCACTTTCCTACATTTAGAACATTCTGATATGTAGCTAATAAATTAAAACCACATCTCATTCCATAAGGGATGTGAGCCTACTCGTGCCAAAAAAAAAAATAATGACTTTCTTTTATTTGTAAGACAGAAACTAAAATTAATCACAAACACCTAATCAGTGTGTGTTGCTTTTGTAGGAAACAAAAGCATATTAGAGAGTTTTATTAATTTTTCCGTTATAAGATCACAGATTCTTGGGGACCTTACAGTTCATCTCCCTTATTTAGTGGAGGAAGAAATTGAGGCTGAAAGGGATTCAGTGACTTGTCTAAGGATACATAGTGAGTAAATGGCAGAATCAGACTTAAACCCTATCCTGGACCTGTCATCTATTCCTTATTGCTCTGTCTTGGATGATAACACCTTCCAGTATCTTTTCCATATATTGCCTATTTGAGCCTTATATCAACTTATGGCATAAGCAAAGTAGATGCTTTTGTGTCCACCTGCAAATTAAGAGAATAAAGGCCCTCCGAGTCTTAGTGACTGGCTGAGGGACACAGTAACAAACCTGACACTTGAATTTACTTCCTTGGACTTCTCTTAAGACTCTTTCTATTATTATGCCTTTTTTCCTTTTAAACTAAACACAAAGCTAAGATAAATAGAGGTTTCATTGTCTCGACTAAATAAGATAGAAAAATGATCTCTCATTGTGGCTTTTAGTATAAGCCTATTTGAAATACCAAATTATCTCCTGATTTATTTGCTCTTTTCAGTTGACGACATAGAATTCAGCGGAATCTTCCAAAATGGGTATGTTTTTCTTAAGAATCCTTTTATTGTCATTATAAGACAAAATTTTCAGTCCCGTTCCATTTCTTTCAGCCACCATCACTTAGGAACCCAGATTTGTGTGTGAAATAAATAGCATATTGTCACTCATTTACTGAGTAAGTTTCTATATTTTCACAAACTGAATATAGGAAAGGCATCATAAATACCAATAACCAAAAATATTGGTATTGACAGCTCATAGTTTTTGGGTTGTCTCTGTTTTTGAGAAAACCACACTTACAGATTCCATGTTTGGTGATGGTCATGATTTTGTGGTTGGTTGTTTGTTTGAAGTAGGCTCCACACCCAGCGTGGAGCCCAGTGCAGGGCTTGAACTCAAGACCCTAAGATCAAGACCTGAGCTGAGATCAAGAGCTAAATGCTTAACAAACTGAGCCACCCAGAGGCTTGTTGTACTTGTTTTTGTTCTTAACTATCCCATAGTTTATAAGTCTAGTAATGACCCACAAGTTATTTTCTGACTATGAATGACCACCTTAGCTAAGAGCATCTCATCTTTTTCAGGAGATTGGGTTTTGAAAGTCAGTATTGCTTAATTAGTAGAATTATATGTATGTTAGATTTTAATTAAGAGAGGACATTTGTCTTTAAGTTCTTTTATTAGTCTATCAATTAAAAATATTTCATCCCAACACTTTCCTCTATTTAAATAAGAAGTGACAAGATAAAGAGCAGAGACAAACATTATTGCACATTGTAATTGGTATGTACAAATCCAAACACTCAGTAATTCAAGCATAAAATAACCAGAGCTCATGAACAACCAGTAAATGAATCAACTTCTGTTTTTCTAAGTTAAAGTTTGTCCCCTGAACTGGTGGGTGATGATAATTTGTAAGTGTCGTGAAAAAATGAGAGCCAAGTTATCACTGTACTTTAAAATATGAAAATATAAATCCATAAATTCCAAGCTGACAAATATATAAGCAAACAGAGCTATTCATTTTATTGACCATCTTGTTATTTATTACATATATAAATGTGCATATTTGTAAGTAATATATATTACAGAGCTATATATAATATTTTCTGGCCCCTCCACTTTTTAAAAAAAGGTTTATTTATTTATTTGAGAGAGAGAGATCATGCAAGTGATGGGGAGGGGCAGAAGGAGAGGGAGAGTTTCAAGCAGAATCCAAGCAGAGCCTGACTTGGGGCTTGATCCCATAACTCTGAAATCATGACCTGAGCCAAAACCAAGAGTCAGATACTTAACTGACTGCACCACCCAGGCACCCCTTGTCCCTCAACTTTTAATAGATACCTCAGTTTATTTAAAAATGTTGGATTCAGAAAGACCTAAATGTGAGACAGGAATCCATTAAAATCCTAGAGAATAACTCAGGCAGTAACCTCTTCGACCTTGGCTGCAACAACTTCTTGCAAGATATATCTCTAAAAACAAGGGAAACAAAAGCAAAGATGAACTATCGAGACTTCATCAAGATAAAAAGCTTCTGCACAGCAAGGGAAACAGTTAACAAAACTAAAAGGAAACCTGGGAGAAGATATTTATATATGACATATCAGATAAAGGGCAGGTATCCAAGAACCATAAAGAACTTATCAAACTCAACACCCCCCTGTTTTTAGTATATGTGCTGCCGACGCGAGCATTCAACACCCCCCTGAAATAATAATCCAGTCAAGAAATGGGCAGAAGACATGAACAAACACTTCTCCAAAGAAGACATCCAAATGAGCAACAGACACATGAAAAAATGCTCCATGTCACTTGTCATCAAGGAAATACAAATCAAAACCACAATGAGATACCACCTTATACCACTTAGAATGGCAAAAATTAACAAAACAGGAAACAGCAAATGTTGGCAAAGATGTGGAGAAAGGGGAACCCTCTTACACTGTTGGTGGGAATGCAAGCTGGTGCAGCCACTCTGGAAAACAGTATGGAAGTTCCTCAACAAATTAAAAATAGAGCTACTTCTATAACCCAGCAATTGCACTTCTGGATATTTACCCCAAAGATATAGATGTAGTGAAACAAAGGGGCATCTGCACCCCACTAGTCATAGCAGCAATATCCACAATAGCCAGACTGTGCAAAGAGCCAAGATGTCCACCGACAAATGAATGGATAAAGAAGATATGGTTCATATATACAATGGAATATTACTCAGCTATCAGAAAGGATGAACCTACCATTTACATTGATGTGGATGGAACTAGAGGGTATTATGCTGACTGAAATAAGTCAGTCAGAGAAAGACAATTATCATATGGTTTCACTCATATGTGGAACATGAGAAATAAGGTATAGAGGATCATAGGGAAGAGAGGAAAAACTGAATGGGAAGAAATCAGAGAGGGAGACAAACCATGAGAAACTCGAGTCTGGGAAACAAACTGAGGGTTACAGAAGGGGGGGTGAGTGGGGGATGGGGTTACTGGGTGACTGACATTAAGGAAGGCACATGATGTGATGAGCACTAGGTGTTATATGCAACTGATGAATTATTGAACACTACATCTGATACTTTTGATGTACTATATGTTGGCTAATTGAATTTAAATAATAATAATAATAATAAAAAAGAAGGACTTTAAAAGCATGACAAAGAAGTTCAAACTTGATTATAAGAGGGAATAAGGAATGACATGGGGGTTTTGAGCACTAGCCTGTCATGGTGATGTTTAAGGAAATTTACATTGGGAATGGCATGCTAGGTGATTATAGAACAGGAAAATTTAAACAGGGAATATAGATTAGTTAAAAAAGCCTATACAATAATATATTATTGTAATAATCTAGGGGTAAACTAAAGAGGTTTTACTAAGGAAATAGTAAGACATACAGAAAGGAAGGAACTAATTTGAGGATATTTGAAGAGGAAAATGATATAGAAATGGTGACTAATTTGATTTATTAATGGAAGAGGCTGAGTCATACATAATTTTAACTAAATGACTGATGATCCAACTGATGTCAAATTGACAAATGCTCCGGGGGAAAATGTCACCTAGAAAGAGGTATAGAACTTAATTCAGGTGAGAAGGCATGGGGAGACACTAGGATAAAGAAACCATTGAAGCCACAAGAACATATGAATATTTTGATGAAAATATATACAGCAGTAGTTTTTAAACATTATAAAGTATAGAAGGATTACTGGCAGTGATTGCTTAAAATGTGATTCCTGAATCCTCCCCCACATGTACAGAACAGAATATCTAAGTAAGAGCCTGAAATGTTTGTTTTTAAAAGTAGCCCAGGTGATCCTATTGCAAGTGGCCACAGGATACCTTTTGAGACCCTGTGGAGAATAAAACAAAGAGCCCTAGGACTTAGTACAGAAATCTTAGACACCTGAGAAGGGCAGCCCACTGTTGAAATCCAAAGAATCATTAGGAAAGGCTGAGGAACAAACCAGCAAACACTGTAATATAACCAAAGGAAGGAATCCAAGAGCAAGCAAGGAGCATCACGTAGCAGGTAGATTGTGGGAGTCAGGGAGCATGAGGATGGAGATAACTTCTGGTTTGCTCATCTTTCATCTGGGAGTGGAGGTCGCTAAATACTAGATGATTCTCACCAGAGATGATATGCTTTTATTTATTTATTTTTAAAGTCTTTCTTTCTTTTTTTCATTTTAAAGATTTTATTAATCTATTTGACACATAGAGAGAGACAGTGAGAGAGGGAACAGAAGCAGGGGGAGTGGGAGAGGGAGAATCAGGCTTCCCGCCCAGCAGGAAGCCCATTGCGGGGCTCGATTCCAGGACCCTAGGATCACGACCTGAACCAAAGGCAGATGCTCAACGACTGAGCCACCCAGGTGCCCTGAGATAATATGCTTTTAAGTAGCAGTGTGACCATAGTACAGATAATTATTTTATTAGATTTCACAATTTATGTTATTGTAGTACATTTTGCTAGTAGTTTGAGTATTTATAACATTATTTTTGTTTGTATCTTGGGAGTTTTGTATAGATAATTTCTATAAAGCATGATGTAACTTAACTGTAGCAATTCATTGAATCGAATACAGGTCTCCTAAATATATTCATTTGATGGTTCTAAAATTTCCATTGATACATATTCTTGGAACTTCTTATATAATAAGAATCCCATGTTTGGAGAAGAGTTTGGGGCAGTTATTTTTCAAGACATACATATTAAAGTCCAGTTTAAATCTTCACTATTGTATCCATTTCCTATATAGGGAGGTAGTATATATTTTTTGGTATCAAACATATCTTCTTTTCCTGGATATTTTAATATTTTAATATATATATATGTATATTTCTAATTACAAAGTTAACATACTGTCTTAGTCCATTCAGGCTGCTCTAACAAAACACCACAGACTGAGTGGCTTAATAACAGAAATTTATTTCTCACACTTCTGGAAGCTACGAGGCTGAGATCAAAGCACCACTGGCCAATTTGATTCCTGGTGAGAGTCCTTCTTGGCTTGTGGACAGTTGCCTCCTCTCTATTTTCATGTGGTAGAGAGAGAGTGAGTTCTCTGATGTCTCCTCTTATGAGGACACTAATCCTATGAGATCAGGGCTCCACCTCTATGACTCCATTTAACCTTAATTACTTACTCCAATGCACCCATACTGGGGGTTAAGACTACAACAACATATGAATATCTAAGGGACACACATTCAGTCCATAGCGCATATGTTCATTAGAACTATAGGAATATAAGAAGTAGAAAGTTAACTGTCCCATAACCTCGACCTATAGGAGATGACCTCTCTTGATCATTGTTCAGATCCTTTGATGTTTTCCAACATGAGTATTTGTGTATGTGGCAGGGGGGTAGGGTACAAATAAAATATGTTAGTATTTATGATTATACTTCACATATTTTTCTGCATTTTCCCATATAAAATGTAGCATGTAAAATCTTTCTAGATGAAAACATGTATATTCATTCTTTTTAGGTGCCATATTAATATTCTGTTGTATTACTCTACCACAATGGATTGAACCATTCATTTTTTTTTTCTTGTACTGTCTCTTTAAGGGTAGGGACTCCGTTTCCTCTCACCCTCCCACCACTCCCAGATCCCAGCCTGCTAATTTTTTAAAATTCCAGGTTTTAAGTTCCACTGGCTATAAGAACTCGTGAAATTCAGCTCCTCTGGTTTTCAAAGCCAAATGTGATGGGGATTCATCCTCACCATGCAGGCTTCTTGGTGTGGGGGTCTATTTCTCTGCCCTCTCCTTGCCGTCAGTGCAGACAGTTCATGAGTCCGTTTAGTTCTAGACCATGTCTCAACACTTCCTGCCACATCTCTTATTATTAGGATACTAAATTATTGTATTTATGTTTTCAAAATGTTGTCTTTTGATTTTATTTATAAATCATTGAGTATATTAAAGAATACATGGATGAATAAGAGAGATCAAAACCTTGATTAAAATACCTGTTAAATTTATGGTAAGCTTGTGCACGCAGGCCACTGTGGAATCATAGAAGGTGGATCTAAAGCAGAGTGGAGGGTATATGAAGGTCACCTGCACCAGGCGAGACTTGAGCTATGCTTCAAAATGTGACCAGAAGTCAGAGAAAATGAAGAAGTTGTTCTAGGAAGAGGATACAGCAATCCAAATGGAAAAGAGCAAGGTCTATCCTGGAAATTATAAGTAGTTCACTGTGTCTGGAGCAAAAAGGACTACACAGAGATGGGCAACAGAGGTGAAAAGGGCTCACTTACCAATGACTTGGTCAGTGATAGAAAAGGCATTTGAACTTCACCCTGAAACTCTAGGGAGGCACGGACATGTCTAGACTTGGGTTTTAGGAAGATATATTCTAATACAAGTATGAAGAATGGTTTAGAAGGAGTCCTCTGGAGTCAGGAAGACCAAGTTGTGGTCTAATTGAGGCAGACATTAATCTTTTTGTTGTCATGATCATCAAGAGTAGAAAATGAAACCTTTAAAAAATTTCTCTGTAATTGGAACTGAGTCAACTCTGGAAGAATATATACCCGGGGAGCAGGGATGACTAGGGGTAGAAGGACTTTTCATTTCTTTCTGGAGGCAGATACTTTTTGTATTATTTGAGTTCTTTTTTTAACCAAGCATAGGCTTTAATAATAAAGAATTTTTAAAGCTCATCAATAATAGATGGGAGCAATCTGACATAGAAATTTCTATGATAATCATTGAGTGCTTTGGTGGATTACCAAATCAGTATGAACCCAAATTTTAATATGGCTGCTACAGCTGGTGTAATAATACTTGGTTACGCTAATATTTTATAAGTATTCTAATAAAGAGTGTTTATACTCTTTTTTGTAATAGTCCAATTGTACCTGGAGCCATGTGTTCACTGATCAACTTGGAGCACATTCAGGAGAAATGAACCATGAGCGAAAGGACTTAAAATCATGTTAGATAAGGAACTGCTACAGAAAATGGGGACGTTCTGCCTGGAGCACATGAGACAAGATATTTGACCTCAGTTACTGATGGTGTGTTATGCCAAAGAGAAGTAAAACATGTTTCATTACATTTCTAGTAGAAATAGAAACAAGGGATTAGTGTTGTAAGAGGACAGATTTGACATATAAAGAAGAAAGAAATTGAATGGCTATCCTCTTTTTTATGCCTAGAAAGCTGACAACTCAGATGTTTTGGCCAGCTTCTCATAAACTGGCAAAACTGCTGTATTCCTTCATTCAACTTATACTTACAGCCAATTGTATTATGATAGATCCTGCAAAATCCGGCTACATTTATTTGTATGGAAATTCATAAGTTTGCATGTTTTTTTTCTTTCTCATTAAAAAAACTAACATGTTCATTTTTGAAATTGGTTATGTTATGTCTGTTTTCCTGTTTTCATATGAGCACATGAAAGGGTGGTGTTCATAATATTAAATACTTGCTTTTCTCAGCATTTCTGGATCCTTCCCCAACTTAAGCATTCACATCTTCTCTTCTCACCCACACTATGTACACAAGACTAACTTGCCACTCTTGTTCCCATGGTTTTAACACTTTTTCTTTTTTAAGATTTTTCGTTTATTAGAGACAGAAAGAGAGAGAGAGAGAGAGCCTAGTGAGCAGGGGAGGTGCAGAGGGAGAGAGAGAAGCAGACTCCCTGCTGAGCAGGGACCCCAATTTGGGGCTCAATCCCAGGACCTCAGGATATGACCTGAGCTGAAGTCAGATGCTTAACAGACTGGGCCACCCAGCCCTCCCACCCCAACCCCCAGCCTGTGCCATGGTTTTAACACTGATTCAAGTTTTGTTACCCACAGCCATCAATTTATACCTTCTCATCAACAAAGATGGAGCCAGCCAATAAAAGAGGGCTGTCCTACACCATCTAGCTCAGGTCTGCTGTCAAATAACTCAGAAGATGACATTTTGGGTTCATTCTGTAGATTTAGGATCCTGGTACCTGCTGAGATTGTGATCATCCTACAATCCTCCATTAGCTGAGATTACTTTGGAGTATGGGGTATACTCTGCCATCCCGTCTTCATCCTGGGCTGGTGATATGGTTGTTAAGGCCTAACAAAGGCAACACAAATTATGTTTACTCCTCAGTTGATATAGTTTCAAGATGTCTAATGTTTAAGCTTTGGAAAAATATTGTGTACCTGACAGAATTTGGACCATCATTTTGCAAATATGCTCAAGCTCTTGGGTTGGAAAGTAGATGTATTAGTCAGGGTTCTCTAGTAATGGAACCAATAAGGGAGAGAGACAGATAATAGGAAGATAGATAGATAGATAGACAGATAGATGGATGTAGATATAAAGAGTTTTATTATGCAGAATTAGCTCATGTGATTATGGAGGCAAACAAGTCCCAAGATCCTCAAGTGAGTTGGTCAAATGAAGATCCAGGGGAATCGATGGTGTAGTTCCAGTCTTGTAATCTCAGGACTTAGGAAGAGCTGATGTTTCAGTATAATTCTGAAAGCAGGAAACAAGTAATGTCTCATTTCGAAGGTGATCAGGCATGAGGAATTGCCACTCCTCAAGGAAGTGTCAGTCTTTCTGTTGTATATAAGCCTCCAACTGGTTTACGGAGGCCCATCCACATCAGGGAGGACAGTCTGCTTAAATTAATGTACCCATTTAAATATTAATCTCATCCAAAACACCATCACAGAAACATGCAGCATAATGGTTGACCAGATGTTTGGGCACCGTGTGGCCCCTCAAGTTGACATAAAATTAACCCTCGCAATGGAGTTAGCAGGTCGGCTAACTCATCAGTATTTATTGCATGTTCTCTGTTTTTCAATTCTTTTTCTCTCCTACCCAGGAATTATTTACTTAACGTCAACTCTTAGTCATTTGGAATCTACTACACTTTCGTTGATGGTCTGTGCTCGAGATGGTGGCGGGCTCACATCGGTCATTAATGCTGACATCACTATATACATTCTTCAGACAACTCTGGCACCCGCTGAATTTGAAAGGCCTAAGTATACTTTCTCAGTTTATGAAGATGTACCTGAAGACAGTCCTGTGGGAACAGTGAAAGCAAAGGAGTCCTTAAGTAAGTACTTAGGTCTTATGCCTTGTTAATATCCATTATTGGAACATTTCCTGTGTTTTTCTTAGGCTGTGTAATCTTGACTAAATCTTTTCTGTTTTCCATGCAAGAAGAATGGAGACCACACGATCTGTGGCTTGCTCTTTGTTCTTTCAATGTTATTTCTATCCTACAATTTTTCCTAATAAAAAAAAATTATAGATACTTTGAAAAGTTTAAAATATAGAATGATTATAATGTAGAAAGTATACAACTATAACCCACTCCTCCAAACACACACGTGTGCATACACACACACACACACACACATTTTAAATTTTGTTTAAAAGTCTTTTTTTTAAAAGATTTTATTTATTTATTTGAGACACACAGAGAGAGAGAATGAGCAGGGAGTTGGGCAGAGGCAGAGGGAGAAGCAGACTCCCTGCCAAGCAAGGAGCCCAATGCGAGGCTCCATCCCAAGATCCTGGGATCATGATCTGAGCTGAAGACAGACACTTAACTGACTGAGCCACCTAGGCACCCCACACTTTAAAATTTTTTTAATGAAAATACATTCTGTTGTATTTGTTGTTTTAAAATTATCCTTTATCCTCTTTATATATTGAAGACAGTTTTCCAAGTAACTGGACATTATTCTGTCTCATTAAAAAAAAGTTGCATAGTATTTTGACTTCGATATAAAGATGATTTCTTGAAACATTTCCCTTTTGCTATTAATTTGGATGATTTATACTCATTTTTTGCTAGTCCAAATAATAAGCCAATATCCATATATGATTTATAAAGGTTTCTCTGCAGGATAGATTCCTAGAAATGCGTTATTTGTCCAAAAATCTTGTTCTGCTCTGAGTCCACTTCTCTGTCCTCTTTCCCTTTCCTTAACCTTCGTGGGAGGTATTTGCCCTTCATAGGTAGATATCATATAGAAGCATCAAACATAACCTTAACTCGGCTTCCCCAAATATGTAAAACAGGCATCCAAATTATTTTCTGAATATCTTTCCCTTTTACTTAATGTAGGATGATTGAAAGGAAGATAGTGAAACCTGTGGCTTGCTCCTTTGTCCATTGGGCATTACCTTTGTTAATACATCTTAACCATGGCGTCCACTTTTCAGTAGATTTTGGAGAGCTGAGGAAGATAAAAAGCATTGTATTGTGTTTTCCATGGATGTAGTATATATGTATGGAATATATATGTATGTTTATTTTATATTAATATTTATATTATATTAATGTATATATTAATGCTTTAATATATACATTATTATATTTAATATATAATATATTATATATTATATTAATATATAATATATTAATATATATTAATTGTTATATATTATATATAATTAATATATAATATATTAATATATGTTAATTATTATATATCATATATAATTAATATATAACACATTAATATATTATATATATTATATTAATATATAAAGCATATTAATGCTTTAATATATACATTAATATAATATAAATATTAATATAAAATAGGTGCATTCCAGTAAGTGTATAAGGTGATTGCTTTTTCTTTCTGTTTTTTTTTTTTTGTCTCCACCCCATCCCCACTCTTTTTTTTTTTTTTTTTTTTAGATTCCTCAGAGCCAATTTTTTACAGAATCTCCTCTGGTGATCTGGACAGAAAGTTCTCTATTCACCCATGGCTGGGCGTCATTCGAACCCAGAAGTCTCTGGATCATGAGACCCAGCCCGTGGTTGTGCTCACAGTGCAGGCTCAGCTTGGCAGCTCCCCCGCCTACAGCAGTACAGAGGTCAACATAACTGTAATCGATGTCAATGACAACCACCCGGTATTTCCGAAAGCCTCTGATGCCATTAAAATATCTCGGACCACGTTACCTGGCACAACCTTGTACCTCGCCCGTGCACAAGACAAAGACAGTGGGCAGAACGGATTCATCAGGTACACGATTGCAAGCCAGAATCCGAGCATCTTTGCCATTGACTCCGGGCTGGGGGCAGTGTACCTCAATGAGAGTCTGGGAAGTCACGTGCCCCGGTCATGCACGCTCACTCTGCTGGCCCAGGATCTGGGTGTTCCTCCTCGGGCATCCCCGTTAGTGCTGACAGTCGCGATTGAGGAACAAGAGCAAAGCCCATCCTTGACTTTCGAACACTTGATCTACCAAGTGGAAGTCAGCGAGTCTCTTTCACTGATGACCCAGATCCTACAAATACAGGCTTACCCACTTGGACCACAGCGCACAACCTCGCAGCTCGTGTACTCGCTGGAGCCCAGCACAGACTCTGCTGTGTTCGGCGTCCGCCCTGACACGGGTTGGATTTATTTGCGGCGACAGCTTGACTATGAATCCACACAGACATATAATTTTAGAGCGTTTGCCTGGATCCCGGAGGACAGATTGTCGCAAAATGTGAGCACTTCAGTAATTGTTCATGTCCTGGATGAGAATGACAATTCCCCTACCTTCTTGCATGATATGTTGTTTTTGAAAGTGGAGGAGAGTCCTGTTCCCCAAGGGGTAATAGGCAAAATTACAGCAATTGACAGAGACTCGGGAAAGAATGGACAGCTGTCATATTTCCTTTTGTCTGATGGAAAATTCTTCAAGATGAATCCTAATACAGGTAGCATTTTGTAGCTTCCATTTACTCCTTTAAAGTCGAAATGAACTAAACTCAAGTCTTTTAGTGGTAACATTACAAACATGTAGTTAAAATTAGTTTCTAGTAGATACCTTACTCAATGAGAGAATTGTGATTTTAAAATGTAGTCAAAATTGAATAGAAATTTACCTGTAATGGTTCACACTTCTCTTGCCTCACACTCACATATTGCCAATATACAGTTCTTATTTATTTATTTATTTATTTATTTACCTACTTACTTACTTATTTGACACAGAGAGAGAGATCACAAGTAGGCCGACAGACAGGCAGAGGGAGAGGGAGAAGCAGGCTCCCTGCTGAGCAGAGAGGCCGGATGCAGGGCTTGATCCCAGGACCCTGAGATCATGACCTGAGCCGAAGGCAGAGGCTCTAACCCACTGAGCCACCCAGGCACCTGCCAATATATGCTTCTTATTTTGAATTAGAGCTACAGTCAGAAGTGGACTGAATAAATCCCTGTGCAAAGTCTAATTTTCCCCTGGACCATTCTTCTTCACTTGTAGATGTTTTTTTGAAAAGAGCCAAATCGTATTTTATAAACTATAAATGTCACAGATATAAAGCTAGAAAAAATCTATTAGATAAGATTGCAAAATCACTCTTGATTTATTTCCCCATTCTCATTCTGATAAGGGAACCATGGTGAAAAAAGGGCAAATATTTCCACTGACTTTTTTTTTCCAAGTATTCATTATGAGGTTAAATATTAAAATGCTACTATATTTTAAAATTTATATTGCAGAAATTTACAAGGATTTTATTTAATTCTGCAACCACCTACAAATGAAATATGTTCATATGGCAACCATATAGCTGAAGAAACTGAGACTCAGAGAGCTCAAAGAACATGCCCCAGATTATGGAGCTGGAAGGAAGTAAGAGGAGGCCACCACCTGTACAATGTAATTGGTACCCCCTGCCCCATAGTGGGACAGAATTTGAATCTAGTGCTGATGAACTTGAAGCCTTATTTTCATAAAGGGCCTGCTGTGTGAATTAGAACAGGTGCCCCTTCGTCCAGCAGATGGAGCTTTACACCAGGGCGCGTGACTTGCCAGGAAGGCTGCAAAGTGGAGTTCAGCTCTCATTCACTCCCGATCTGGGACGCCCTCTGCAGGGCACAAACTGCATAGCAGTGCGGAATGAGCAGCTTGCTCGTGCCTTCCAGATGCTGGGTAGTTTTGTATGTCTTCTTTTTCCACTTGGGACTTAAAAAAAAACAAAATAACTAAAGTATACAGTTGGTTCCCCATGATTTTCTCTCTCCTACAATTAGTCCAGCGCCCAGCTTCAGAAGACCACGTGTCCTTTCCTAGAATTGTTATATGGCTCGAAGCACGTAGCTTAACCTCAGAGCTCAGTTTCCTTACCATGAATAAAGGAGATAATTCCTGACATGCTCCTTGTCTTGCTCTGAGGGGGGAAGAGTTAAAGTCTGTGAAGGGGCTTGCACGACTACCTTCTCACAAATGATCCCCATTCCCCAGGGCTGGGTACAGGGTGGCCACACAGGGATCGAGGGCACCCTTCAGAACATGGCAGGCCTGACTGACTTCTACATTTCTACATCCTGGTGCTCAGCGGTCTGCGTGGGGCCTTGGACTAGCTCCCGTGGAAGCCTGCGTCGGTGTCCCCCATGCCCAGGTCTAGGCTAAGCTTCACAGTCTTTTCCCTACTGACTTTCCAACTGCGCTTGCCAATCAGAGTTGGTTCATCAGATAAAAATCTGCTTGCCATTCAGGATTTAGGGTTTTCAGAGAAGTACAGTTTGGAGCTTTAAAAATTCAGTTGTTGGGTAGGCAATTTTTGTTAAAAATCACACTTCTCGTAAACATTTACATAAATGTAGTTTATATAGTAGAAGGACATAGTAAACACCGCATTTCAGCTCAACAATTCAGCAACTTACCCAAGCGTGAATTTTCCTTTCTATTCCTGATTTCGCTCTTTCCTTTGTTCTACACACTCTCATTTCATTTGGATGAAGAGGGCAAAACGAATCTTAGAAATGGTAATGTTAGATAGATGGGAGTTACTTCATATTGACCTTCTCACAAATAGGTATGTCCCTAAATAGTGAGGGAAGTAATGGCTGGTGGAGCTCTGCAGAGGGGCTGGGCTGCCTGGAGAGAGCATGAAGCCTCCGATGGTCCTTGGCATCAGGCAGAGGCAGCCATGATTTTATGCCTGAGTCTCCATGGCTGAACCATGATGGAAGTTGCTAGAAAGCAGTGAGGAAGAACATGGAAAATAAGGCTTGCAAAGCACTGAGTTATTTGGGAAGTCCCTGCACATTGCGACACACATGTTTTGCGAAATAACACAAGGAACTAGTTCCATGAAAGTTAAACCATTGCCTGCAGAATGTATTTGATTTTGAGGAAGGTGTTTTGGCATCATTTTAAAGTAATGATAACAACTGTCACATTTGTAATAATTTGCAGCTTATAAAAGACGTTTAAGTTTAGGATTGTATTTGTTTCTGGTAGCCCTATGAGGTAGGCTAGGGAGAGGTCCTTCCATGTCTGAGGTGAAGAAACTGGGGCCCAAACCCTGAACTTGTAACATCAGAGCTGAGGTGCTTTCCATTATTCTGTGTGGCAATATGAAGAAGGATATGCTATAATTTTAAATCTTCTAAATTACCACTAAATTCTTACATAATATTTTATCATTTACTTTTATGAATTCATTTTTTAGTTCAAACGGTAGATGGCAGATGGTTTGAAATACAAAGGACAAATTGGAGATGGCATTTTTATGCCAAAGTTCAGAAAATTTAACAGAAGAGCCAAACTGCTAATGTACCACAACTTAAAAATGGCGCCTTTACTCTGAGTTTTATGCCTGGGTTTCCTTTTTGTGAATGAGCTGAGATGGGGTCCTTCTAGTACCCAGTGACAGCCTCTCTTGTTCTCCTCTGTGTTCCTTAGGTGAATTTATCAGTTGGGTGGCATTGGACCACGAGCTCCAGGTGCACCACCAGGTGACTGTCCTAGTGACCGATCATGGCTCTCCGCCAAGGAACGCCACCACGGTGGTTTACGTCTCAGTGACCGACATCAATGATAACAGGCCATATTTCCCACAGTGTCTCCCTGGAGAGGAACTGCGTGTTAAGGTTTGTGGAGTGAAGTAACCTTGCAAGGATTCTGTAATAGTCTTAGTTGTTTGTTTGGAGCACCATCTTGTGGTAAAAAGTGTGAATTTATCAAATCAGTCTTGGGGTGGCGATGCATTGTCTCCAGAAGATCTAAAAATTGTGTACATGTCAAAAAAAAAAAAAAAAAAAAAGGACTCCACAAATTAAAGAATAAAATAAAATGGTTGTATGTGCAATTTGGGATCACACATCTAGTTGTATGATAATGTGTTTTCGCCTGTTGTATACAAATGTAATGGAGCATCAGTCATGCTCAGGCATGGATGGCTTCTCCAGTGATTTGCATGCATCTTTTGGTGCAGTGATCCTAATGGGCAACTGGTACACCTCTCTAAGCTGGTAAGTTAAATAGAGGGGAACCTCTGTAGCTCTAAAGTAGAAAGACGTTCCACCAGAGACTATAAAATTTGATCTTTGGTAGTGCCTGCAGAAATTTCTAATTATGTTTATATGATTTCATCTTTTCCATTTCCATGTTTTCTGTTTTATAATATACATAATAAATTAGAATAGTTGTTTATGTACATAATTAATAAATACATCTTGGAGGTATTTATGCTTTTTTAATGAATGGGTTATATGAATAAAAAGTTTGAAATTTTGGAAGCTATTGCTCCAACTGAATTGGACATTCACATTGTGCTCAGATATGCATATTGAACAACTCAGAAAAGGTACTGAGACAGTTCATAATTTTAACCTGTCTTCCAAAGCTGTATTTAAAGAAAATTCCACCAAAGCAAAACATTTTTATAGTATCATTTTGATTTTAATTATATCATTAAAACATCCAAGGGCAGGATGTTTTAGAAACATTATGGGGTGTTAGGGCTTAAGAAAAGCCCTTAGCCTAGACCTGGGCATGGGGGACACCGACTCTACACTTGGAGTTCAACTCCCCATGTACATTTCAATATTTCATGAAAGTTCCTGTTAACTACTGAGGTATGTTACCTGTATCAGGTGTGTTTCCTGAAATAAAAGTTTATATTTATCTTTAGCATATTTTTGACCTTTTAAAAGATGAGAAGATGCTAGAATTCTTAAAATATATCCCAAATCTGTGATTATTTAGTCAATTTGATTTTTTTCTCAAAATTAGTTCAAATGCTGCAGGTAATTTATTAAAATTGAATTTGTTCAAATTTGTTCAACTTTGTAGCATTGTTTCTTTTCATGGGTTTGCACTTTTATAACTTTTATATGATAGGCATTTGAGTTACAGGTGGATTTTAACATAGTTTTAAAAGTGCTTAGTAGCAATGTGTTCTTTCACTTAAAGGTTCATATTTCTTTCTAAAATTTCACTGACTAATTTTTAAGACATTTGTTTTAATGACAGGTTCTGGAAGGTCAGCCAGTAAATATGTTGGTTACAACTGTGTTTGCAAAGGATTTTGATGAAGGAAACAATGCGGAAGTTGTATATTCAGTATCTTCAGGTAAAAATCACCCTTCGTAAAGGATTAGGAAATTTTAGAATTTCCTCTTTTGTCTACTGACTGTCTACCATCTTCTGGGAAAATGGTTAATGTTGAAAATAACACCAGATTAAAAAAAAATACATTTGTGGTTATCTAGAATCACCTTCGTTTAAAAAAATAATTTAGAAGTTTAATAAAATCATAGTAGTTTTTCTGTGTCCTAAATAGAAACCAACCAACCATCCACCTTAAATGGATAATGTTCAATAATCTGAAATACAAATCAACTTTTATTGAAAGTAAAGTAGTAGTGAATCAAAATTGGTATTAAGTATAAAGAAATATGATTATGAATGCCAAACATCTATGAATCTTTGTGAAGACTAAATATTCTTTTTTTTTAATTTTTATTTACTTATTTGAGAAAGAGAGAGAAGGGGAGAGAGAGCACGAGTTGGGGAGAAGCAGAGGGAGAGGGAGAAGCAGACTTTCCACCAAGGCAGGGAGCCTGACATGGGGCTCAATCCCAGAACCCTGAGATCATGACCTGAGCCAAAGGCAGCTGCTTAACCCTCTGAGCCACCCAAGTGCCCATGAAGACTAAATATGCTTGAGGTCAGAGTAAATCATACTTAGAAAATGTCACAGTACATGTATCTGTGTGTATGTTGGAACTTCATTAAGATAGGCTCATATTTATGTTTTTCTTTCAGAATGCACAGGCTGTGCTGTTTAGCTTTAGTTGGCATTGCAGTTTACACTATTTTTAAATATATTTGTTGCTTTTTCAGGTTTGTCACAAAACATGACATAATGTTATTTCTTGCTACTAATGTTTTCTCTTTCTCGAAAGAAAGAGAGAGAGAGAGAGAGAGAAATTAATTCTTTTTTAAAATCACTAACATTTTATTTACTTTTTTAAGGATTTCTTAATTTATTTGAGAGAGAAAGAGTTGGTGGTGGGGGAGAGGCAGAGGGAGAGTAGGAGAGAGAGAATCTCAAGTAGACTCCCTACCTGACAGAGGGCTGGATCTTAGGACTCAGAGATCATGACCTGAGCCAAAACCAATAGTCTATCACTCAACAGACTGAGCCACCCAGGCACCCCTCCTCCCCAAAATTGCTAGGATTTTAAAAACTAAGCAGTTTTTCAAAGATCTCACTCACCGTAACAGAGAAAACTAAGGGTATTGGGGCAGATTTACTTGTGAAGTAATGAAGTATAAGTTTCAGGTCCTTTCACTTGAAGGGCTCCCCTGGAATAGGAGGAAGGAGCAGTGGACAATTTGTACTTGTAATATTGTCCTATTTTTCTTAAAGAGAGCCCCTCACATTATCAGAACCAAATCAGGACTATCCTGTTAGGAGCATAGGGAGAAAAAATCTCAAAAATAAAGACATTCAAGACCTTCATGCAAGAAATTACAAATTATTCACAAAAAGACCTTAAAGAAGAAAGAAATGAAAAGGCCTATCATGTTCATGCTTGGGAGAGTTCAAGATCCAAAAGGCAGTGTATTCAGTGATAATGAGCCCTACACACACACACACACACACACACACACACACACACACACACAGAGACATTAATAAACTAAGATATAATCCTGCTATAGTACCATTATCTAAAAGGAAATAAAACTAGGCTATATATTATTCATGGATATATGGACTAGAAAGATAAACCACCACTTTAGAAGAGGCTAGTTACAGGGAAGAAGGAAGGGAATGAGATTTGGGGATATATTAGATCCTCTGCTGTAGTGATACTATGTTATTTATTTAAAACTTAAAAAAAAATATTTATTTATTTGACAGAGAGAGAGAGAGAGATCACAAGTAGGCAGAGAGGCAGGCAGAGAGAGAGGGGGAAGCAGGCTCCCTGCTGAGCAGAGAGCCTGATGCGGGGCTCGAACCCAGGATCCTGAGATTATGACCTGAGCCAAAGGCAGAGGCTTTAACCCACTGAGCCACCCAGGTGCCCCTCTTTAAAGCGGGAATTGACTAATTCAGAAAATGTTTTCATGGGTGTTCATCATATATTTTCAAATATTCAAAATATTAATTTTTTTCAAAATTACCTTCTAAAATGAAACTTGGGTTGTAGCAAAATAAAAAATATAATTGTGTATATTATGTTATTCATACCTTTGATTTTACTTCATCCAATTGCTAAATTGAGGCAACTACAAAATCTAAGAAAAAGCAGAAAGATAAAAGTAAATATAATGTAGGGCGCCTGCTTGACTCAGTCAGTTAAGCTTCAGATTCTTAATTTCAGCTCAGGTCATGATCTCAGGGTCATGAGATTGAGCCCCCCACATCAGATTTCATGCTGAGCGTGGAGTCTGATTGGGATTCTCTCTCTACCCGGACCCCCACTACTTGTGATCTCTCTCTAAAAACAAACAAACAAAAACACAAAGAAAAAGGAAAGAAATAAAAATAAATAAATATAATGCAAAAAAAGACATGTATAACACTTATGAAACTTTCAGGAGGGACACCTGGGTGGCTCAGTTCATTAAGCATCTGCCTTCGGCTCAGGTCATGATCTCAGGGTCCTGGGATCAAGCCGCACATCAGGCTCCCTGCTTAGTGGGGGAGGCTGCTTCTCCCTCTGCCTCTGCCCCTCCCAGCCTCTCATGCTCTCTCTTGCTCTGCTCTCTCTCTCAAATAAGTAAATAAATCCTTAAATTTTTTTTAAAATTTCATATGGTATTCATGTAAGAATAAATAAATGGATCAAAGCATAGAAATCACACTAATAGATGTTACATAATTTCCTGCTCTACCTGTAACTTTCTTAAAGGCAGGAGGTCTTTTTCATTTGCTTTCGTCATTACCAGTCATTTCCTATGACTGGTAGTGTGTGTTCCATGATACTGACTCGTCAAAATGGAACAAAAGAATGAAAGCCACTAGCTCAGGCTTTGTTGAGAGTTTTTTGGATTGTTTGAAGTGTTTAGATTTTATTAAAGAATATAAATATGTTATTTAACAAAAAACCCTGTAAAATCAATTTGATTAGAAGTACCAGTATGGGGACACCTGAGCGACTCAGTTGGTTTAGCACCTGCCTTTGGCTCAGGTCATGATCCCGGGGTCCTGGGATCAAGCCCCACGTCTGACGCCCTTGCTCAGTGGGAAGCCTGCTTCTCCCTCTCCCTCTGCCTGCCGCTCCCTCTGCTTATACTCTCTCTTTGACAAATAAATTAATAAAATCTTAAAAAAAATAGAAGTAACAGTATGAACTTATGACATACGTTAGTGTGCGCATATGTGTATTCTTTGTGCACTGCAAAGGCCTAGAAACAGTGACTGGCCTGGAAGCAATACACACCTCTTCATGTTCAGAATATAACCTCCTGATACCATGTTCCACCAAAAGGAACCAGGAGTCCTTGAGGAAACAGCTGACTCCAGGTCTTGGACAGAAACGTGCTGAGCATAAAGAAAAACATGGAGGGCATTGTGAGAAGGAAGGGAAGGGGGAATGGGGGAAATCAGAGGGGGAGATGAACCACGAGAGGCTGTGGACTCTGAGCAACAAACTGAGGGTTTTGGAGGGGAGAGGGTTGGGCGAGCCGAGTGGTGGGTATTGAGGCGGGCACGTATTGCATGGAGCACTGGGTGTGGTGCACGAACAATTAATCTTGTAACACTGAAAAAATAAACATATTTGGGGGAAAAAAAAAGAAAATCTTTACAAGATGAGTCTGTGCCATTTTGTCATACCATATACAAAGGGGTTACTAAAGACTATTAGGTTCATATTAGAAAAGTTCCAGAATCAACTTTAAAAGCATCCCAATGTTCAAATATGGAACAGTTTGAGCATAGATAAGAATGATAATGGCAATAGACTGAGACCCAGCTAATGTGTTTAAATTCACGCTTAATGATTCTTAAAACAGAGGCTAAGCAAACCTTTAATTATCATAGTTGAAGCCCAGGAGGAGGATGTTAGGGAACCACTCTATTATTTTGAACATTGTTAAATAAGAACTTAGCATCAAGTATTTATCCTGACTTTCCTATAATGAATATTCCCTTGTGTTATTAGTAAGTAGAAATTCATGTTGAAATATATCCAGAAGAAATGATAGGATTTCTGGGAAATCCTGGTAAAATCCCCTGATAAAGGGAAATATATGAGTAGGGAAGAAAGATTGGTCATGAATTGATAATTATTGAAGCTAGATGACAGTCACAGTCATTTCAATGCAGTCTCAATATAAGGTCAAAGTCATCTTTGTGCAGAGCTCAGTTTATCATTCCGTCTACTTTTACATATGCTTGAAAATTTCCATAATAGAAGATTCAAAAATCGGTTATATTTCCTGTCTATATTTTAGTATTATTTTATGTTCATACACTCTCAGAGCCTAAAACAATCAAATGTTCCAAATTATCACAGATGTATGTAGATTCATTAATTCTCTATTTTCTGCATTGTCAGTTAACATTGATTTCTTAATTTCTGTGTGTGTGTGTGTGTATGTGTGTGTGTATAGAAGACAGTTCTGATCACTTCAAGATTGATGCCAACAGTGGTGAAATAAGAACAACCACAATCCTTTCCTATGACTATAGACCTTCCTACAGGATGACCGTAACTGCCAGTGACCAGGGAGAGCCTCCTCTTCAAGGCCAGGCCATCATTAATATCCAGGTAATGTTCTGAAAAAATTCTCAACATCACTCGGCATCAGGGAAATACCAATCAAAACCACAATGAGATATCACCTCATACCAGTCAGAATGACTAAAATCAATAAGTCAGGAAACGACAGATGTTGGTGAGGATGCGGAGAAAGGGGAACCCTCCTCCACTGTTGGTGGGAATGCAAGCTGGTACAGCCACTCTGGAAAACAGTGTGGAAGTTCCTCGAAAAGGAACTTTCAAAAAGTTGAAAATAGAGCTACCCTATGACCCAGCAATCGCACTACTGGGTATTTACCCTAAAGATACAAAAGGAAGGGGCATATGCACCCAAATGTTTATAGCAGCAATGTCCACAATAGCCAAACTATGGAAAGAGCCTAGATGTCCATCAACAGATGAATGGATAGAGATGTGATACACACACACACACACACACACACACACACACAGGAATATTACTCAGCCATCAAAAGGGTGAAATCTTACCATTTACATCAATGTGGCCAGAACTGGAGAGGTGATTATGCTGAGCAAAATAAGTCAATCAGAGAAAGACAATTGTCATATAGTTTCACTCATGTGTGGAATATAAGGAACAGTGCAGAGGATCATAGGGGAAGGGAGGGAAAACTGAATGGGAAGAAATCAGAGAGGGAGACAAAATGAGAGACTCCTAACTATAGGAAACGAACTGAGGGTTGCTGGAGGGGAGAGGGATGGGGGGAAAGGGTAACTGGGTGATGGACATTAAGGAGGACACGTGATGTGAAGAGCACTGGGTGTTATATGCAACTGACATAACTGAATTCTACATCTGAAACGAATGATGTACTGTATGTTAGCTAATTGAATTAAAAAACATCCAGGTAATGTCATTGTCAACATAAAGTGTGAAAAGATGTTTGGAAGGTTTTTGTTAGCTTTTTATATAAATGTGTACAGTGAAGATGCCTTAAATACACGAATGCTAATTTTAGAGAACAATTACAGATTTATGTGTGTCTTTTTATCATCACTTGAGAAATGATTAGACTCAAGTAACTTTTAATTTTAACTTTGTACAGTTCGTGAAAAGATATTTACCTTTATGACTACCTGGCATTTATGTTGCTTTGCTTACAAAGAATGAAAAAGTGTATTGTCTTTTACGTGTTCCTAATTGCAAGGACCTGGTAAATTTGCAGGAGAAGCTTGTACATAAACAAGGGTCAGTCGTATACACATAGTTCTCTGTCATTATTTTTAGATTTAGAAAAGTCACTTGAGAACCATATTTAAAGGCTTTGCTTTAATCATAATGAGCAAACAACTTGTGGGAAGTCTTCATTGTAGGAGAAATTCACACTCAGCAGTCAAAAATGAGATGATTGTGCATAGCTAGATTTCTTTGTTCATGCACATGACAATCTCTAATATTAATACAGATATGTATAATAATCAAGAATATATATCCCTAAGAATTCTGTTTCCAAGTCATATTCTTTATTGATTGAGGATGTGTGGGTTAGGAGAAAATTCTGTATCGTAATATTTCCAAGTGTCTGGTTTCAGATAAACAAAGACACATGATACATAAATGTGCACAGATGTTGTCATTATGGATATACTGGTCTCTAGGATTTAGAGTAATTTGGAGAACTAACTATCCCACATTCTCATTGAAGAATCACAAAGCTACAGTTCAGTTTAACTACAGCATGGTCTCACCAAACCCCATTTCACGCATTAGAACAAACAGGGAAATGGAAAGTTCTGTACTTTCTTATCTCCTAGATGTTATGAAATTTTCAATCTTTGGAGACATACTGGAATTATATAATAGAAAAAGACATTTTCTCACCAATTAACATATGTGTATTGTACAAATGGAAGGAATTAGCTTCAAAGTAATACCATCACGTCTATTGATTCAACTGTTTAAAAAGGACCCCAAATCAATAACTCCTTTCCCTTCTTATTTCAGGTGATACCACTATCTAAAGGGAGAGCTCTCATTTCTCAGAATATTAGACACTTAGTTTTACCCGAAAACTTGAAGCCTGCAAAAATAATGAGCTTGATCAAGTCACCCGATCACCTTCAACAACATCATCATAGAAAGTTACATTTCAGTATTGCTGAGGATGACAAAGATGGTCACTTCGAAATTGACAGCTCAACAGGGGACTTGTTCCTTTCTAAAAAACTTGATTATGAAATGACATCTCATTACCTTTTCAGGGTGGTTACTCAAGACCATAGCAAAAGCCCTCCCCTGAACAGCACGATCTTCCTGAATATTGATGTGGAGGATCAGAACGACCATTCCCCATCTTTCCAAGGAGAGCTCATTGTGATAAGTGTCGAAGAGAATGTCCCTGTAGGGACTCTGGTGCATGTCTTCAATGCCAAAGATGGGGACGGCAGCTTTTTGAACAGTAGAATTCAATACTTCATTGAATGCCACCACCCTGAGATGAGTCCCTTTCTCATCCACCCCTCATTTGGCACATTAGTCACTGCGTCCCCCCTTGACAGAGAGAGGGTTCCAACTGTCATCCTGACAGTCACTGCGTCGGACCAGGCCGTGAATGTGACAGACCGACGATTGCGATCCCTGATAGCAAAGGTCGTGATTTTGGATGTAAATGACCACAGCCCCACTTTTATGTCTTTCCCTGTTGCCCACATCAGAGAGGATGCCATGGTGGGGTCCTTGGTGCACCACATAAGTGCTCAAGATCCAGATGAAGGAAGGAATGGAAGAGTAACATACAGCATCCTCTCAGGAAATGAAAACATGGCGTTTATGCTAGACGAGTCATCAGGTACTGTCTATCATTGTCGGTTAAAGTCTCTGATCACTGGCTCACATTTGTCTGCTTCATTTTCCTCTGTTAAAATGACAGTTCTCGAGATGTATAAGCTTTAAGGAAATGTGGCTTGATTTGCTGTTTAACTTATGTAAATGAAAGGCCCTGGGGTTGTACTCAGACAGCCACATGTAATTGACCTGTTGGTTAATATTGACGATGCTTCCTTGCTAGCTCATGTTTCATGGGATGAATGTACACTAGCAAACTTTACTGCCTTGCACTGTAGATCCTCACAGGGCAGGAGATGGTACCAAAGTGAATCAAGGCACAGCATGTCTAATCATCAGCATTATTCAAAGACTTCAGAATGGAAACTTATCCTTTAAGATCATACAAATATTCATTTGTTAGTAGTTGGAAATGCTGTATTTTTGAATGGATTGATTTGGGCATGAAAACCTTTACTTCCCACACCAGCTGTAACATTTTCTTTTTGGCGGGAGCCTTTATTCACTGTCCACTCTGTAGAAATGTTGCTCACTGTCACCTCACTCGTCTTGCTGTCCCCATGCTGCCAGGTAACATCTACTAAAAGTTTTGATGCAGTTTGATGGAAGGCAACATGTATACAGTATCATTCTTGTGAAATTGGAAATGAACACCCCTCAACCTGATTTTCAGGAGATATCGAAGAGATGGGCTACCATCTCATTTTCTAAAATATAAAGTCATCTTGCATGAGTCTTAGAAAAAACATCTCAGATGTATCCCATTTGGCCCAATTGTTCGTTAAGAACATTATTTGGAATGGGACTGAATGTGTAGGATTTGGAAGTCATGATTCTAGGCCAGCTATATACGGTTGGAAAATTTCATCAAAATATTTATTAAATCCTGTACATATGGTTCCATTCTGAGGCATGCATGACCACCAGCTAAAAGCCCAACTGACAGAGAGATAGTCCAGACCCAGCTGCTGATTTCTGTGAGAGCTGGGGTCTCCACGGACCCGTTTCAACGATACTTAAAATGTTTTCCAACATGGCTAAGGAAGGTCTATTTCAGATCATTAAAGAGGATGGATAAAATTAGAATCGTGCCTCGGTAATGTAGGTATCATGACTCTTAAACAATTGTACTGGCTGTTTCAGTTGAGATATTTTTCAAAGACATAAATCATGATGGCCGAATGCATTCAGAGGAGACAGGCTATTTTTCTTCGCAAAGCTCACATTTCCTATGAAGAAGACACAGTGAGTTTTGCACTGACTCTGGCTCTGAAATACAGAGGGATAAGTAATGATTGAAAAACTACCTTATAAAATCTGAATCTGTAAGCTTCTTTAATTATTTGAAGGTTAGTTCTCATAGGATGAGCATGTCTTAGAGAAGCAAACAGCAGTCTTGAAAGAAAAAAAATGTGATGATTGGAATCATGTGAGAGCTATATGTGTGCAGGACTTATTTATAACACTGTTTAGATGAGTTATGTGCTTAAATGGCAGTAGGATGGAGACATGTTCTATTTGTGAAGTTTATTTCCTGAGTTAGTCTTCCTATTTTTTGTTAGGAAAAAAAGATAGTTAACTGAGATAGTATAAAAAAACTATAACTCTTTCTCTTAAGGAATGTAGCCATACTCTCCTTTTTGTAAAGGACATGAAATGTCATGGGACATGGAGGCATTTATTGTTACAACCTAGGTTTTTGGTTTGTGTGTTTTTGTTTTGTTTTTTAAGTAGGTTCCATGCCCAGTGTGGGGCTTGAACTTAGGACCTTGAGATCAGGAGTCGCATGCTCTACTGACTGAGCCAGCCAGGTGCCCCTATGCTAGGTTTTTTGTTTTTTTGATGAAAGTAGAAAAATAATTTTGATGTAATCATCTCCATAGGTAAAGGTATATGATAATTTCTGAATTCTCATTCATCTTTATAATTTAAACCAGAATGACTCTTTTGACTAAGAAGTTACCTTTTTATTCTTGATAATATATAAACTTTGTGTTGGTTTCATGAGATTTATTCTTCAGCAAAGAAAGCTTCGGGACTTTTAGCAGGTTAGGTAAGTTAGACAAAGGGAGAGTAAGCACAACTTCTCTAGAAAAAATGTTTATTATATATTGCTCTTTTCCTCTTTCAAATCAGGCTTACTAACAACCACCTGTCCTTTGGACTATGAAATAAAGCCTCAGCACATTCTGACCCTTCTGGCCCTGGATGACGGCACACCAGCACTTTCTTCATCCCAGACTTTGACGATTACTGTTCTTGATGTAAATGATGAGGCACCCGTGTTTCAGCAGAACCTGTATGAAGCCTCAGTTAAAGAAAACCAAAATCCAGGGCAGTTTGTCACAAGGGTTGAAGCTATGGACAAAGATTCAGGTAATTTAAAAATAGGGAAACTTGGTAATTAATGCTAAAAACAGAGATTCACCTACTTGAAACCAGTTATGGCCCAGGAAAATGAAGACAATTGCTCGTTATTTCAAACTTCTAATACCCTCTGTAATTAGCATATGCATAAAAACACATACACATGTAAAGGTAATGTGTTCTTTTTTTAAAAAGAAATCTATTTGTTTATTTCAGAGACACAGAGAGAGAGAGTGTGCCATCAGCGGGGAGGGGCAGAGGGAGAGGGAGAGAGAGAATCTCAAGCAGACTCCCCACCGAGCAAAGAGCCCAATGCCTCACCCAACCAAATGAGCCACCCAGGCACTCCTCAATAACGTGTGCTTTTATATGGCATTTGTTTCTATTGATTTATGTTATTATTTATGGTAGAGTGATACATACCTAATTAATAAAATTTTTATTTGATCTTGATAATAAATTGCAGTAGAGACAAAGTATCATATTTTTTTTCAGAATGTAATGGATAGATATACCACATACTAAAAGGTAAATGGATCTGTGTTTCCTCTCTCAATTGTACAGTGGGAGAGAGAGGCTTCTGGCATCAGATTCCTGCGTTGTAAATCCTAGAACTACCCTTTACTGCAACTGTGTGACTTGGAACAAGGAATTAATTCTCTCTCTTCCTCTCTTTGCTTATCTGGAAAATGGGGATAATTATGGGGCCTAAGTTCTAGTTTTGTGATGAGAATGAATGAGTTATTATTTGTAAAGAGCTAAGATCAGTGACCAGCACAATAAATGGTCAATGAAGGTCACTTCTGCTATTACTATTACTACTCTTATTAATGTCAGCCACTGTGTCCAGACAGATAACTTTGAAGTGAATGGTCACTATAGCTGGGAATTTGTAAATGTCTTAGAGTTCCTTTTCAATATCACTGTGACTTCTTTGGTATTTAAGGTTCGGCAGCTTTAATAATATTGTTTATATTTTAAACAAAATAATTCTGAAAATTACAGTAAGTATTTGCCATTGAAAACAGATGCCCATTTTCCCATCTGACTTAATGTGAATAGTTTAACGAACCAGTTCTTCTCCCTCATGTATATATATTCTTTTTATTGTATGGGTTTCGGGTGTACATTATAATCTGACATCTGTGTATCCTCCAAAGTGGTTACCCCCCACATCTAGTTACCATCTGTCACTCTACAGTTGTCCTTGTTTTCCTCTTTCACACATCCCTCCACCCCCCTATTCTCTGTATCTATGATATTCTCTGTATCTATGTATTTGTTTCATTGTTGTTAGTTTGTTTTGTTTTGTTTTCAGATTCCGCATATGACTGAGTCATATGGTATCTGGCTTTCTCCTTCGACCTTATTTCCCTTAGCACAGTATCCTCAAGGTCCATCCATGTTGTTGCAAATGGCAAGGTTTCATTCTTATGGCTGAGTACTATTCCATTTCACATTCCACATCTTCATCCGTTCACCCATTGATGGACATTTACGTTGTGCACGTATCTTGGTTATTGTAAGTAATGCTGCCGTGAACATAGGGTTACGTATGTCTTTTTGAATTAATATTTTCATTATCTTCGGCTAAATACCCAGGAGTGGTATGTCTAGATCATCTAGTAGTCCTGTTTTTAAGTTTTTGAGGAACCTCCATACTGTTTTCCACAGTTTGCATCCCCACCCACAGTGCACAAGGGTTTTCTTCTTTCCACATGCTCTCCGACACTTGTTATTTTTTGTCTTTTTGGTAATAATCATTCTAATGGATGTGAAGTGACATATCATCGGAGTTTTGGTTTACATTTCACTAATTATTATTGATGCTGAACATCTTTTCATGTGCCTGTTAGCATCTGTATGTTTGGGAAAATGTTTATTCAGATCCTCTGCCCTTTTTAAAATCAAGTTGCTTGTTTTTTGTTGTTGAGTTGTATGAGATTTTTTTAAAAGAGTTATTTATTTGAGAGGGAGAGAGAGCACAAGAAGGGGGGGGGACTGAGGGACAGAGAGAGACAGAATCTTGAGCAGACTCCCTGCTGAGCGGGGAGCCTGGCATAGGGCTCGATTTCGTGACCCAGAGATTTGGGCCCAAGCCAAAACCAAGAGTCAGGTGCTTTTTTTTTTTTTTTTTTTTTTTTTTTTTTTTTAAAGATTTTATTTATTTGACAGAGAGAAACACAGCGAGAGAGGGAATACAAGCAGAGGGAACGGTAGCGGGAGAAGCAGGCTTCCTGCAGAGCAGAGAGCCTGATGCGGGGCTCGATCCCAGGCCCCTGGGATCTGACCTGGACCGAAGGCAGACGCTTAACGGCTGAGCCACCCAGGCACCCCCAAGAGTCAGGTGCTTAACAGACTGTGCCACCAAGGCATCCCTGTATGAGTTCTTTATATATCTTTGATATTAACCTCTAATACATGCATAATTTGCAAATATCTTCTATTCAGGAAGGTTTTTTTTTAAATGATGGTTTTCTTTGATATGCAGAAGGTTTTTAATTTGCTATATTCCCATTTACTTATTTTTGCTTTTCTTTCCCTTGACTTTAGAGTCCGATTCACAAAAATATCACTAGGACCAGTGTCACAAAGCTTACCACCTGTGTTTTCTTCTAGGAATGTTACGGTTTCAGGTTTTACATTCGAGTGTTTAATTCATTTTGAGCTCACTTTTGTGTGTGGTGTAAGACAGTGGCTCAGTTTCATTCTTTTGCATGCAACTGACCAGTTTTCTCAAGACCATTTATTAAAGAAACTGTTCTTTCTCCACTGTACGTTCTTAGCTTCTTTTTCATTAATTGTCCATATTACATGCAGGTTCATTTCTGGGCTCTCAATTCTGTTCCATTGATCTGGGTGTCTGTTTTTATCCTGGTACCATACTGTTTTGATAACCAGAGCTTTGCAGTATAGTTTGAAATCAGGGGGCATAATACCTCCAGTTTCATTCTCTCTCAAGATGTCTGTAGCTGTTTGGGATCTTTTGTGATTCCATACGAATTTTAGAATTATTTGTTCTAATTCTATGAAATATGCCATTGGAGTTTTGATAGGGATAGCACTGAATCTGCGGATTGCTTTGGATGGTATAGACGTATTAGCAATATTAATTCTTCCAATCCATGAACAAGCCAATCTTTTAAAATTCACACTCATGTATTGTAAGTAGCATTATATAATCAGTATAATTTTTCTTTACAAGAATTGTAATAGATGTGTCCATGGAAATAATAGTAGTTAACAGTAGCATTTTCTTCCTAAGTTGTTCATCTAAGGGGTGATAGATTTTCTTGAGCTTATACTACATTATGTACCATTTTGGATGCTTTGCCCTTTTGGAAAACATCATTTTCTAATGAAATGCATTTTAACATAAATTTGTATATGATGCTACAAAAAGTTTCTTTTCAAAGACTAACCTAATTTTCTTTCTTTTGACCAGAATGGGGCAGTATGATCACAAAATTTTTCTTACTATGCTCAAAGACACAGGAGTGGAGTGTGGTAACAATTGCTCCTCCCGGCTTGTACTTGCAGAATTTATTTAGCACATTTCTGACAGGATAGTTTTAAGGGCAATAGAGACAATGGAGAATATCCCTCAGGCCTTTGTTTCACAGTAGCTCAATGAAGTTCTTTTAGAGGACTCTGGTGTCATTTGAGTGACACGGGGCTCTGGGCAACACAGAAACTACCTCTCCAAGTTCACAGACATAGGCTGAACTTGCCCCTGATGTGGATCAGTGCAATAGTTACTCATTAGCAATTATTAAGCTTTGTAAAATGCTTCCTCCCCTTGACCCTACTTTATCTTATTTATTTTATTTTTGGTAAGGGACACTCCTAACGAATCTCTTGTTTTAATGTCCGAAGAGCAAGAAACACCTTTCTCTCAAATATTTGCATGTATCAACTAAAGACGATTACTGTAAATATGCATTCCAATTTTTACAGTCAAGGTGCCCCTAGTGACAGTATTATTTTCTTTTCAAATGACCAGTCTGCAACCTGTTAGTTAAATTCACTCGAAGAGTTCTGTATTCTAGACATTGTGGTTTGCCTGATGGGGAGTTTAGATGCAATATTATTGTTTTGCTGGCTTTGCATTTATGGATATTTGAAATACACACCAGCATCTTCAAGAGTCTCTCACACACCTCTACACGTTGTGGAGACAATTTGGGTTTACTGTTAATCCTAGTGTTTTGTTGTTGTTGTTGTTTTAAATTTTATTTATTTATTTTATGGAGCACTGGGTATAGTGCAAAACAATAAATCTTGTAACACTAAAAAAAAATAAATAAATCCTAGTGTTTTTAATGAGGCCGGATCTATTAAGCAAGTACTTTTGCAGTCAAATGCTCTACCACTGAGCTGTACCTTCAAACAAGTGCTTTTGAATCCATTTTCCCTCAATCTTCTGTTGTTGTTTTGCTTTTTAAATCTGCTTGTTGGGTTAAAACAATGAAAAAGAATTACCATAAGAATTAAATATCATTGTCAAGATTTTAAAGTAACTAGCATCACACTGGAGCTTATGAATAGTTTATAGTTCTGTATTTTTAAAAGATACTATAGCATTACTTAATATTAGAAAACTGAACATATGTTTTCTAGCATTCTACAGTGCAGTTTTTAAAATTGTGGGCCTACAGTGTTGTTGGCATTCAAAACCCACGGGACTTCGAACCCTACATGTTTATGATGTATGACTCACACTAGTTCTAACAGGAGTTTTTCATGTAGTAAAAGGGAAAAACAACTACCAGGTTTTAGCTAAGATATTAAAACGGCTGCAGCTTGTGGTACCACCAACAAGAGTTCTATTGTTAGTGAGAAGAGATTTAGCCCCAGGGTGCACCCTCCCCCACCAGTCCCCAGAGAAAGGATGCCTCACCAGGGAAGATGAGTCAGTCCCTGCTGGTGTATTTGCTCAGTAGTGGTGAGTACAAAATAATTTAACAGCACATTGCCCTGCAAAAATGTCAGATTTGATAGTGAGATATTATTGTCTATTCCATTAAAAAAATGTATAGGTGAACAACCCAGGTTTCAGGGGGCCAGCTGCCCCCCCACACAGTCAAAAATTCACATTTAACTTTTGATGCCCCCAAAAGTTAACCACTAGTAGTCTATAGTTGGCCAGAAGACTTACAGATAACGTAAACAGTCAATGAACACATATTTTATATTACGTATTGTATTCTTTCTCTCTGTTTTTTGTTTTTTGTTGTTTTTTTTTTTAAGATACAGAAAGAGAGAGAGAGAAAATGAGTGGGGGAGAGGGAGAGGGAGAGAATCTCAGGCATACTCTCTGCTGAGCGCAGAAGGGGGTGGGCAGGAGATCTTGATCTCACCACAATGAGATCATGACCTGAGCTGAAATCAAGAGTCAGACGCTTAACCGACCGTGCTACCCAGCTGCCTCCCTATACCGTATTCTTACAATAAAGTAAGCTAGAGAAAAGAAAATGGTTTTAAGACAATCAGAAGGAAGAGAAAATACATTTACAATGCTATACCGTATTTATTGAAAGGAATCCGTGTGTTAAGCGGACTCGTGCAGTTCAAATCATGTTGTTCAAGGGTCAGTTGTGTTCACTATCTGGGTTTATTTTGAATTCACCCCAGATCTGATTTCCTGGAAAACAGCCTGTGCTGGATCACAATCGCGCACACCAGCCTACCCTTGAAGCAAGGGAGAAACTGCCACGATGCTATTTCATCTGTTTCATTGACTCTAAAACACCAACAATTGTAAAATGCATTTAGCTGCAGAAATGTTAAAATGTGGGGGGAAATGTGTCTTAGAATTTTGTGTGTGTGTGTCTTAGAATTAATGAAATAGCACAAAAAATATAGAGAAGAACCACTTACAATTTCACTCACCCAGAGACAGTCACTATTAAACTTGATTTAGTGTTACTTCATTTAATACAGGGTATTGTAATTGTCTCATTGGTCGCCTTCTGCCTGCCCTTTAGACGGTGAACTTCTCAGGGATTCAGGACAGGTTTTATTCCCTGTTATCCCAGGTCCCTAAGGCAGTGCAAGCTAAATGTAGGAGCTCAGTAAATATTTTTGCTTCTCTGATATGAGAAACTGGAGCTGCTTCAAGTTGCCTTCACTCTTCAGAATTCATTCATTTATATATTCCTTCATTCATTCAGTCAGGCATGATCCTGTTTTTGCCGTAGAACTTTTTGAGTTGTTTGAGCTTTGTACAGTTGAGGAATTCATGAAAAATGATCTTCCTAAAAAGTAAATCTGAAAATAACACACCCAGGGTCAGAATTCTTTATTAATTCCTCATGGTTTCGACAGTGAAGTTTTATTTTCTTTTGCTTAACAGCCAGGCACGTTGTGAAGTGACTCTAGCTTTCCACTCTGTCCTCAACTGCTATCATTCTCCCACCCTTGACTCCGGCTCTGCCAATGTTTCTCTGTAAATGGCAAGATGGTAAATATTTTAGGCTTTGCGGCCCATATAGTTTCCGTTGCTCAATTCTGACTTTGTATCAAGACTGTAGCAATAGATAATACATAAAGAAATGAGTGTGGGTGTGTTTCAGTAAAATTTTACACAAGTGGGGGTGTGCTGGATTTGGCCAGTGGGCTGTAATTTGCCAGCAGCTGGTCTAGTATATATATATCTAATTAAGACATCTAAATTACTTGCTACTTTCTGCACATTAGATCCAATTATGATATCATCAAAATGGTGGATCAAAATATGATTTTCTATTGGATGCCAAGATGAGCAATATCTCTGCCAAGTAGATGATGGTCACTAGTAGAGGAGTTTATGTAAAGATGTACTCAGTTATTTCTGCTGGGTAAAAGCAAATCACTTGAAGTTGGTATAGAGTGTTTGATCTCAAAAGCTGTCTCCAGGACCAGTAACACCATCATTCACAGCTTCCAGGGGCCAGCTGGCAGAGGACTTTTAAAAAATACTCGAGTCCCTCTAACCAATGTCTTCCCCAGGGTCTTTAAAAAGAGATTCCCCTGAACTCTTGGGAACTGTCATGGGGTTAGGGTGGTGGGCATGTCATACATGAGGTAAACTTGTCCTAACATTGCTGGTTCTTCAAACTTTTGGATTCTTCCTAGACAGTAGACAAGAGATTTGGCATCTTAACCTCAGTGAGGATAGACCACTGTTGAATGAGGCCATCAGAGAAATGATTGAGAGACATAGCTATAGGCTAACACATTCAATTCGGAATCTCTGCTGGGTACATGACACCAATAATTCCAGCCTGAACCAAAGTCCTATTTCATTTTCCTGGGCTGTACAGCCTTAGAAATGGCTTCCGCACTGATTCCCCAGGTTTGTTCCAATATAACCTAGAAAAATCCTGCCATTCTTCAGAAGGAGAGTCAGATTTGTACATAGTTACCTGCAAAATGTTGGGATGACTCGAGTTATGAGTCTTCATATGAACAAACATTTCCTCGCTAGAAGTTACCTGTTGTATCTGCCACTCGGCTTGGGTCTGATCTTCTGGAAGATTAATTTTCAGGCTCATATAGAAGCTTTCTGGTTTTTAACAATGACTGGCCTATAAGCTTTAGCTTCAGCTTGTGGTTTTCTTTCTGCAAGTTCCTAGTACGTCCAGAAGCAACCATCTCCCATCACAATCCTTTTTACTCCCCTACGGCCACAGTCATTTGATCCTCTATGGAACTTGAGTTCTTTGAGAGTGACTCCCTCACAATCAAGCACAGGTGATAACTTAATTGCTTATGATATCACTGCCAGTCATCCGTTACTGGGATTCCATTTCCTATGGTCCGAGAACTCAGCATTGCATGCAAGGCCAAGGCATAAGCAAACCCAGAATCTCTGAAACCTGAGACCCGATCCTGCTGCCAAACGCTCCATCAGTCAGGTATGGTCAGGAAAACCAGAGATTAAATACCAGTGTTGGAAGGCTGAGAAGGCAAAAAGGGAATCCGAAGTAACCCGGGAAAACTCACCATAGGGACAGCTACCACCCCTAATACTGGGAACAGAAGAGGTCAGGGTCATCTGAATCTAAAGAAAAAAGGGGACCAAAAAAGCAAATGAGAGGCTGGTTCTTGTGGAGCCTGGTTCAGAGAGTTCTAGAAGTCTGAGAGCCATGAGCGGGCTGCAGCAGGAGCAATGACAGTGCCGACAAGGACAGTAAGCACACAGAAGGAGTCCCCTCTCCTCTCCTTCTGACTTTCACTCTCCCCAGGTGTCCCGTTGCAGGAGACTCAAGGAGAGAGGAGTTGGTGGAGATGAATGTGGCTTGCAGATCCTTGGCCAGAGCACCACGGGACAGAGCTGAGCTGAATAGATTTAGATCCGGGACCAATAGTGGCATAAGTAGGATGCCATGGCAGGTACTGAGGGAGGAGCAGCCAGAGGAAACAGCAACTACTCAGACCCCTGACAGAAAGAAATGTAGCACATTCAAAGAACAGAAGGGAAGCCAGCAGACGGACCCGGAGCATAGCGAGCGAGCCTGTGAGAAGAGGGTGGGGAAATCACCAGAGCCCAAATCATATGGAACTTTGTAGACTATGCTAAGGTGTTTGGATTTTACATTTTTTTAAAAGGATTTTATTTGTTTACTTAACAGAGAGAGAGAAAGCTCAAGCAAGCAGAGTGATAGGCAGAGGGAGAAGCAGGCTCCGCACTGAGTAGGGAGCCCGATGGCAGAACTTGATCTCAGAACCCTGTGATCATGACTTGAGCTGAAGGCAGACGCTTAACCGACTGAGCCACCCAGGCACCCCTGGATTTTACTTTTAATGCATTCAAACCTTCTTTTTCTTCTTTTGTCCTTGTTAAATCCTATTCATCTTTAGAGGCTCAGCTTATACTGGAAGACAACCATGTTTCCCAGTGATGTCTTACATGGAATGGTAATTGCCAGCTTAGTTTTCCATACTGCTATACTGCAAGCACTGTGAGGGGAGAGAATTTGTCTTCCTGCTAGCAGTTATATCCTTCGCACCTGGCATAGAACCTTGGCACCTGCTCTCACTCTCTCTATGTTTATTTAATGAGGTAATCAATGAACAGACTGTCTACCTGGGGTTTTCCGGTAGACCAATGGACCAAGAAAGGACCGTCTTCCTTGGTCCATTTCCTTAGTGATTTCCTGTGTTCTACCATACTGTCTATAATTCATTGATTTAATTGTCTCCTCACTGAAGGGAAACTTTGAGGACCAAGATAATTACTTATTATTTGAGAGTATCCTTCCAGTGCCTGGCACTCAGTATACGTGTGAATGAAAATGTGAGTGAATGAATACATGAATGATATGAACACAATGAATGAATGAATGAATGAATGAATGAATGAATGAATGAAACAACCAAATAGTTCAATGCAGACACATGGATGTTATCTGCATCTATGTAATAAATGAATAGAAACCGAAAACAATGACTTGGGGAGTAGGTAGAATGGATTCCTCCTCTCCTCCTCCCTCCTTCTCTTCTTTCTTTTCTCTCTCCCTCTCACCTCTCACCCTTTGTTCTTTCCTTTCCATTGTTTTAAACATCAGTCAGCAATATCTGAAGCCACAGAGAAGACAAATCAGATAAAAACGAAAATGACCTAAAAAAAAAAAAAAAAAACACGAAAATGACCAGTAAGTTCTATAAACAGGTGACTGTAGAAAGATTAGCGAGGTGTGACAATTTCAAGCTGGCTGCAGAGAATGGAATGGATACATTTTTTAAAGAAACTTGGTTATAAAGAGGAGAAAATCTTTTGATTCCTATAGCTAGAGAAGAATATAATTTAAGGGAAGAATTAATTTTAAAAAGCTACATGTAATAGGAAAATTCCACGAGGGAGCACTTGAAGAATTACTTTTGCCACCGAAACAGAAATCAGGAGTTAGAGTTGAATGTAGACACAAGTTGAGGGAATGCTTTCCATGCCTTCATTTTCTCTGGAAAGTAGGAAGGAGAGCGATTTGCAAGAGTGAGTCAGTACGTGTTGGGTGGGGGACGTGAATGGGAAAGGGATGACACAGGAAAGCTAAAAAGACTGTCGGATGACAGTGACATTTCCGTGGCCTCAGTCTATGTTGTTGTGACATTTTCTGCAGCCCGAGTTATCTGCTGGATATCCCAGGAGGGTAGAGACGTGGTTGGAATGATGCTGGATTGAGGCCTTGCTGGGCATCTTTGGCAAAAAGCCATAGGACCTAGGAAAGTTACACAGGTGCAAAAGTGATCATTCATGGGGCTGGACTGGAGAGGGTCAGAAGGGAATTGAGAAGGGGTGTCCTAAAGAGGGAAAAATTAAGGATTTTTAAATATGCTTAAAAATTAAGCATATGTCATACGCTTCATACGCTGTAGGTCTTGAGGTCTAAGAGCAATGTATGTTTGGGTCCATATACACACGCCCCCCTCACTAGGTGTGTGTCATATCGCTGAATATCTCAGACCCCAATTTCCACTGTGCTTAGATGAATGATGAAATGAAATGATGAAAAGCTGATGAATGATGAAATGAAATGATGAAAAGCTGATGAATGATGAATGATGAAAAGCTGATGAAATTAGACTAAATAATCTCTATTTTATTTTTATTTTCTTGGTTCTCACGTCTGATGATGCTGTGTTTGTCCTGGATGATTATAGGTTGTGAGGAGGAAGAAACAAGGCACTAATTAAATTCTAAAAGGGCCATCGTAAAATATTTTATAGTTATTTCAGATAATTTAAGTTGTGAAATGTGTAAAGTTTGGAATGTGAAAATGTATGTAAAAAATGTATGCATGCAAACTCTGGTGTAAATAAGAAATTATTTATTCTTAATGTACTAGGGAGGTTGAAGGTGAATGGCTTGTTATCTCAGGGATAAAAGCTATATAGAATAATAGAAATGATAAAATCTGAAAAGGTCTAAAAATTCAGAAAGATATTGGGTAGAACAGTAAAGCACATTACAGAATAATGGAAACAGTGGGAGGAAAGGAAAAAAAGATTTGCATTTATTTTTAAACATTTTCCAGGTTTGACAGGTATTTAAAATATCAAATATTTATTTATAACATTTGATATACTATACTATAATATATATGGTTATATATAATATAATATAAAATATTTGATATTTTAAATAAATGTTAAAATAATATATAATGTAACATATAAAATGTAACATAATGTGTAATGTATGATAAAATTGTATAATAAATGAATGAGTTGATTTCAAAAATAAAGAGTCTAAAATTAAAAAGTGCTGTTCTCCTTGTGAGCTCTCCAAAGACAGAGGCCATACTCACTTGATTCACCACTGTCTCCTGGGCAAATAGCTCTGTACTTGACATCTGATTTTGCTCACCAAATATTTGAGGGACAGGAAAATAGATGTAAGGTGGCATTGTTCCCATTTTCCTAAAGTTCAAAGAGACAAACAGGAATAACAAATCTAACCTGGAATTTTTAGAATTTTTGTCTTGGCTATACAACAGAGTACACGATCATTATGAGACCAAAGTAATCACTGTGATTATTAAATAATCACTAATGGACTAATATGCCTAATGTCTACTGATAAAATGGTAAGTTTTTGGTGACCTCTGACCACACCATATCATATACATTGATTGTATCTTATTAGACTTTCTTTTCTCTTAAAGTCCTTAAATGCCTTCAGACTATGTTAAATATCCTTTCCCTTTAAAGGACACAGTAAGAAGACATCTAATTATTCTTACATAAAACTAGACTCATATACCACTCTCTTCAGCATTCAGTCCTATATTATATCCAGTAAATAGTGGAATGAAAAATTTTAAGACTGGCAAGATGGAATTTGTAATTGAAGTCTTTTTGCTGTTGTTGTTAAGGCCAAAAAATAGTATTTCATCGTCTGTTAGTGTAAAATCATATATTCTAAGTACTATGTCTATTCGTAGATTCTTGTCAGTTAAAAAAGATAGGAAAATAATTGAAAGAAATTTGTGTAAGATGCAAATAAGTTACAATGGCATGGGATGAACTCATTAAATTAATGGTATAAAAGATCTTCATAATCAGTGATGGAAATGACATGGTGCTTTTCTCAGGCAATAAATGAAACCACGAAAAAAATGGGAAGCATTGTTTTCACAATGCATGCTAACGTGGTACCACATTTCTCACTCCAGATAGGAGACTGAATATTAAGTAGAAAATAGAACAAAAATATGCATATAAGCAAGTCTATGTGCTTGCCTCCTGTGATGGAGAATAAACAGAATACCATAACTGAGCACAAGCTTTTAAATAGAGGGTCCATCTACAGAAATTGTCATTTGCCCCGTAAGCTTACAATTATGTCATTAAATCACAATCAGGGGTATTAGAAGGAGTAATTAGGAATATATTGTAGGGTTGCGCACTCATAAGAAATTTTTTATGGGAGGGAAAAAATCCTAAGCATCCACTGTGGGGAAGTCTCCTAAGACTTTTGAAAATCAAGCATTTCAACCAATGAGGCTTTTATTTAGCAAGAACAGCCAAAAGAGGGGTGTGTGTGTGTGTGTGTGTGTGCACTTGCGTGCATGTATTTACCTTAATTTGAAGGTTGTTTAAGCATCTCGACTTTTTCATCTCTGGCCTAACATGTTCATAGGAAAAAGAAAAGGGAAACAGAAGAGTGGTTTCCAAAGGGATAATTACTAACTTTTTCTTTATATTTTTCTTAAGGAATCAATTCCAAGTTTCAGTTTGAGATCATGCCAGGTGCTTCATCTAGGTTGTTCAAGATAAATCCTGACACTGGAGAGGTAGTGACCACCACCACACTTGACAGAGAAGTTCGAGAAGTTTTCACCTTTCGAGGTAAGGGATGCCTGACTATGCTAACAAACAAAGGTAGGCAGCAGGAGGTTAGTGGTGAAATTTTACACGTCTGTACGTGTCTTTACATAAACTGTTATCGACCCAGTGCTACCTAGTTAGTGTGGTCTGATGTGGTCTAGTTGGGGCAATGTGTTTTCGGCATGAATTCATGGCCACAGTCTTTGCCATCTTTTATTTCACACCAGTACTCGTACGAGATGGAGGATTCCCTTCATTATCTGGCACTGCAACAGTTCTCTGTACCATAGAAGATGAGAATGATCACGCACCAGAAGTTATTTTCCCAGGTCGTGACATTGAGGTTCTGGAAAACCAAGAGCCGGGGGTTGTCTACACTGTTTTGGCTTCTGATATGGATGCTGGCAATAATGGAGCTGTCAGGTATCATATAATTGGTAAGTATTTTCTCCACTAAAATTCTTCTCAGGACACTGACTGAGTTGACGCACTGGTGGTCATTCTGTATTTGGTGTCTATTGCAGTGTCTACAGAATACACACTCTGTAAGAGCTGTTGGGCGCCATGTTTGTTCTTTCCACAGACAGCCTGAGCCACTGGCTTCCGAATTCTTAAATATCACCTCAGCAACTCTTGTGAATTTTTTTTTTTAAGATTTTATTTACTTATTTGAGAGAGAGAGAGAATATGAGAGGGGAGAAGGTCAGAGGGAGAAGCAGACTCCCCATAGAGCTGGGAGCCAGATATGGGACTCGATCCAGGGACTCCGGGATCATGACCTGAACCGAAGGCAGTCGCTCAACCAACTGAGCCACCCAGGCGCCTAACTCTTGTGAATTTTTCTGTGATAACATTAGTGGATATGCAGATGAAATACATAAATTCTTTCTACTTTTGTGTCTTTTATATGATCACTAATATTTTTATTATTTTGAGCCAGCAAGACTTCAGTCTTTTCTTAAATGGAACCTAGAGGACACAGAGACAGTTCCCAGATCTGAACACCAGGATAACACTTAAGAACGACAACCATACCCTACCCCTGACCGGAATCTGTAGGAACTTCTACCCAGAAGATAATTTTGTGATATGACTCCCCTTGGATCAGAGGCATAAAAATTTCTAGCAAAATAATGTTAGCATTTGTATGGAAAGAGCCACATCTTCTTATTCATCTAAAGGAAAAAGTGATGGTATATGTTGGTGTGCACATAGAATGATAGGAGTTGAGAGAGTACTGCTTCAGAGACTACATCTGATGGGGATAAGGTGCTTTCAGATTTTGTAAGAATGGTTTTGAGACTAAAAGCTATCACTTGCTACTTGCTAAAAATTCTATAATCAGTGGCACTTTCTATGTGCCATCCATTTTACTCCAAAATGAGAATAGCTTTATTGCTTTTTTGCCTGATTATAAAAATCATATATAATTAGTATACAATATATGTACAGATTTATGAACAACAGATTATGAAAAACAATAAAAATCAGATATAATTAGTATACAATATATGTACAGATTTAGTAATAACATAAAATATTTGTATCTTGTGGGGGTAACTCATTTATTATTTTAAACACTTCATGAACCTTGTTAAATGAAGACATCGATTTTACATATATTGGACAATTTATGTATGCTATTTTGTTACCTCTTTTTTAAAACTCATTTTTTAATATGCTATATGAAACTTTCATATTGGTAAGTATACATATATGTTAGCATTTTTAATGATGTTTCTTCTTATTGCATATGTAAAATATCACTTATTACATCCATCCCCTTTTATGGGCTTTTAGATATTAACCATTACATCAGTCTTATTATTATGAAAATGCTGCATTTGAACACTTATCCAATTGTTTCCTTATGATAAATGTAAGTGAAGTTATCATGTCCAAGGGCGTATATATTTTAAATGTTTATGTGTTTTGTCATACTTTCATCCAGAAGAACAATATCCTCTCAAACTAACTTGTATAGATAAGCCCAATTTTACTTCTCTTCTCTCTGTTGCATTGTGTACTTTCCTTTGTAAACTCCTCCTGTTTTCTAGAACTTTCCAAACAATCTGTGATTAAGGACCAGGGTTTGAATTTTTTCAATCTGTTGTGCACTGAAACTTGTAAAATACAATCAATATCAATTACTGTGAGGGAAAAACACAAAAGTGTACAAAATTCTTTCTCTCAAATTTTGTGTGTATCTTGTCAAGCACCGATTACAAACAATCCCCAGAGTGCCACTGATGCCCCTTCACTGTATCAGCGTTTGCTCATTCGCTTCTTTTCCCCATACTGTCGAAGTTTCCCCTTCTGCTGGTTTGACCCATCGATATTTACCAATCCTTCCCATCTTGAAAAAAGTCTTCCCTCAGATGCATCTCTTCACTGTCTCTTTACCTTCACAATCAAGCTTCTTAAAAGTTGTGTACACTCTGGTCTCTGTGTCTTTACCTTACTTTCATTTCTTGGCTTGCTACAATATGTATTCCACTGACACTGCCCTTGCAAAAACACACTTCGGATCTTGTTGCTAAATCCAGTGGATTCTGTCTTTTCTTAATTTAATTGTACTGCTTTATGCCTTTGTGAACCATGCCTGGCCACTTGGTCCCACCTTGCTTCAGAAAGTCACTTTCTCCTGATCCTTCGTCTGCCTTTCTAGACAAGCCTTCCCAGTGTCCTTGTTCTGTGGGTGGTCTTCTGACCTACTGGAGTTTCCAGGGGTGTTTTGTGCTTATTCTTTTACTTTGCTCATAGACGCACTTCCTGTGTCATTTCATCCGGTCCTCATCTTCAGCCACCACTGGCACCCCTGTGTCTCCCTATCTTTATCTGCATCCAAGAGATCTAAGTCCCATTAAAGGACATTTTTTAAAAAGTAAAATAATGACTTTCATACAAATATAAAATTAACAACTGCCAAAGATTTTTTATTTAAGTCATTGATTAATGAGCAAACCAAAAAGATGTTAAAATTGATCCAAGGAGAATTCCAAGACACACACACACACACAGGAAATAAGGAGTTCTGAAATGCAGATGAGGTCTATCTGCAGGACAATAACCAATGATATTCCACTAGACATAATTAATTTGCATTTCTTGGATAAGAATCACTATTATCAGTTTTCAACAGTTTACAGAGTGATAAAATACATGGAGCAAAGCCAATTCAAATGGCAAAGCCAGACCTGATATTCACTAATTTTTTTTGTTTTTCACTCTAGCACATCCAGTTATCTTTCCCTCCTGTTTCAAATTATTTCGCCTTAAGGACCTAGTTGTTATGCCTAACAGTATTGCATTACCAATGTGTCCCCAATTGCACCTGGCATCACTTCCTTCGCACCGGCCCCCATCACAATCCAGCTTCTCCTAGAGTCTCTGCCGGTCCCTCGCTCAACTTACCCTTAGTGGAATCTAGAAAACCTGGGTACTCCCAACACACATATTTTTAAGTAATCGACTAAAAATTTTTATTAGAAGTTTAACTAGAGTCAGAATACTGTAAGTACTGACACATTACAATAAAGGCTATCTCACCTATTTAAAATATCAAATAGAATAAAAAGTACTTTTTAAAAAATGTATGCAAACAACTTCCCAGGCTTTCCCTTGCTCCCATTCAAGGCCAGGCCAGGCTCCTTACCTGCCCTCAGTCCAATGGGCCCTGCCCAAGCCAAGGGCACCTGCAGGGTCAGACTCACAGCTGGGAGTCCTGTGCCCTCACACACAGAGAGACTCAGAAATCTTTCTGGAAGCACTCTCTGTAGAGCCACCTGCCAAGGCAGTGTACTTAAGAGATAGACCAGAGAAGATGCTAAAGGTAAGAATGTTAGGAATGTGGAGGGGCACCTGGGTGGCTCAGTCGTTAAGCGTCTGCCTTCAGCTCAGGTCATGATCCCAGGATCCTGGGATCGAGCCCCACATCGGGCTCCCTGTTCAGCAGGGAGCTTACTTTTCTCTCTCCCTCTTCCTGCTGCTCCCCCTGCTTGTGTTCCCTTTCTCTTTCTCTCTCTCTCAAATAAATAAAATATTTAAAAAAAAAAAGGAATGGGGGCACCTGGGTGGCTCAGTGGGTTAAAGCCTCTGCCTTCAGCTCAGGTCATGATCTCAGGGTCCTGGGATCGAGCCCCGCATCAGGCTCTCTGCTCGGCGGGGAGCCTGCTTCCCCCTCTCTCTCTGCCTGCCTCTCTGCCTACTTGTGATCTCTCTCCCTCTGTCAAATAAATAAAATATTAAAAAAAAAAAAAAAAAAGGAATGTGGGAAAGACAAACTCACATGATTTTAGGTGATTTCTCAAGCAGAACAATTTTCAGAATAAGAATATGCAAACTGAGCTTCTGGAAATTACCTTAAAGCTACCAGTTTCCAAATACTCCTTAGAAAACTTCATATAACCCCAGGGGTACTCTGACCTCATTTTAGACACAACTGGTCTAAATGTCCTTCACTCTTTCACCCAGGCCCCCTCATGATTCCTTTATCCATTCCTCCTTACTTTTCTCCTTAATATCTTTGGGATGTGTCCACTTCCTCTATGCATGTATTCATTTAGAAACGCCTGGTTGCTCAAGCTGATTACTATAATAGTCTCCTAACTTTTCCTGTATTCTAACCAAGCTTTGACATTGCCACCTAGCCCTCTTCCGAAAACAGAAATGTGACTCATGACCCCTTCCCTTCTAAAATCCTTCAGGAGCTCCCTATGGATGTTAAGGCTGACTCTTCAGCAGTATACACAGGGTGCTTCATGATTTAACACCCTAAATTCATATCTTCCCAGCTGCCAACCCTCTCTCTGCCTCTCCACTCAAACGCCCAGGGAACCCTGTGTTCTAGTTACACTAAAACATTTACAGCTTTGAAGTCCTCATATTTCTAAGGCTCTCCTTAGGCTCCCCCCTCTGCCTAGAACACACTTTCCAAAACTTTTAGCCTGGTTCCCTCTGCTTTAGGAACCAGTTTTGATGTCACTCTTTCTAATAAGCATTCTTGCCCATCCCAACGCAGGACTGCATGGCCTTCCATCATGCTTCTGGGCACCCTGTGCCTATGATTTTCACACCACACTTTAATGTCCCGGTGCCAACCTGGATTCTTCCTGGACTATAAATATTTGGGGACTGGGACCATGTCTTACTGTGCTCACATTCCCAGCATCCAACACACATGTGGCATGTGGTAGGTTCCCTTAAAATGTCTGCTGAGTGAATGAATCATTTTATCAACGACAAATGCCACAGAAATGTAGGTTTGTGTAATTACCCCCATATCTGGTACACATTTTATGAACAAAATACAAATGCAAGTCCCTTCTCCTCAGCCCCCAACACTACTTATGGCTGTTGTTTTCTTTCTTTCTTT
>CM053604.1:110723724-110740021 GCA_028646535.1 Procyon lotor | reverse complement strand
ATTTTCTAGAGGCTACAGAGAAGAATAAAACATCGTCATTCCTTATGTTAGGGAAGAAACAGACAAGTGGTCCCCTATCTCTAACAGAAGTGCTATGATTTATGCACAAGGTACATGGCAATGTGGAAGAGAATCTCACTGCATCCATGATACTAGTATCAACCTGTTTATTTTTTATTGCCATCTAAAAATGGACGTTATATCCTCTTTCTTATCCTTGCCTGGTATTGCTTTATTTCAAATAAAACATACATTTGAATTATCTCAAGAGGAAAAATATATGAATATAAAAAGTTGTAAAGGCATACATAAAAATCCATACTGCTGCAAATCAGTCAAAGCAAGTGTTCTAATTATTTGAATTAAGAGAAATATTGAATTATATTATTTCATTTATCCCCTGATAATAGAGGCTTCATGAGGGCAGGGACTATCATGTTCACTGTTATATCCTTAATACTTACAAAACTGTTAGGATGTAATAATCATGAAATAAATATTTGTCGAATGAATGAATCCTATATATATATATACATATATATGTATCTATGTATCTTCATATATATGACTGATATAAATCACATATATATATGAATCATATGTTTATGTATATATAGCTAGCAAAAGGCTGCTACTTCTTCAATTCGAATGAATTTTGAATTTGAATGTGTTTTCTTTAACAGAAGGAAATACGGGCGAATACTTTGCTATTAATGAAACATCAGGAGAGCTCTCAACCACTTGCGCTTTGGACCGGGAGCAAGTCAGCGATTTTACCCTGGTCATCCTGTGCTCTGATCTGGGGGATCCTCCAAGGAGCTCACTAGTGCAGTTGCAGGTTAGAGTTTTGGATGACAATGACCATGGCCCATCCTTCCCCGCACTGCATTACCAGGCCTCCGTGAGAGAAGATGCCCAAGTGGGAACGGTGGTTCTCGTGCTGTCTGCCGTGGACAGAGATGAAGGTCTGAATGGACAGACTGAGTATTTCCTGCTGGACGAGGCTTCGGGGGCATTCACCATCGATGCCGTGGCAGGTACATTGAGAATCCGCCACACCCTGGACCGAGAAGCCAGATCCCAGCATACATTTGGGGCTGTGGCCAGAGACTGTGGTGTCCAGGGCTCACGAAGCACCACAGTCATTATAAAAGTACACGTCACAGATGTAAATGACAATGACCCAGTTTGGCAGCAGAACCCCTTGGAGATTTTTCTTTCCCCCGAGTCACCTACGAACCAGACAACTGCTGTTCTGACAGCCAGTGACCCCGACTTGGGACCCAATGGAACTGTCATTTTTAGTTTTGCAGAGACCCAGTCAATGTTTTCTATTGATAAATACACAGGAGAAGTTCGACTTCGGCACCGCCCATCTACAGAATACTTTCCAATCTGGCTGCCGTTACAAGTTCGGGACCAGGGGGTCCCAGCTAGGACAACCACTGGCCTCTTAGTTGTTCACATGAAAGGAGAGGATGTGAAGATTTCCTTCAGCCACCATCTGTATAAAGGGACTGTGACCGAAAATTGTGATGCAGGTGAGTGTCCCCTCGAGTTTTTATATGTTGTACCAGTTTGGGCAAAGTGATTAAAACTAAGGATTGCAAGAGTGCTATTGCAGATTCAGTCACAAATTTCTGAGTTCAAGCAATTTTTGGTAATGCCAATGTTCTTCCATAGTATAGTATTATAAGAACACCCCCTTCAAATATGATAAAATACACACACACACGCAAACCTTTAAAGTGTTTAAACAAAGAGTAAAAATACTGAAAAATAAATCATTTAGGGCTTTAGAAGTTTCAGTTAACGTCGGTTTACAATCTCCAAAAGTCCTTTATTTAAACGTATCCAAATTCCTTAACAAGTGTACATTTCCTAAAGCACTCTCTTAGACGTACAATAAAAGAGGAGGTATGTTGTCGTTAAAGGCTTGGGCTCTGCCTGAGTTTAAATCCGAAGTAAGTCATTGCATCTCGTTGGGTAGCTAAATCTGCCTGAGCCTCAGTTTCCTAATCCATAAATTGGGGATAAAAATCATGCCTACCTCATTAGGTTCTGGGGGCTGAATAAGCCAGTTCACGTAAAGCAATTAAAACAGCATCAGACACATAGTAAGCAAGTAATAAATAGAAACTATGAATACTAGTATCATTATTCATTTTGATACACTCAGCAGTGGCTTTTGAACACTGCAGTAACATCTGATCCTCAAAGAATTCAGCGCCGTTGAGACCAGGCTTCTGTGAACAGGAACTATTTTTCCTAATAACACTAGATTCTTTTCCAACTACTTCCTTACATTTATGCCATAATGAGAAATGTAAATAAAAAATCAGGTTTAGTTATCTTTCTAACCCCAAAGTGAAAAAACTTCCTTATAGATACTTGTAAATTGAAAGACAGTTGACCTGGGTAATTATATCTAATTAGAGAGCAGAGAGATGAATCTACTGATTCTTTCCACCCACCAGGCAAAGCACATGGACTTGAAGAGGAAGAGGTTGATTGTTAAAGGTGTGCTGTGTGCTCTGCACCTGCTCTTGGCACTTTTTGTTTGCATTTTGTCATTTTAACGTGATTCAATTTCACTTTCTCCATACCTACAGAAGCCGTTGTTTAAAAGAAAACCTGCATTTTTCTGAAACTGATTTATTCATTTCAAAGTGAAAATCCTATGTTCACATATTATACTGCCTTCTCCATGAAGAGAATATTCAGTTTAACACTGAATATTAAATTAGGGTTATTTTCAGTTGCAGGTTATTAACTTGACTTTGACCCTTTTTGGAATTATGGGTATCCCATAACCCATATCCCATAGATTAGTTTCCTCAGAAGGCCTCTCATTTCTAAATTATTCTAATTTAGAATTCTAATTCTAATTCTAAACATAAGTAAGAGTCAATTGTAGTTATCTGCATTAAAAGAAATAATAGTGATTTCCAAACTAAGTCATAAATTTTTGACTTACATTCTTTTTTTTTTTTTAAGATTTTATTTGTTTATTTGAGAGAGAAAGCAAGAGACAGAGCATGAGCAGAGGGGGAGGGGCAGACGAAGAGGGAGAGGCTGATTCCCCATGGAGCAAGGAGCCCTATGTGGGGCTTGATCCCAGTACTCTGGGATCATGACCTGAGCCAAAGGCAGATGCTTAACCGGCTGAATCACCCAGGCACCCCACCAACTTATGTTATGTGAAATGAGACTTCCACAGAAGCGTTAAATGTTAAACAAATGTTAAACAAATGAGATACTCCTTAGAGATATATTTCTACTACTCTTTAATTTTTTTTTTTTTTAAGATTTTATTTATTTGACAGAGAGAAACACAGCGAGAGAGGGAACACAAGCAGAGGGGATGGTAGCAGGAGAAGCAGGCTTCCTGCTGAGCCAGGAGCCCGATGCGGGGCTCGATCCCAGGACCCTGGGATCATGACCTGAGCCGAAGGCAGACACTTAACGACTGAGCCACCCAGGCACCCCTATTTCTACTACTCTCAAGAGGCATACATTCCAACGCCAGAGCAGAGCCCGATGGAAAGTAAAGTTAACATTTTTTAAATAATATAGCATAAAATATAGTACATTAATCAATCTTGAAATCGATCTGATAAAATTATAGAATCTTTGGGGCACCTGGGTGGCTCAGTCAGTTAAATGTCTGCCTTCAGCTCAGGTCCTGGGATTGAGTCTCACATCGGGCTCCTTGTTCAGCAGAGAACCTGCTTCTCCCTCCCCCTCTGCTGCTCCCACTGCTTCTCCTCTCTCTCCCTCTCTCTCTTTCTCTCTCTCTGTCAAATAAATAAATAAAATCTTAAAAAAAAATTACAGAATCTTTGAGCCCAGTCTTCTGTCTGCAGTGAGAATATGAACATTTCTCTGAACATCCTTGACACTCGGTCTTTCCGTCTCTCCTTGAATATTCTGGTGACTGAGAGTTTAGAAGGGTGGTTTTTGAAATTGAGTGTGAAACAAATGATCTGTAACCCACCGTGAAGGTTCTGCCTCATTAGGTCTGGAGTCCAGGAATTGTTTCTAACAAGCTCTGCAGGTGATTTGACTATGGGGCAAAGTTGGAAAATCTCTTCATTTAGAAAGTCATTCATATGTGGAACCTAGCTCTGCCTCGTTTCTGTCTCTCCATAAATCTAGTTCTGTCCTCTGGAGGACTCCACTGCCCTGCCCAGTCATTCTTCAGATACTCTATTTGCTCCTCCCATGCATTTTTTTTTAAAAATGAGTATCATGTGCCAGGTACTTTTCTACTGGAATGTATTAGTAAACTTGTCCTTGGGTGGCGTATATTCTAGCAGGGATAGATGGACAGTGTCAATGAGTCTAATAAATAACTATAGTCTATGTAGATGGTGACAAGAACTATCGAGTAGAGAAAAAGCAGAGCAAGGGAAGAGGGAACTGGGAGATCTGGGGTGGGGGTCAAATTGCAGTTTTAAATAGTAGGTAAGGGTGGGCATCGTGGAGCAAATACATTTGAGCAAAGATCTCAAGAGAGGAGACAGTATATTTGGGGGTAGAGTATTTCAGGAAAAAAAAAAGAGAAAAGGTAGTGGTAGCCTTCTTGGTTTGTTCAGTGAACAGCAAAGAGGACTTTGTGACCAGACCAGAGTAAGCAAGGGCGAGAATAATAGCAAAGGAGGTCCAAGGACTAACAGACCACTGAGGGGGACTTTGACTTTTCCTCAAGTAGTTTCCCCTTTAATTCATTCATTTGTCCTTCACATAATAGGGTTTCCAACCACTACTAGTGAACATTCACATTTAGTATAAACTTGGCAAAGTAAAAAGCATTAAATATGTTACTCCTCAAAAGAATGAGCCTGGATGTCACCATTGTTATCACACTTTGTGACATTACTGAATGACATTTCTAAATATCAAGTAATGTGCCTGGGCTTTCCCTAATTGCTAGAAGATTCTTAACTCACTCAGGATCAACTTGTTTGCAGGATTAAGCTTAAGTAAAAGTCGGTATCTAAGGCACCCCAAAGAAAACATTTCAATATGAAATTAAATTATGAGTTAGTAAGTATAACATTTGTGGTTGAATTCAGGAGTGAATTAAAATCATACTAATAAAAACTGTCGTGGGAATGCAAGATTTGCACCTGTTTTCCTTTTTGCCATGTGCCGTTCATTGGTATGTCACAGGTTCACTCTGTTGATAAGAGGCGACCGTTATGGCAGGAAATGACCTTGATTTTAGCCTCTTGCCCATCACTCAGGTGGCATCTCATCAAATCTATATACCTTCAGTCTACTCAGAGCCATCACAATTGGATTAATAAATATGGTTAAGAGTAACCTAGTCTGAGATAAAAAGTGAGGGCAGAAGACAGTGAAGACCAAATTACTTTCTCATCTCTGAAAGTGGGCCTCCTGTTTGAGCTTCAATCAGGAAAGCTAATGAATAAATGGATGGGAAGCCTTCATCCTGCTGTCCCCATCACTGTTTTCTTTCACCCTCTATCAGAGCTGTCCTCCCTAATACTCTTATATTTAGAATTACTTAATTAAATTTGACTGTTACTTTTTAATAGGACTTAAGGCCCTAAAAATCTATTTATTAAATCTTACACATTCTAAGACTGGAAATACTTGTGGCTGTATCATGAGCATATGGAATCCATAAACATTCAGGTAAGTGTATTTCAAGACATCTGAAACAACTAGTTGGGACCTTGCTGTGAAGAGTAACCATGACGTATGAAGGGCATAAAGTCTACACTGAGAGAAAAGCTCAACTTTGACATTGAATGGGAAGGAGAAAGAGAAGGAAACGATGACAGTTAAGTAGGCCCTTGAATTTGATTAGATGCCACTAACCTACACTAACCTACAGCTTTGCAGGATTTTGTAACCTCCTATGAAAAACACTGACAAGGTGTGTAACATATTGATTGACATTTCAAGCTGGCCAAAGCTTTACCTGGACCCAAATTCAGTTCAGACTGCCAAATTGTAGACACCAGAAGGTGGTTGTGTTTTTTGGGTTTTTTTGCTTTTAAATTCCAATGGTTTTAAAAGACTGTACAAGTCTGTACAAGGCTAGAATGGCCTTGATTTAAATTATTTAATAACATTTTATAGCTTCCAGGATTATTTCCTCCCAAAGATGTCTTCAGTTTTTAATTTTCTTTTCTTTTTCTTTTTTTAGTTTTCTTAAAAGATTTTATTTATTTATTTGAGAGAGAGAGAGAGAGAGAGCATGCATAGTAGGGAGAAGGGCAGAGGGAGAAACAAACTCCCCGCTAAGCAGGGAGCCAGACGTGGGGCTTGATCCCAGGACCTTGGGATCATGACCTGAGCCAAAGGCAGATGCTTAACCATCTTAACCACCCAAGTGTCCCCTAATTTTATTTTCAAATGAAAAATACATGCTTATTGAAAGTTTAAATTTTCTATTGGTTACTCAGATATCATTAGACATCACTTGACATCCTGAATGAATCATTTTTTGTATTATCATACATTTTCATCATCCCAAACTAATTTTAACATTTAAATATTCTTTTAAGAAAATGAAATGTTTAAACAAATAAATCCAAAGTATTTATGTTTGTTTAACATTTCTTTCTTGGAAAGCCCACAGGTTTGAGTCTTAATTAACACTGCACTCATCTAGGATGCCTGGGTGGCTCAGTTGGTTAAGTGTCTGCCTTTGGTTCAGGTCAAGATCCCAAGGTACTGGGATCAAGCCCCACATCAGGCTCCCTACTCAGCGGTGAGCCTGCTTTTGCTTCTCCCTCTGCCAGGTGCTCCCCTTGCTTGTGTGCTGTCTCTCTCTCTCTGACAAATAAGTAAATAAAAGTCTTTAAAAACATTGCATTTGTCTACTGACAACATTAAACTTAACATCAACTGTTAAAATGATAAATGGCTCAATATATAGTTCCCATTTGAAAAGCAGTTCTTTGGTAGATAAGATCTCTTTGGCAGTTGGTCACATTATGTTCACTTACTCACCCAAAGAGTCACTCTCCAGGATACCATTTGCCTCGAAGAGAGAGGCTGCCTCTACAGCAACATGGGAGAGAGTTGAAAGCCAAGTGTGACTCCCCTCTCTTTACTCTTGCCTCTCTTCCTCTTCAACCCAGATGAGAAGAAATCGAACTGTCCTGAATTTTTTGAAGCGAAAAATTAAACCACTTTGTTGTCTGTGGTGTTTCAATCCATTAAACAATTTAAATGAATCTTCTAGAAGCCAGTGTTTATTTCTTATTTCATTCCCTATGCTTTGGGTATCCTCATGAGGCTGAATCAGCAGTCACAGTCTCCAGAGTGGACTATTCACAACTGCATGCATTTCTTCTACTTACAACGAGGGAAGAAAATGACATTATTAATTGTAGGAATGCTGTGGTTAAAAGTAAATACTCAGACCTTAAAAATCTTGAAATAAAATTAAAACATGACCTGTGGGGGCACTCTAGTCAATTATGTATATTTAATTTTGTATCATAAACACATCTGATCTTGATGGTTCAGAGAACAACCCCTTCTTCTGGCCCTTTTGCAATCAATCCAGTAAATTTGGGCTCTCGGCTCTTACTCTTGGTAAGCCGGGCGCACGGATGTGGAGTACGGTGTGAGAGGAGTTAGTGCAGCAAAGTGGGTCACACTCCCAGTGAACAAGCTCTCCTTCTCCTCTTCTAAAGTGGACAGGATAATGATTTCCTCACAGAGCTACTCTAAGGATTAAATGACTCCATTCTGACTCCAAACAAGATAACAATTATGCTTTTTAAGGTGACAAAGTTCCCATAACTGTGGAAGTCGTGGGAAGAAATCCCATAACTTATGCCATCCACAACTTTGGAACAGGGACCAACATATACATTTTTATGATTATGAAAAAAAGAGAAGCATTTATGACCTATCATCCCTTCTTCATTATTTTATTTAAGGCTAGTCTCATATTTGGAATGAAACTTGTTGGCGTGAGTGCTATCTAACCAGCTGTTTACAAACAGAATGGAATTTCCTTACCTTTCCTCCTGCTAAGATAGCTCTGGAGGAGATAGAAAAGAATGCCTTAGGTGGGGTCAGCCTGTCTTAGAAGGAGAAAAACATCTTGGGGCACCTGGGTGGCTCAGTCGGTTAAGCCTTGACTCTTGGCTTCAGCTCAGGTCATGATCTCAGGGTCCTGGGATTGGGCCCCGCATTGGGCTCCGTGCTCAGCAGGGAGCCTGCTTCAGATTCTCTCCCTCTCCCTCTGCCTCTTCCCTGATACTCTCTCTGTTCATCTCTCTCTAAAGTAAATAAAACAAATTTTTAAAAAAAGTAAATACTTTGTAAGGCAGCTTTCATCTTTGCAACTTAACCCCAGTCTCACATCTGGGCTTCAACCATTATAGGCTCAAGACCTCATTTTATTAATAAGCCAGGGAGTTCTTCTCCCAGGGTTGGGACTTACTAACCAGTATGAAAGAGCCTGATACATAGGTCAGAATGTCAGTTTTTGTGTAGATGAAGAGCTATGATTGTTACATGGATGATAGCAGTCATTCCAGGATGACCCAGTCTTTCTAGGAAAAAAGACACAGGAAGCCAAGCTCATAATCCGACAATTGCTTGTGAATCCTGAACAGTTGTAGAGGCTCTCGTGAGCTCTCCAGTGCGATGTTGATGGCCTTTAAATCACCAAAAGAGTGACAAAACAGCTTTTTTTTTTTTTTTTACAAAACAGCTTTTTAAAAATTTTATTTATTTATTTGACAGAGAGGAGAGAGATCACAAGTAGGCAGAGAGGCAGGCAGAGAGAGAGAGGGAAGCAGGCTCTCCGCTGAGCAGAGAGCCCAATGTGGGGCTCGATCCCAGGACCCTGAGATCATGACTTGAGCTGAAGGCAGAGGCTTTAACCCATTGAGCCACCCAGGCGCCCCAAGGAAGGCACTTCTTAAAAAATTAAATCCATGCATCAAATATAAAGGATAAGACAATAAAAGAAAATGACACAATTAGCCACATCAGGGGCTGGGAGAGTCCAGAGAGGAAGGTCTGAAGAAAAAGTTTGCTCTGGTAAAACAGTTCAGGATTTGGCCAAGAATAGAGACCAGGAGCTGAGACCACCTAAATGCTCTCCAGAGTCAGTTGTGGCTGCTTCCAGAAACTGTGTGCAGCCAAATAGAATTTGGTAACTTTAGGGAGGATTGGGAACAGTAGGGAGAATGAAGTGTCTAGAACTTTAGTTTAAAAGCCAAAGTACAGGGAAGTGCAGAGCAAAGTTGGGGGGTGGGGGCAGAAATTCAGTCTGTTTTCACAAAGCTTGGCTGTAAAGGGTGACAAAGGAACGTGGCAATGGCTTAAAGAGTCCTGAAGATCAGAGGGGCATTCTGTTCTGTTTTTGAAAGCTGGAGGAGATTTGGACATTTGTGATTGATAGCACTGTAAAGCTTACCAAGAAATGTCATTTATTTTTCAGTAAAGAAACAGAATAACACATTTAGAAATATCAGGATTTCCTCTTCCCTTCTTGTTTTCAATTAGCATCTATTATTTCTGGATGTTGAACCCTGGTTTCAGATTTATGTATTTTAAGGACAGCGATACATCTCCCCAAAGCTGCGGCAGTCAAATGGAATCACTGAAATAGTTTAGTACAGTACTCATTATGTGGCAGCTAAAAACATCTTAACAGGCATCTCTTTAATCTAAGTAAAGCATATTTTTTAAGATTTTTTGGGAGACATTTGCATTGTTTCTTGAAGTAACTGGAAATGTGCCGGATATCTAACAACCAAAGTTTGAGAATCACTCGTATAGAAAAATTGTGCAACCGTTCTCTCTGGACACGGGCAGGCTCTGGATTCTGGCTGGCGTGGGAGCTGCAAAGAAGAAAAAAGATAGGTCTTGAAAATGAAGGGAATATGAAGTCTGGTCGTCAGCCTAGGGGTGCAGATGAGACAGGGAATCACTGGCAAATGAGGGGAGACTAGCAGTATGGGGTCTGCAGACAGGATTTGGAGTCTGATCCAACACTGAAGCAACACTGAAAATGCTCAAGCTCAGGCTTTAAATATAGTCTTCTGTAAATCATAAAATTAAAGAAGTAGTAGGAACATCAAAGGATCACTTCAGGACCTGCTTTTCTCTCAGTTGCTATAGCAAATTTCAAAGGATTCAATCCATTTATAGATAATCCTCCTTTTAAAAAATTTGCCCAATAAAATCTGTAATCCCATTAAAAACGTATTTCAGACTTCATTTTGTTTACTTCTCATTTCATGTATTAATTCTATATTGGTTTTCTTCCACATCTCTGTTTTCCTAAAGCTCATAAAAGGTCAATAAGCACTTTGTATAGCTTTTTCTATTATTTCCTTAGGTGTTCACAAAAGCAAATGTGTTCAGGATTGCATACCATTTATGTTTTTTAAAACATGGTCTTCATCTGTTCACAAATTATGGAAAATTATTTGTTTTGAGATTTTCCATGCTTTGTCTCATCCCAGGGGTGAATTTTTTGGAAAGCTTTAGTAACATATGTTCAGTCATTTTTGATGATGGGAAGGTGGCAGGAAAAAAATCAACTTTTCTTCCTTTTTTTTTTTACTGTGGTAAGAAACACATAACATAAAATTCGCCATTGTAAATGACCATTTTTAAGTGCACAGTAGTGATAATGGTAGACCCTGAGTTGTGCAATGGATTTCTAGGGCATTTCCATCTTTTAAAATTAAAACGCTATACTCATTGGACGACAGATCATTTCAATTCTTCCAGCCCTTAGTGACCGCCATTCTACTTTCGGCTTCCAAGGGTATGGCTACTTTAGATACCTCATGTAAGTGGAGTCATAAAGTATTTGTTGTTTTGTGACTGGCTTATTTATGAAATTAAGGTTCATCAGTGCCTATGACAGGATTTCCTTCCTTTAAAAAAAAAAGATTTATTTGAGAGAGAAAGAGTGAGTGAGCTGGGGGTGAGGAAGAAGGACAGAGGGAAAGGGAGAGAATCTCAAGCAGACTCCCCGCTAAGGTTGGAGCCCAAGATCCTGAGATCCCAACCTGAACTGAAACCAAGAGTTGGTCGTTCAACCAACTGAGCCACCCAGGTGCCCCAGGATTCCTTCTTTTTAAAGGCTGAATAATACTTTACTGTATGTATATAATACATTTTTTTGTTTTTTTTTTTTAAAGGTTTTATTTATTTATTTGACAGAGAGAGAGAGAGATATCACAAGTAGACAGAGAGGGAGGCAGAGAGAGAGGGGGAAGCAGGCTCCCTGGTGAGCAGAGAGCCCGATGTGGGGCTCGATCCCAGGACCCTGAGATCATGACCTGAGCCGAAGGCAGAGGCTTTGTTCCACTGAGCCACCCAGGTGCCCCTCTAATTTTAATTTTTAGAGGAACTTTTATACTGTGTTCCATAGTGGCTACACCATTTTGTAATACCACCAAGAGTGTTGAAGGAGTCCAATTTCCTCATATTTTTACCAACACTTGTTATTTTCTGGTTTTGGTTTTTGTTCTATAGCAGCCATCCTAACTGGTGTGAGGTGATATTTCATTGTGATTCTGATTTGTATTTCCCTGATAATCAGCGATGTTGAGCATCTTTTGAAAAACCTGGTGGTCATTTTTATGTTATCTTTGGGGAAATGTCAACTCAAGTTCTTCATTCATTGAAAAATTTTATTTTGCTCTTGAGTTGAAGAAGTACCTTATATATTTTGGAGATTAACTCATTACCACATAAAGGATTTGCAGATATTTTCTCCCTTTCCATAGGTTGCCTTTTCACTCTGTTGATGGTTTCTTTTGTGGTGTAGTAGCTTTTCATTTTGATGTAGTCCCATTCATCTGTTTTTGCTTTGGTTGCCCATATTTTCACTCTCATACCCAAGAAATCATTGCCAAATCCAGTGTCACAGAGCATTCCGCCTAAAAGTTTTCTTCTAGAAGATTTACAGTTTCATGTCTTACACTTAGGTTTTTAATCCATTTTGACCTAATTTTTGAATATGTGTTAAGGTAAAGGTCCAAAAACATTCTTTTGAATGTGGATATCCAATACCATTTGGGGTTTTTTTGTTGTTTTTGGTTTGTTTGTTTTTTTAAGATTTTTATCATTTATTTGACATAGAGAGATCACAAGTAGGCAGAGAGGCAGGCAGAGAGAGAGAGAGGGGGAAGCAGGCTCCCTGCTGAGCAGAGAGCCCGATGTGGAGCTCGATCCCAGGACCCTAAGATCATGATGTGAGCCGAAGGCAGAGGCTTTGTTAAACTGAGCCACCCAGGCGCCCTTCCAATACCATTTGTTAAAGAGACTAACCTATCCCCATTGTGTAGCATTGGCACCTTTGCCAAGATCTTTTGAAAATACACATGAGGGTTTTTTCCTGGGATCTCTGTTCTGTTCCACGGGTCTCTATGTAGCTATCTTTACATCAGTACCACACTGTTTTGATTACCACAGCTCTGTACTGTTGAAGTTAGTAAGTGTGAAACCTCTAGTTTTTTTTTTTTCCTCAAGAGTGTTTTGGCTATTTGGAGTCATTTAAGATTCCATATGAATTTCAAAATTCTTTTTTTCTATTTCTGTAAAAAAATGCCACTGGGATTTTGATATGGATTGCATTGATTCTGTAGATTATTTTGTTTATAATAGGTCTTGCACTCCTTGAACACAGAGTATTTCCCCCTTTATTTGTGTCTTCTGTAATTTATTTTAGCAACATTTTGTAGTTTTTAGTGAACAAGACTTTTGCCTCCTTGGTTAAGTTTATTCTTTTTTTTTTTTTCATGCTATTGTAAATGGGATTGTTTTCCTAATTTGTTTTTCAGATCGTGCACTGTTAGTGCATAGAAACACAGCTGATTTTTGTGTGGTGATTTTGTATTCTACAACTTTGCTGAATTCATTCAATTCTGTGTGTGTGTGTGTGTGTGTGTGTGTGTGTGTGTGTGTGAGTGTGTGTAATCTATAGGGTTTTTTATGTATGAGATCATGTCACTAATCATTTTATTCTTTTTTTCCAATTTTGATGCTTTTAATTTCAAAGCCTGATTTCTCTGATTAGGACTTTCAGTAATATGTTGCACAGAAGTGATGAGAGTGGGTATTCTCACCCTATTCCTGGCTGCAAAGCTTTTTGATTTCACTGTTGAATAGGATGTTAGAGCTATGGGTTTTTTTCCTATGGACTTTATTATGTATGGTAATTTCCATTCCTAGTTTATTGAGTGTGTTTATCATGAATGGGTTGAACTTTGCCAAATGCTTTTTCTGCATGTATTGAGATGATCATGTGACTTTTATTCTTTATTCTGTTAAGGTGGTGTATCACATTGATTTTCATACATTGAACCATCATCACATCCCAGGGATAAATCCCACATTGTTATGACATATAATCCTTTTAATATGCTGTTGCATTCAGTTTGCTGAATTGCATTGAAGATCTTGGCATTTAGATTCATTGGGGATATTACTCTGTAGTTTCCTTGTGAAATCTCTGGTTTTGGTATCAGAGTAATGCTGGCCTCATAAAATATGTTTGCAAGGGTTGTCTTCAATTTTTTGGAAGACTTTGAGAAAGACTTGTGTTAATTCTTCTTTAAATGATTCGTAGAATTCACCAGTGAAGCCATCTGGTCCTCTTTATGGGGAGGTTTTTGATTATTGATTCAATCTCCTTACTAGTTATTCAGAATTTTTTTCTTTCTTCAGACTCAATTTTGATAGCATGTATGTTTCTAGAAATGTATTCTTTTCTCCTATGCTATCTTATTTGTTGGTATATCATTGTTCATAGTAGTCTCTTGTGATACCTTTTGTTTCTGTGGCATCATTTGTAATATCTTCTTTTTCATTTCTGATTTTTATTACTTGAGGCTTCTTACTTTTTCTGTCTAGGCTAAGGATTTGTCAATTTTTCTGACTTTTAAAAAAACTCTTAGTTTCAAGGTACGTGGGTGTCTTGGTCAGTTAAGCCTCTGCCTTTGGCTCAAGTCATGGTCTCAGGGTCCTGGGATGAAGCCCCATGTCAGATTCTCTGGTCAGCGAGGAATCTGTTTGTCCCTCTCCCTCTCCTTATGCCCCTCCCCTCTATTTGTCCTCAAGGGTGTGCACACACATGTGCTCCCTCTCCTCTCTCTCAAATAAAATCTTAAAAAAATGAAGCTCTCAGGTTTTTTCCCTCTTGTTCTTTTACCCTCTATTCCACTTATTATTTATTTATTTATTTATTTATTTATTTATTTATTTATATGACAGAGAGAGACACAAAGAGAGACACAGTGAGAGAGGGAACACAGGAAGGGGAGTGGGAAAGAAATAAGCAGGCTTCCTGCCGAGCAGAGAGCCCGATGTGGAACTTATGACCTGAGCTGAAGGCAGTCACTTAAGGACCGTGTCACCAAGTCTCCCCTATTCCACTTATTTCTGTTCTAATATTCATTATTTCTTTCTTTCTGCCCACTTTGCTTTTAGTTTGCTCCTTTTTCTAGTTCCTTGAGTTGTAAAGTTAGGTTATTGATTTGCAGTCTTTCTTCTTGTCGATCCAAAACCTATGGGACACGGCAAAGACAGCCCTAAGGCGGAAATACATAGCCATCCAAGCCTCACTCAAAAAAATTGAAAAATCTCAAATACACCAGCTCTCTTTACACCTTAGAGAACTGGAAAATCAACAACAAACTAAGCCAATCCCATGCACAAGAAGGGAAATAATCAAGATTAGAGCAGAGATCAATAAGTTAGAAACTAGAGAAACAGAACACATCAATGAATCCAGAAGTTGGTTTTTTGAAAGAATCAGTAAGATTGATAAGCCACTGGCCAAACTAATCCAGAAGAAAAGAGAGAGGATCCTAATTAACAAAATTATGAATGAAAGGGGAGAGATCACGACTAAGCCAAAGGAAATAGAAACAATCATCAACCTAGGAGAAATGGATGCATTCCTGGAAACCCATAATGTTCCAAGACTGAAACAGGAAGAAATTGACAACCTGAATACACCAATATCTAGTAATGAGATTGAAGCAGTGATCAAAAACCTCCCAAAAAACAAGAGTCCAGGACCTGACGGATTCCCTGGGGAATTCTACCAAACATTCAAGGAAGAAATAATACCTATTCTCCTGAAACTGTTCCAAAAAATAGAAACAGAAGGAAAACTTCCAGACTCTTTCTATGAAGCCAGCATTACCCTGATCCCCCAACCAGGCAAAGACCCCATCAAAAAAGAGAATTTCAGACCAATATCCCTGATGAATATGGATGCCAAGATTTATTTAAGGATAATGGAGGAAGAAAGGGGCACAGGGAGAGGAAGAGATAGAGGATCCTCAGTCAGACTTCCCACTGAGCACAGACCTGATACAAGCCAATCCCAGGACCCTGAGATCATGACCTGGGCTGAAATCAAGAGTTGGCTGCTTAAGTGACTGAGCCACCCAGGTGCCCTTCTTTCTTCATTTTTAATGTAGACATTTATTGCTATAAAATTCCTTTTTGGTCTTTTCCTACAGCTCACATTTGGGTGTTGTGCTTTTGTTTCATTTGTCTCAAGATGTTATCTAATTACCCTTTAGATTTCTTCCTTGACCTACTATTGTTCAGGAGTGTGTTATTTAATTTCCTTGTATTTATGAATATTCCAGTTTTCCTTTCTACTTTCATTCCATCATAGTGTTACTTGGTATGATTTTAATATCCTTAAAGTTGTTAACACTAGGGCTGTACCCTAACATGTGATCTCTCCTGGAGAAAGTACCATGTGCCCTTGAGTGTATATATGGGAATGTGTAATACTTGAGAATGTGTATTCTGCTGGAGGGTTCCGTGTATCACTTGTTCAGTTAGTCTATGATATTATTCAAGTCCTCTGTTTCCTTAGTGATCTATCTGGTTGCTCTATCCATTATTGAAAGTAAAATATTGAAATTTTCTACTATTATTGTGTTACTATCTGTTTCTCCCTTCATTTTGGTCAGTGTTTTCTTGATATATTTAGGTGCTCTGCTTTTAGATGCATATATATTTATAATTGCTTTATCTTCCTGTAAATAGAACTTTTTATGTAACATCCTTCTTTGCCTCGTGAGTTTTTGACTTAAACTATTTAGTCAAAGGATGAAGATGGCTGAATAACCACCTTTATTGCCTTTTGGATACTATTTGCTTGGAATTTCTCTATCTTTCTTCTTGCAGCCTATATCTGTCTGTATATCTAAAGTGAGTTTCTAAGTGGCAGTATATACTTGGATCTTGTTTTTATTAATCCATTCAGCTAGTCCATGTTTCTTTTCTTTTTTTTTTTTTT
>CM053604.1:110660552-110723224 GCA_028646535.1 Procyon lotor | reverse complement strand
TTTTCTGCTCCTAGAATTGCTGTTCTTATTCTCTTCTCTCTGCTGTTGCGTTTGCCGGCTTTTAGAGTGATTTCCTCCTCTTTAGCTGGACTTCTGATTCCCAGGGCTCTCTGTGCCTCCTACACCTCTGCCATCTTGCCCAGTATCTCTAGTCCATGTTTCTTGATTGGAGAGTTTCATCCATTTACATTTTTAAAAATTACTGATAGGAAAGGATTTAGTACTGCCATTTTAAAATTATTTTCTGTATGGTTTTCATTTTGTTCTTTTCTTCTCTTGCTGCCTTCCCTTGTGTTTCATGGTTTTTTGTTTTTTTGGTTTTTTTTGTCATGACAAGTTTTGAGTCCCTTCTTATTTCCTTTTGCATTTCTTCCATAAGTATTTTCTTTGTGGTTACTATGGGAATTACATAAAACATCTTATAGTTTTAACAATCTGTTTTAAACTAGTAGCAACTTAACTTCAATCATATTAAAAAAATTTGTTGCTTTACTTCTCCTTTCCACTTTATGTTATTGATTTCATAAATTACATCTTTTTATATTTTTATTCATTCGCATAGTTTTATAGTTATTTTTTATGCTTTTATCTCTTAAATTTTATACCATAATTAAAAGTAATATATGTACCACCATTATAGTGGTATGAGATTTCGTATTTGTCTATATATTTACCTTTACCAGAGAGCTTCATATTTTCATATGCTTTCATATTGCTGTCCTGTGTCCTTTCATCTCAACTGGAAGCATTTAATTAACATTTCTAGCCAGACAGGTTTAGTAGTGGTGAACTCTCTCAGCTTTTGTTTATCTAAGAGAATCTTTCTTTCTCTCTCATCTCTGAAGGGCAATTTTGCTGGATATAATAGTCTTGGTGGCAGTTTTTTTCTTTCAGCACTTTGAATATATCATACCTGATATATATCTGGAGTTTTCATAAAAGCTACTTGGACCATATACTGTTGTTGTTCATTCAGTTTCTCCGTAGGGAATGAGGTCTTGGGCTCCATTCAGCCATCTTGCTGACCTCACTCTCAACTTTCTTAAATGCCTGAAATATGTTCAGCATTTCAGTGGCTGGATGATTAAAAAAGAATGGACAATTCAAAGTCATCCAAAAATTTAAAAAAATCTCAAGTCAGTCCTCAATAAGAAAATACTTGCATTGCTTAGAAATGACAAAATTAAAACCCTAGCAGTACTTACTACAAACAGCTTGAATAAAATTTTTTTAAATTTTTAAAAAAGATTTTTATTTATTTATTTGACAGAGGGACAGTGAGAGAGGGAACACAAGCAGAGGGAGTGAGAACAGGAGAAGCAGGCTTCCTGCTGATCAGGGAGTCCAATGTGAGGCTTGATCCCAGGACTCTGGGATCATGCTCTGAGCCGAAGGCAACCGCCTAGGCACCCCTAAAATGTTTTTATTGTTATTTTACCTAAATACTTCCATATTGATTTTTCTAGTCACAGAATATTAATTGTTACATAATTCTGCTTTTAAATAGTTCACTGTAGATGACATTAGTTTTTTAACTGATTGTAAAGAAGAAAAAAACAAAAACATTGGATGTATTATCCTTCTTGATGCAATATTAGACTTAAAGTGAAATTCATAAAAGCTGAAAATATAAATTTTTCCCTATGTTTCACTTGCCTCATGGGAGTTAAAGGTACAGTGTTGGTTTTCATTTTATCATTTCTACCTTGGTGTGAAATGACCGATAATTTTAAATTGTCTCTAGATGCCCATAGACAGACTTATCTAAAATGTGCACGGGGTCTCTGGGTGGCTTAGTCGGTTGAATGTCTGACTCTTGATTTAAGCTCAGGTCATCATCTCAGGGTTGTGAGCTCAAGGCCCATGACAGGCTCCTGCTTGAAATTCTCTCTGTCCCTCTCCTTCTGCCCCTCCCCCAGCTAGCATGCTTTCTCTCTCTCTCTCAAATACCTACATACATAAAATGTACACAATAAGCTGGGGTGTCTGGCTGGCTCAGTCAGTGGAGTGTGCAACTCTTGATCTTGTGCATTCCAGTCCCATGCAGAGATTACTTAAAAATAAAATCTTTAAAAAATAAATTAAGTAGGGGCGCCTGGGTGGCTCAGTCGTTGGGCGTCTGCCTTCGGCCCAGGTCAGATCCCAGGGGCCTGGGATCGAGCCCCGCATCGGGCTCCTTGCTCGGCAGGAGGCCTGCTTCTCCCGCTACCATTCCCTCTGCTTGTGTTCCCTCTCTCGCTGTGTTTCTCTCTGTCAAATAAACAAAATCTTAAAAAAAAAAAAAAATAAATAAATTAAGTAAATAAGGTAAAATTAGCATGGATAAGTCAAGACATAGAAAGATTCAAGGTCCTTTAATTATTTCCTCTTTTGGGGGCAGTCTCAAATTTAAGCATCATCTGAGGAAGAACATATATAGATATTTGCAGCTCTTTGCTGACTTTAGCATAGAAAGTATTTTGAATGAAATTCTTTGTGTGCTACAATTTCATTTGATATCATGAACATTTTATTTGCAATAAAAATAAGATTATTCCTTTTATGAGGGAGTCCATATGTGATTCTTATTTATAATTCTGTATTCATCTTTGTTCTTTCACATGCAAGTGAGCTCCATGTTTTGTTCTGTAATCGGGCATATAATTAAAGCATCCTAAGCTACAGAGAAAAGGCCATCAGCACGACCGTACATCTTGCCTGCATAGCTGTTTTTCTTCTTACTGCCATTCTTGAGAACACATGACAAGCTAGTGGAAATAAAATTTCCTGTGTTTAAAAACAAAATTGTATCAGGAAGCACAGAATCGTGATCGAGCGCTAAAGATAAAACATTCTGCACTACTGTAAAGCATATTCTTGCTGAAAATGGAAGGCATTTTTGTATCAACAATATTTCTCCTAAAATGTAACAAAATAAGCCTTAGATTATAAGGCAACTTTTATTCTGAATATATGCAGCAACTTGATTCCACCATGATTAATTAAAATCCTTTACATTGTCACTACATGACTTTGTAACTGGCTTGAAAAGAACAACCATTTGGAAGCCTCAATAAATGATTTTAAAACTTTGCCACGGTTTGTGTTGAACAGAACTTTTTAAAGAGCGTAATATATCCAGTTTGGGTTTTCCCATTCTTTCTCCATAATGAATTCTATTTTATGCCTTTTCTCAATGACTTTTCAGTTTTGTGAACAATACCACATACTTGTTTCCTTTAATATGTAAAGTGATTTTTGCATTTGTCTTCGAATGTTGTGTTGAAAGGACTCCTAGGGAAACTAGTGTTTATTCCTGGGTCTTTTCTTTCTTCTCTTCTTTTTAGTGAAACCCTTTTAAGTATCCAGGAAAAAAAATATATCTATTTTTGGCCTGGCTTAGGGATTTTTTACTGTAACCTGTAGCAAGATGGCTTTCGAGCTTGTTCCTTGGGGCCTGAGCAGTAGAAGTCAATGTGGAAGCCCAGCAGAGGTCTTGAACAGATGTTACGATTTTTTTTTTTAACTACTGCAAATCCCACTCTCAGATAGTGTACGATAGCAGTGATTTTAAAAATTTATTTAATTAATTTTTTAAAGATTTATTTACTTATTTCAGTGAGAGGGAAAGAGAAAGAGAGAGCACAGTGAGCAGGGGGAGAGGAAGAGGGAGAGAGAAATTCAAGCAGACTTCAAGCTTGGCGTGAATCCCGACATGGCTCTAGATCTCACCACCCTGCCATCAGACCTGAGCTGAAATGAAGAGTCAGAGGCTTAACCAACTGTACCACCCAGGCACCTAATATTTTTCTTTTTAAGTAATTGCTGCTGGTTTCGAAGGGCTGTGTAAGCAGAGGCGTTCTTTGAGCCCTTATGGCTAAAACACTTCGATGAGCATCTCCGTCACTACTTCCTTCATCTCCTCTTTTACCTCTTCTCTTCCCACACTTATTGAGCACCTACTATGCACAAAGGAATAAACTTTCGATATAAAGAACAATACGATTAATTCTCAAAGAGGCATGCTAAGCATAAGAAGGCAGCCACTCTATGGTTTTTCGAGTGTATGTCGTTTTAGAAGCAAAACTAATCTAGAGTTGCACAAATATATAGAACACAGATAGAAAGCCTTCTGTGCTCTCACAGAATTTAGTCCAACTTAGTGGAAAGATAAGATCAGTCTATGAGTATGTTCAATACAAGTCCATGGATGACAAATAAGCACCATAATCTAAGTGCTAGAAAGTCTGATGACAAAAAGGAGAGATTTGTTTTCTCTTTCAGGGATGGTAAATGAGCAGACTCAGGCCACAGCTGTGTTTTGTTTGATCCATATGATGGCTTAAGTTTTTCCCCTAAATTAAATTATTTTCTGACATTTATAAATTGGGAGATTTCACATGAAAATAAATATGAATTTTTGAGCTTCTCTTAAAAAGACCAGAATTTCAAGCATCCTAAAGCCTGATTCCCTTCCCTACAGGCAGTGATGAGTTGAGGCTGAGTGCTTTAGGCACATCAGATGGTCTCTGACTTCCTCCACCCAACTGGCTCTTTCTTTTGTCCATGCATCTTGCTTTTATTCAAAGGCATCTGAGTGAATGATCCCTGCTCTGCTCTCATCTCTGATACCATGTCAACACTTGTGTTCTTATCAAATGCTTTCTTTCACTTTTCCTCTTGTGCCTTGCTGACACCATCCTAAATCAGGCTCCCATTGCTACACACTTAGCAGCCAGAGAGCCTCTTGCAGAGCCCACTGCTTTCCCATCTCCCACTCAGTACAACATGTATACCTTCGCCAACAGATGACATCCTGCCAGGGAGCGTGAAAGTAAGAGGAGAGGCAGGGGTCACGGCCAGAGTGGGCATCCAAAGTAGATGCTGTAAGTTACAGGCCAAAGATAAGAGCGTTAGGACCAGTAAAGAACTATGAAAATGTTTCCCAGGAGTGGTGGGTAAATAGAGAACAAAAACCAAAGAATGAAGATGAATCTTAAAAAAGAGTGAAAATGACCAACAAGCACATGAAAAGATTCACAACGTCATCAGACATCAGGGAAATTAAAATTAAAACCACAGTGAGATAACTACCACACATCCACTAGAATGACTAAAATTAAAAAGACTGACAATACCAGTGGATATGGAGTGACTAGAATTCTCATAGTTTGCTAGCAGGAACATAACATACTATAGCAAACCTTTGGAAAACAGCCTGACAGTTTTTTATAAAATTAAACACACACTCGCTGTAGGTGTTTACCTATGAGGAATGAAAACATGTGTCCACACAAACACTATTATATGGATGCTCGTAGCAACTTTATTCATAATAGCCCCACACTGAAAACAATCCAAAACAAAAACAAAAACAAACGAACAAACAAAAAAAGAAAGCATTCCAAATGTCCATATGTGGAAAAATGGATCAACACATTGTGGTATGTCCTTTCAGTAGAATACACTCTACAATAAAAATGTAATGAGCCCTTAAAACACAGAATATCATGCTTGATTCCTAAAAGATAATGCTTATCAAAAGGAGAGATACTGTATAATTTTTATGTGTATAAAATTTTAGAGGCAAAACAAAGTAACAGAAAGTAAATCAGTGATTGCCCAGGACCAGAAGTAAGAGAAAACTGACTGCAAAAGGTCAAGAGGGAATTTTTTGGAGTGATGGAAATATTCTACATCTGGATTCTGATGGTGGTTACACAGGTGTATATAGTTGTTAAAACTGTATACGTATATAACTATATATATACATATAACTATATATATACATACATATATAACTATATTATACATACATATATACTGTATACATATGTATATACATACGTATATATATATAACTGTATACTTAAAATATGTATATATTATTGTATATAAATGTTATATAAATGTTTAATAAAGTTGATTAAATAAAAAAATAATTTAAAGGACAGGGAGTTAAAGGAGGAGGACAAATGAGCAACCAGGATAAGAAGTAAAACAGGTGAACAGCAAAGGGCATGAGATATTACACAAAGACAACCAAATGCTAACTTGTGGCCAGAATGGATCCTTGAGAACCGTCCAGTGAAATCCCAGTTCTCATCACACCAATTGTGTCATTGCCTCTATCAGTGCTTGCTAATTCTTCTTTCATGCTGGTAATCAGCTTGTTCTCTATAACTTGAAATGTTATATGTCTGCTCCTCCCCATAAAAAAATGTTTTCTATCATATTACATTGGGTTTTTTTTCCAGGGCACTCAGCACATCTGAAATCTACTTTGATTATGTATTTGCTTAATGGTTTATTGTCTGTCTGCTTCCTTTAGTTAATAATCACTGTAAGGTAGAGATCTTTCCTAACTTGTTTGTCACTTTGTCTCCTCCATTTAGCATGGGATCTGGCTTACTGAAGACCCTCAATGACTAATTACTGAATGAATGAACAAATGAAAATGTAGTAAGCAAATAATAAATAGCCAGTGTTTGCTCTTGCTTTTCCCTGAAAGTTTCTTTTCCTAAAGTTCTTTGTTTTTGTTTTTGTTTTTTTTTACCTAATTTTTACAGGTACTTCTATTGTGACTGTAAAAGCTGTTGCTCCTGGCTCAATACAAGACAGCATTAAATATTCCATTTTTAGCGGAAATGAAGATGGAGTTTTTTCCCTGTGCGCCAACTCAGGTGATCCCTTTCTCTCCTATAATAGCTTTTTATTTCTGCTCCATTTAATGTTACTAGTAAGAAATACTTCTGCAAAGGAAACTCAAAATTTGAGAGAGAGAAAAATTAGAGGTAAATAGTGTAAAAGGTAAATAAGAAACACTTTTTTTTATGGTAGCTGAGGAGAAAGTGTGGGAAATCAATTATTTGTTTAAATGTACTCGCTAAGAATCCTGGAAATTCACTAAGAATTTCCACATTAGGTAGTACCTAGACTACCCTTTGAATTTTTGAAGATAGACTGGTTTCTACTTATAATTTACTCACCTATTTGGGAAAATGGGAGACAGAGAAGGGAGACCATCAATATTGAGTTTGAATTGAAAATAACCACACACGTCTAGCCTTAGGGCATTTTCATCACGAGATTCTTCTAATTCGCCACTGAATGTCAACAATGCAACAAAAAAGGACAGCTGGAAAGGTTTCTATGTGGTGGTAAAGAAATTACTTCCAAATACAGCATGTATTAAATTTAACTTTAATAAGACCATTATTGTGTTTTAAATGAATACCAATTGATTATTTGAAACATACTTTTTTGACTAACAACTATGTAGTAGATACATATCTACTGTTGCATTGTCAAACCTCAAGAAGAATGTTTTTAATAATTTCTATATTACCATACAACTGCCTTATGTAATCTGTACTACATGCACATGGGAAGAATTGAGAAGGAGTTGTTTCTTAAACAAAGGCCTTCTCATCCCGGGTAGTGTTAGGACTCTTTGGTCCACGCCATCTTTGGTCAGCAGCCTTTCTGAGGTAGCCTGTTAGCTCTTCATCTCTCTTCATCTCTTTGCCCCATCATTTGGTTGGAGGGTAGTGCAGGAAGCCTGTTGACAAGAGGGTCATTTGTGAACATCATCCAGTCTTAAGCTTCTAGTAGTCAGTCCACCTGTCTGAAAGTCCTGGGAAAGGAGTTGAGATTAGAACGTTTAGAAAGAAGGAGAGAAGCAGAGTTTGTACAATTTTCCAGGCTAGGTCCATCCTTTTGCCACCTCACTCTTAACATGGCCCAGGCTTGGCCTTTTTTTTCTAGAGTCTCTGATTAAAAGTCCGGTAAAATATGCCTAGGGTTAGTCCAAAGGGGGCTTCCACAGAAAACTCTTCACTTTTTAAATAAGTATTTATTTACGTTGAAATGTATTTCACACGTTTATTGCGAAACAGCAAGATCATACGCCAAAACACAGAAAACCGTTTAATGGACATGTATTTGCCATCCATCTCCAGAAATGAGACATTACTAGAATCTCAGGAAGTCCCTGTGTATCCCTCCCCTCTCACGTCTCTCTTCTTTGATCCACAGCAGTCCATAACCAGTCATCTGAGTTTGGCATCAATCGCTGCCTTTCGTTCTTGATAATATTCCAATGTGTCTGAGTCTCTAAATGATGTGTTGTGTCCTTTTACCTTGATTTAAAGATCATGATAGAATCCTGCTCATGTCCTCTCATCTATGACTTGATTCTTTTGCTCAACATTTTGACTGTGGTTTTAGTGCCTAAGCGGTTACGCACACATTAAAGAGGAATACAAAGAAGGTACATATCTGCTGCCAAGGTTATAAACCAGAACACAGCCATTATCATCAGTGTTCCCTTTGAGCCCTTTTCCAATCTCTTCCTCTCTGTCCACTGCTGCAGGCTGACTCATGTCCCCACTTCAGGGATAATCATTCCCTTGTGACTTGTCATAAATGCATTTCTATACAATACAACTGTTTGATTTATTTCTGAATTTTATATAAATGGACTCATAGTCTGTGTATTTTATCAGTATGCAATTCTCTTTATTCAAAATTAGAATCCTTCATGTTAATGCGTGCCGATGGGTCTCTTTCATTTCCAGTTCTTTATGGCCTTCTGTTTTAAGTCTATGTCACAACTTATTTATCCATTCCACTGTTGACGGACGGTGAGGTTTTCCTGTCTGGGGATATAATAACAAACGCTGTGAGGAACAAACTCAGACGTGTCTTCTGGTGCATATGTGAGGAGTTCTCCAGGCCCGGGAGTGTAGGCTGGGCATATACATCAGAGGATACATATGTTCAGCATTACAGATAGTGCCAAATTGTTTTATGAAGTGGTTTGTCCCACTTTACATTCCACCAGCCCTGAATGAGAGCTATCACAGTTGTTTACGCCCTACTTTCTATTGCCAATCTGGTGGGTGTGAAATGGTATCTCACTGCGGTTGTAATTTGCATTTCTTTATTACTAATGAATGTGGGCCTTTTTTTCAGTGTATTGGCCATCCCTGTTTTCTCCCATGCGAAATGCATATTGATACACTTTGTTTTTCTACCAGGTTGTTTGTGTTTCTCTTTCTGAAGGGTAAGGACTTTTAATATATTTCATTAACATTTCTCCTTTGTCTGTTTTTTGTTGCAAATATTGTTTAGTTTGTGACTTGTCTTTCACTCTCTTACCGGAACAATTTTATTTTGAGGAGTTAGAATTAATCAGTCTTTTGCTTTATGATTTTCCCGTCTTGTAAACGAAGAAACTCTTTCCTATCCTGAGATCAAGAAAATACCGTTACATTGTCTTTTACAATTTTTGGTAGTTTTCCTGTTTTTCACATGTACATCTGTAGTGCATCTAGAATTTATTTTCCTGTTTTACATGAGTTAGGGATCACTTTCCATTCTCTTTTTCTTCTTCCTTTTTTTTTAAAGAGGATTACCAGTAATTCCAGTGGCAATAACCTTTGCCTGTGACCTGAAATGTGTTGCTTCCATATTTGTTGTCATAGAGAACACTGTCATATGTTGTCATATGTTGTTTCCATAACTCCTTACAGGATCCTTAACTCCTTTGCATTCACCTCTTTGTCTAGCCACACACCAATACCACACTCCCTTAATCACATAGACTTTATAATCAGTCTTCATACCAGGGAAGGAGGCCCATTCTCATATTCTTCATGAGCATATTAGCTGTTATTGGCCCTTTACACTAATATGAAACTTGCCAAGTTTCCACACATACGTGTGCACACACATGCACACACACACATACACACATGCATGTGTATACACACACACACACGCGCGCCTATTGTGATTTTTTTCCCAAGGAAAGGAGACTTATTCATAAGTCTTTGGGTGATGTAAGAGCTATCCACACCTTTCAGGCATGAAACCCAGGTAATCAGGACGTGCGCATTGATTTCAGGTGAAATCTCACTCGAATTAACAAAGAAAATGTCCAAAACAATTGCATGGCCTCAATCTAGAATTTAAGTAACTAAGTCATCAAGCCAAAGTATCCTCCTCACAGAGCCCTGTATAGCAGTGCATTGTAACTGATAATCATCTACAAAACTCTTCCTTTCTTTTAACTGTGTTAAGAACATTTCACATGAGATCTACTCTTTCAGCAAAATTATGAGTGTATACAATACAGTACTGCTAACTCTAGGCCCAATGTTGTCCAGCAGGTTTCTAGAACTTACACAGCTTGCCTAACTGAAAGTCCATACCCACTGAACAGCACCTCTGTCACCTCTTCCCCATGACACCTGGCAACCACCATTCTGTTCCCCGCCTCTGAGAGTTTGACTGTTTTAGATACATCGTGTAAGTGGAATCATGCCACACGTATGTTTCTATGACTGGCTTATTCCATTCAATTTAGTGTTCTCAAGGTTCATCCATGTTGTCGCAGATGGCGGGATTCTCCCTGTGGAGACTGAATAATATGCCGTTGAATGCATACACTACACTTTCTTTGTCCATTCATCCATCGACAGACATTTAGGTTACTAGAATTTTTTGTTAGAATTGCATTAATTCTAAATATCAATTTGAGGAAAGCCTGTATCTTTATAGCATTGTCTTCTAATTCAGGATGATATAGAAAATTGCATCCATTATTTCCTTAAGTATATTTTAATGAAGTTTTAAACTTTTTTATAGCTGGCTTGCACAGTTTTTGTTAGATGTGGTCCAAATCCTTTATACTTTTCTTGCTAAAGTAAGTGAAAAAATGCTTTTCTGACAGTGCTATTAAGTATACTTGAAATTGGCTTTTATATTTTGATTTTGTATCTAGCAAACCTGTAAACTCCTATTGATTCTAATAGTTTTCTGAGCATTCAGCATATATGATCATTACCTAATGATGACCATTTTCCCTTGTGTTTGCTGGAATTATATAGCTATTTATCTTCTTTTGGTGCTTAGCCTACCTATTGTAACATGTATCATTGAAGTCTAACATCAATCAATAGCCTGCTCCTGAATAATACATGAGACTTAGAATTCTTTATCTCCAGATATCGCTTTTTCAACTTATAAGCTCCAGTGGGTCCACGATTTTAGTTCTTTCCAATTAGACATTATTAATGTTTTTAAATAGATTTCTGTGCTTCTTTGCTAACTGTTCTTTCTTACATCTCAGACTTGCCTCTGGTGTCATTTTCTTTCTACCTGGAGTACATCCTGTAGTGAGGGTCTGCCGTAGTAAAACTTGTTTAGGTTTGGTTTGTCTAAAAATGACTTTACTTAATTCTTGTTTTCAAAAAATATGTTTGCTAGTCTTAGAATTCTAAGTTCACAGTTATTTTCTCTCATCATGTTTAAGATATTATCCCACTGCTTTCTGGTTTCTAGTTGTTGCATTAGGAAGTCAGTTGTTGGGGCTCCTGGGTGGTTCAGTCAGTTGGTTGAGCGTCTACTTTCTGCTCAGGTCATGATCCCAGGGTCCCGGGATCGAGCCCCGCATAGGGCTCCCTGCTCTGTGGCAAGGCCGCTACTTCCTCTCCCTCTGTCACTCCCCCTGCTTGTGTTGTTTTTTTTTTTTTCTCTCTCTGTCAAATAAATAAAATCTTAAAAAAAAAAAAAAAAAAGAAGTCAGCTGTTGATCTAAATACCATTTATTTGTATCTTTTTTGGAACCCTAGTTAGACAAGTATTGAGTCAGATACTCTCCCTCAAATCTCTTTTGCACACTTTTCATCTCCTTGTTCCATTCTCTCCAATCTAGGAAACTGTATTTTTTATTTCCAGAAGTTCTCTTGGGTTCTTTGTCAATAATTCCTGGTCTTATAAAAAAAATAATCTTTTTAAGAAGTTGAGGTATAGTCCACACACAAAGTTACATTAGTTTCAGGTGTAAACATAGTGATTCAACAAGTTTATGTGTAATTTGACTTTCACCACAAGTATAGCTACCATCTGTCACCATATGTTATTATAGGATCATTGACTATATTCCCCATATTGCACCTTTTAACCCTGTGATATATTCATTCCATGCTAAATGCCTCTAAAAATGTTATCTCATCTTCCTTGCTCATGTTTCTAAGTGTCTTTTTCATACACTTAAACATATGCAATAATTACACGTCCTGTGTCTGATAATCCAGCATTTTAAGTCTTTGAAGATTTATTCAGCTTTCTATAGATTTGCCAGCTCTCATTCATGTGCCTTATTTCTCTGTGATTTTCATGCTTGTTACCTATGAGCTGTTTATCATCCTTAAAACTTTTCATTAAGAGTTTTTTGAAGATGGGGTTGAATTTGTGCACTTTAGAGAGGATTTATTTTCCTTCTGCAGATCACCTGGGCACATCATCAAGCAAAGATGAGCTTAAATGTAATTATTGAGGGTTTTAAAAACGTATAGCTGTGGTAGTATGGTTACCATAAATTCAGGCTTAAGTTAGTGAATTCACAGCAGAGAGTTTTTTGCCTTCCAACCAACACCAAGGTCAAGAAAAGCAGGTTTCTGTGCATCCATTTTGAACTTGTTTTTGTTTTTTAAATGTTGATCACTCACTTGGAGCATATGGAGCCTATGGGTTTATAGCTTTATTCTGGTTTTCCTATTAGACTCTTCACCTTTTGTGGGTTCAGGCTTCTTCTTTTGCTTCTCACGCTCTGTACAGCTATGAGAGATGGATCTCAAGGAAAAAGATTGTGTTAGAGACCCTTGGAACAAAAATGAGCTTTTAGTGCTTGATTACCTTACTGGATTACTGTTTTCAGTTCTTTTTTGTTCCCTGAGGATTCCTTACTAGTATATCAAGTCAATCATGCATTTCAACACACACACAATTTATCAAGCATTTTAGTTGTTTTTGTTATGAGGTTTTCCATACCGCTGTCAAGAAACCTTTTTAAACACTTTTAATTATGATACTAAATCATCATTCGCATCACCTTTGGCACACAATCTTCAAGCTTGTATGTAAAGCTACTTAACATGGGTTTTATGTGTATATGTATTTTAAGCTATATACCAGTTAAAACAGAAAACTGATGTGTATGATAAATCAGTAAAGATCTCTAAGGTTATGGTTACTCTTCTTCAGGGTAAGAATATGAGAAAGCCATTTTATTAGTTACTGACTAAATAAGTTCTGATAATAAGGATCTCTGAGGCGAACCACATTTTCTGCCCATTTGTGCAGTATTTGCTCTGTCCCACCGTCCCAAACCAAAGGTTTACTTTTGTGTTCAAACACCTTGTCACATCAGCCTAAAAACATCTACTACTCACTGTCTACACCAGCAAGAATGATGGAGTTTTACTCGCATCGTATAAGTAAATAACAAATAGTATTATTCATCCAGTGAATTTGGTAGGTTGCCATAAAACAAAAGTGATCAAACTTGCCCTGTGTCAAGGATATGGTTTTTAGCAGGAGATAGTTTCAAAATTTTGGATAACAGAGCTATTTATCCTTTTCTGCTTTGGGTATATACACAGTTTATATTGGATTGAAGTTACCTGATTATGCTACCAAGCAGTTGAGCATTTGAAAAATCTTAATCTCATTTCGATGTGTATTTTGTAACCGGGGCGAAAGCTACACGTGTACACATATGAGAAAGAAGAGAGCACTGCAGCTTCATTCTCAAGTTATTCTAGAACTGGTGCGCTAATGTGTAAGAACGAACATGAAGTCGGTGCCCACGAGGCTTGTACTGGAAGGAAAACATGGACCTCTGCCGAGACGGAGAGCCCAGTAGTTCTTGCGCTCACCGGTGACAATAAATCCTTGATATCACTGAAAAAAAAAATATGCATAGATCATCCCAGGCAAATGTGGGTCTGTTCGGTGTGCCAGCCTTGAGTCATCTCACAGACGGCTTATTGTCTTTCCTACTTACACAACTTTCTCAGCATATGCCAATTATTGTGCCAAAAATAAAAGCCAAGCAAGGAAAGCATTAAAACTGCAGAGCCATTCCAAGTGCAGAATTCCAATTATCAAAGCCTAAACACAAGCCTTTTATTAAAAAATCCACTTTGATCTGCTCTGTAATTGGCACACTTTCTACTCAGTGACACTGGCAATTTAGGGTTGCGTTTCTAGGTTATTTTTCTTTGGCTAATAGTAACAGAACATGATAGCAAGTGGAGCGCTCTGGTCAGTGGAGACAGAGTGCTGGATGAGAGCTTGGACCTACCTCAGACTGGGGCTCCTCTGCCATTTGGGGGTGCCAGCTTAGCCCATGTTTTGCAGAGGTTTCTGGAGACCAACTTGTTTCAGTACTAGCTCATCAAAATGCATCTCAGTGATTTTTCTGGCTACCAATGGTCCTACGTACCCTAAATTTTCTGCCAGGAGTGTCGGTCACATCAGACTGTGGCCCATAAAAGTAATCTCGTTTTCTGAATTGATAACTGATGACAATAAGCGAAAGTGAGCTTATGGAAATTTTACATTTTGCAGTATAGTGAGTTCCTCGTATAGAATATATTTAATTATTCTTAATAATAGAAGAGAAGTTATAAAAATCTCCCCAAAACCCTCAGTATTGAAGTTAGAACACTAGGGCAGGGCATGATTCCCATTAACATCCAGGTGAGTACATAGGAGCCTGACGTTTTCTTGGACTAGAATGGTGGTTGGAGGAAACTGGTTCAGATAGGACAGTAAGAACTGTGGCTTCCAGGCCATCTTTCCAGAAACGGCACAGGTTCTTTCATCGGAAGATCAAACTTTGATCAGCAACATGGTTGTTAAAGGTATTCTTTCTAAATGCAGAACTTCTGCAGATATTAAATCCATACCTGATGGTCGAAGAGCTGAGGAACAGGAGTAGGACCGTGGAATCTCTATCAGTGTTCCTGCACAGGAGCATTCTAAATATGCACTAGAGTACATCTCCCACAAGCCTGCAGAGTCATTACTAATATCCCCATTTTACAGAAGAGGAGGCTCAGCTCTATAAAACCTAAATGACTTACCTTGGGTCACATTCATCCGGGAGGAGGAGCCAAGTAATTTACCTAAACTGAGTAGCCAGAGGTAGGATTTTTCCTTGGTTTCAGGTGTCTCAACCTCCCAACCAGTGTGGATTCAATGAATCTCTATTTGATGGAATTTCTGACAGTGAGAGTGAAGTACATAATGAAATAATAAGTTCAGTAAGGAATTTGTCAGTAAAAGGGAGAACAAAAACAGAACAAAGAATCGATAAGGAAATTAAATGAGGGGAGGAATTTTCTTAATTTGGGGGAGAAACTCATGCAAGGCATAAATCCCAAGAGTCAGCTTCCCTAACCTGTTTATGCTTCATATATGAGGGTATAACGTATATTAATGGATGCCTTCTGTAGGCCGGCCCCTGAGCTAGGCACTGGGAATATGAGAGTTGGTGTAAGAGATAGGCACCCATCCTTGCCTTGTTAGCTTCTAACCCAAGAGGAAGAACCAGTCTGAAATGGGGAGCACAGTACATGAAGGTGCTCCGTGAGTCGTTGTGGGCTGACCACAGTGACGGTATGGGGCTGGGTGGTCTGGAAAGATCCCCGAGGAAGTGCTGAAGTAGGGATCATGCCAGGCAGATGGAAAAGCATGCATGGTGACTCTGACATGAGCATTTGAGGAATAGAACATTCATGAGTGTTCTGAGCACAGCAGAGAGAGCATCGTGGGGAATGGCAGGAATGAGACATCTGAGGCAGGAGAGGCCCAAGCACGTCCATCCTATGGAGGTTAAAAAACACCGAACTTCATCATAATCACCATGGAAAGCCATGGAAAGGGTTTCTGTGGGACAGTGACAGTGTCCATTTTTATGATTCAGTTCAGAATGGGAACTGGATTAGTAGGGAGACCAGAGGAGTGATGCCCTGGGACCCTCCATAGAGAGTGGAAAATGCCCGTGGCAAATGCCGGTGGCTCGGAGGAGAGAAGCAGCAGTGACGATGGAGGGCAGATTCAAGAGATATTTGAAAGGCAGACTTCGCAGACACGGGGAAGGACTAAATCTGGAGAGAGGAGGGTGATTTCAGAGACAGCTCCCACATTTCAGCTATTTCATAGTTTCCTTCCCTCCTACATGTTGGAACCCTGCAAATACCTCCACATTCTTGACTTTCTTCCACAATGAACCCAGTCGGGACGGAAGGGCGTCCAGCCAGTGGGAGACTTTGAGGGACAAGTGAATGTGTGAGCGAAGGAGTGTAAGGCGATTTGGAGCTTTTTAAATAATGAGTACAACATCATTTCCTTTTATTTTTTTTCCTCCCTCGGAATCAAAATAGGAGAACTCGCTGTGAAAGAACCCAAGTTTCTCGATTTTGAAGTCAGACATGAAGTACGACTCATCGTTTTAGCGGAAAGTAGAGGGCACAGAGCCTATAGCAAAGTAGTAGTCTTGATCCAAGATGTGAATGATAACTTCCCCTGCTTCGAGGAAAGCATTTACCAAGTGTCAGTGTCTGAAGGCCGGTTCCACGATGCTCCCATCATACGGGTAACAGAAATGCGTTTTGTGTATGTGTATGTGTATGTGTAAGCGATGAGAATTATCATCAGTCTGCATCAGAATTTCTAGAGCCTTTTTCTAGGACATAAATTAAGTGTGTCTAGGGCATGTAAATGTTTGGAGAACTGGATGAGACCTTAGTTCAAGGGAAGTCTGGAGTTTCTGAGTTCACTCTTCTTCCTCTCTTCATCCCGTGCAGTTAGTGCCCACTTGCTTTCTCTAGGGACTCTGCCCAACACTAGCAGGGAATCCACAGGGGCAGAAAAATCAGCTCAGCCTATCGTGGGTACAACTTAGAGGGGAAGTCAGGAAAGTAAGCACAAAACTTAAATGCATATTAGTCATGTTAAATAGAAGTGCCCATTTGATGTCATGAGGGAAGAGAGGAGATAGAGACTCTTCCAGGAGGAAAAGCATGAGACTTTGCAGAAGAACAGTATTTGCACTTGGACTTCGAGGGCGAGCAGGTACTCGCCCATTGGAGCTGCAGCTAGATGAGCGTGGACGGAGGCACGGACCCATGGAAGAGCTCCCTGGGTTTGAAATGTGCAGACATTTCACGTGAAAGGCACAGATCCACTGTTCCCAGGCCTCATACCATCTAGCAAAAAGGCCTAAGCCAGGAAAACAAGGATCTCTTTTTAAGGCAGTCTCGTTCAGGCTCTAAGACACACCCTTGATAGCCTCTCTTACCTGCTTCAGGACTCAGACCCAGTTCTACCTTTCCCTTCACAGTTGAGTTGCTGCTTTGTCGTCAAGAACCTGGGCATTAGGAAACATACAACCTCTTGGGAATCTGCCCAGGAAATATAAAAACCCTTTCCTGGCCAAGTCAGTAGCACACCAAAACATTCCCTCTGGCTTCTCTAACTAGATCAACTGCTGTGAACCAGCACCTGACAATTACCCCAATTCCTGTCCGGGTCAATGGGGTCAGGGAGCCAGATGATGTGTTAGAAATAATACCTCCTGGATGAGACCTCCCACAATGCCCTACTTTGTGGCTACCTCCACCTGCCTCTGGGGAGACATGTTCCTTTGGCCTTCAGCCCAGTTCCAGATGCACAAGTACCCAACAAGACCCATGGAGTCTTGGCCATGTTGGAGTCTTGGCTCTGTGCCCCCTGCATGGTCCAGGATACCAAGGATTTCCCCCACTGTTTTTGCAGACTTGTATGATGGGGCCCTAATCGGTCCAGTCTCCAGCCTTGGTTTTGGTTTCAGCCACAACTGAAAAGGAGAGGGCATTCACTTGCCCCATCTGTATCGCTCTGTGCAGTGATACCTGTGTACGGGGGATGACAGAGGCCTCCAGGGCCGCTGTGGGGCCTGCTTTGTCACAGAGGACCCCTGCATCCGGGCCCTGTGCGTTGCACCTTTTTATCGTTCATGCTTACCTAGGATAGAGATAGAACGCTCCATGTGGAATGCAAGACGCCAAAGACATCCTTATTTTTTTTTTTTTTAAGATTTTATCGATTTATTTGAGAGATAAAGAATGAGAGAGAGAGAACATCAGAGAGGGAAGGTCAGTGGGAGAAGCAGAGCAGGAAGCTGACTCGGGACTCAATCCTGGGACTCTAGGATCATGACCTGAGCCGAAGGCAGTCGCTTAACCAAACGAGTCACCCAGGCGCCCTAGAAGATACCTTTAAAGACCAGGTACAAAAAAGGGGCAGGAGCCTGCCCCACCAGTACCTCAAATTAGGTCAAACTTCAAGAAGACTGGGTCACGGATGGATACGATGAACTTTGTTCTTTACATTTTTAGATCATTTAATTTTTTTCCCAAGAATACAGAACTGCCATTTTCCTATGTTCTCTTCAGTTAAATAGGAATGTGGAAGGTTCTGGAGTTCTAGCACTTGTGGTAGTTCTTGCTTTTCCCATCACACTCCCCATTGTCCCTGTTTTGGTTACAGCCCTGCCGACTTCTTTTAGGAACTGCCCGTCCTCTGTCAGCGGCAGGCTTGCTGAGATTGTCGGTCAAGGTAGTGACATGTTCTCTGTCCCCTGCCAGATGTGTTGTCATCTGACTCGGGCTCCTGTAGGTTTTTTCTCCCCAGGATTTGAGACTTGATGGTAAGACACCAGCATAGAGGTGCACTAGAGCTGATTCATTTTGGTGGCCACAACGCAAAAGAAACTGTGCCCCTGGGTGGCCCAGGTTCCTGGCCTTCACCCACACACTATGTTTCTGAAATATTTTTCCTGGTTAAGTTAGCCATAGTGGATATGTGCTGCTGGCACCCTAAAACCCTAACAGGCTATACCCCCTGGGAGACCAAAGTAACATTTTGAGGCATATGGTCCCGGAGGACATGATGGATTTTATTCTGCCCAGACGTACATGAGTACCTTTCCCTCGGGACCTCGAAGGAACTGTGTATTGCTGCCTTTCTTTACTAAGTAGCTAGTTTGTGTGCCCTCCTGATGAGGTCCTCGATGTCCTACTTGGGCCATTCAGCATTCCCTGAGATGTGGCAACAGCGTGAGGGATAGATTGAGAGCAGAGGGAGTTCTAGGCAAACACCCATCAGGATATCCGTGCAGTCACCCAGGAGAGAGACGATGGGAACATGAGGTCAGGCCAAGGCTGAGGGGTACAGAGGATAAAAATAAATAGAAAAAATTTTAATTAATTGGTCAATTTATTCATAAGCAAAATCTTGAAATCACTAATAGAATTAATTTTTTTTTAAGATTTTATTTATTTGACAGAGAGAGACACAGCGAGAGAGGTAACACAAGCAGGGGGGAGGGAGAGGGAGAAGCAGGCGTCCTGCTGAGCAGGGAGCCCAGTGCAAGGCTCGATCCCCAGATCTTGGCATCATGACCTGAGCTGAAGGCAGATGCTTAATGACTAAGCCATCCAGGCACCCCTAAAAGAATTAATTTTGGATTAAAATGTAATGCAGACTAAATAATACATCTTCATGGAGGATGATGCAAGACTTTTGTCTCATTCTCAACATTACTTTGATAATTTACTAAATAAGTCATTAGGATGTATATTTGCTAGCGCTAAATCGAGGCTGTTTCATTAATTAAAAATCCTTCTAAAATGAGACTTTTTTTTTTAAAGATTTTATTTATTTGACAGAGAGAAACACAGCGAGAGAGGGAACACAAGCAGAGGGAATGGTAGCGGGAGAAGCAGGCTTCCCGCCGAGTAGGGAGCCCGATGCGGGACTCGATCCCAGGACCTTGGGATCATGACCTGAGCCGAAGGCAGACGCTTAATGACTGAGCCACCCAGGCGCCCCCAAAATGAGACTTTCAATAAGATATAAAAAATTCTACGTATATAGGCCTATTTTACAGGCAATATTTTAAGCAGGAAAAAATAACAAATTAAATCCGACCATCTACAATGTAGAGATTTTTTTCCTTTTCTGGTACTGGCATGAATCTAAATATAGTTGGAAATCTATTCAAGCAAATTAAAAATTTTTTCAAGGCCACTACCTCATTTTATTGTACTTTATTTTATTGCCCTTCACAGATGTTGCATTTTTTTTTTTTTTTTTCACAAACTGAAGGTCTGTGGTGAGCATGCATCAAGCGAGTCTATTGCTACCATTTTTCCAACAGCATTTGCTTTCGTTGTATCTGGGTCACAGTTTGATAATTCCTGCAGTATTCACGATTTTTCGTTTTTATTCTGTTTGTGGCAGTGATGGTGATCAGTGATTTCTTGAGATGGAATCTTTTCCTGGTGAAGATGCTGCAAAAATTGTTGAAATGACAGTAAAGGATCTAGAATATTCCATAAACTTAGTTGATAGAGCAGCAGCAGCAGCAGGGCATGAGAGGACTGGCTCCAATTTTGAAAGAAGTTCTCCTGTGGGTAAAATGATACCAAACAGCATCACATGCTATAGACAAATCGTTTGTGAAAAGAACAGTCGATGTGGCAAACTTCATTGTTGTCTTATTTTAAAAAATTGCCCCAGCCACCCCAACCTTCAGCAGCCACCACCGTGTTCTGTCAGGAGCCATCAACAACAAAGCAAGACCCTCAGGTCACAACTCGCTGAAAGCGCAGATGATGGTTAGCACTTTTTAGCAATCAAGTATTTTTAAATTAAGTTATGTACGTTGGTTTTTTGTTTTGTTTTGTTTTTTAGATATAAGGCTATGCTGTTGCACACTTTTTAAAAAAAAAAGATTTTATTTATTTATTTGACAGAGAGAGAGAGATCACAAGTAGGCAGAGAGGCAGGCAGAGGGAGAGGGGGAAGCAGGCTCCCTGCTGAGCAGAGAGCCTGATTCAGGGCTCAATCCCAGGACCCTGAGATCATGACCTGAGCCGAAGGCAGAGGCTTTAACCCACTGAGCCACCCAGGCACCCCATGTTACACACTTAGTAGATGACAGTATAGTGTAAAAACTTTTATATGCACCAGGAAACAACAAAAAAAATTCATTTGACTTGCTTTATTACAATATTTGCTTGATTTTGGTGGTCGGCAACTGAACCTGCAATATCTGTGAGGTATCTTTGTATTTTTGCTTCTTGCCTAAAATTGTAGTTCAAAATATGCGCTACACCTACAGAAAGTTAGTTGAAAGTCCTTTGAAAGAGCCTGCAGAACACTTTGCTAGATTGTAAATGTAAGCCTCAGTCATTTGTTGCTGTTCCTTTGATCATTGTTTCTAAGGGGCATTTGGCAAAATCTGTGATTCTTTCATCATGCGTTTGTCTGAAAAACAGTCTTAACCCATCTCACAGAGTCAGTCCTAATCTAATGGAAGAGCTGCTTCCTCACAGGTTCTTGCTGCGGACCTGGACAGTGGGATGAATGGCCTGACCGAGTACTCCATTCTCTCCGGCAACCAAGGGGAAGCGTTCCACATTGACTCGCGGAGCGGTGTGATCACAGCAAATGGGGTTCTAGATTATGAGCTCACCAGCTCCTACAGGTCTGTCCCAGATTCATATCCCTTCGCTCATGTATTCTGCTTGTTTTGGACAGAATTGTTGCTTTGGCCATGACTTCCTGTTATAGAAGCTTCGTTGTAAAATTTGTTGCCCTTGGATCCAACCTATGGTCACTCTTCCATACACTGAAGGAGTCTTAGGAAGTAATTGCTATTTGGAAAAGGTGACTACACCAGAACTTTAGGGTCCCTTGTAGTTCTTAGCTTTTATGAATTTTTGATGCTATTAAGTACCAAATGAGAGCCATTAAAAAAGACAGTATTTGCAAAATGCCTACCGAACAATAGAGCACTTTGCAACTATTTTTGCTTCTTATTTTTAAAAATAGTGAAAGCTGGGTGACATTTCTCTTTTTAATTCTTTACTCAGTTTCCTGGACAAAAGTACAACCTTGTCATCAGGTTCTTATTACAGTACCATGTTCTGATAGGAATGATCTGTCGCAGCACACATTCAACACTAATTATATTTTGTCTAGAGTTTAAAGTGTCTGGAATTATGCGGAATTCTATAAGAGAGTGAATAGCAGTGTCGCAGGTCTTCTAATTATTTTTAAAAAATCACTACTACAAAGGTCTAGCTATACATACAGATACATTTATGGCATCATCGTCTAGAAAAGAAAGAGGAAAAGACTCTAAGGAACCAAAAATGTCCGGGAGTGGGGATTGCCTCAAACATGGCGGCTCAGCCTTCCACGGACAACCACCACCCTTTGACAAGAGAAGGCGGTTTCTCTGTGAGTGCCCCTGAGGAGAAAGCCTTACCTATATGAATGGGTGGGTGGGGGGGAAACAACAAGGTTCATTCACAGCTAGGTCCATGCACTCCATTCTTCAGGCCTGTTGGAGTCCAGGCACACACGTACACCAGGATGGCTTCTGGAAGAAAACCTAAGCAACTCAACCTTGTCAGTCTCTGGAGAAGTGGTCGCAGGGGAAATTGGGGTCAGAGGTTTGGCCTTCTCATTGGGCGTCTCTGTATATTCATGTCATATTTTTGTATGTTCTTCCAAAAGGCCTTGCACATACAGTGGCTCTTTTAATCCTTCCAGTCGTCTCCTGAGGAAGCCGAGTTAGGCATTCCCTCCTGCACCACTAAGACAACCAACACAGGGCCCACAGTGGCTTGGGGGCCCCAGATCCATTTAGTGACCCATCAGAGGCACAGGCCCCAGTGTTCTGATGTTGACTCACCCTGTTTCCACTGTAGGAGCTGCAGAACAGACCTTCCACGTGGGGAAAAAGCAGGCAGGCAGGAGACCTGAGTGCCAGTGTTCTCTCAGGCCAGACTGCTTTCATGTTTAATGAAGAAAGGGCAGTAGACGCGTGGGGCTGAGCGGCGAGAGCCGATTGCAATGGGATCTGTGACAGGGCCGACTGGATTAATTAACCTCTGAAAACCTTCCCGTCTCTACAGAGTGGACTGTTTCGTTCTTTTTGTTTAATATATTTCAAAATATGACTTCAAAAGCATTTTAAAAGTTTAAGACCTTACCCTGTATTAACGAGTAGGATTTTTTTCAGTAATATTTTAATACAATCAATTGTTATAATGCTTATTGTATAAATATTAAAACCGGCTGTCTAAATATGTTAAGACCCATTGCGGCCACATTGTTTCCTCAGGCACCGTAAGCAGAAAGCCCTTTTCCCCTCTTGTAGATGACTGCAGCTCAGTCTCAGCCTGGTCCCACCTGAGTGGTTACAAATTCGGAGATTATCAGAGGTCTGCTGGGTTCCAGGAACTAAGCACTTCCGGATCCTAACAGCTTTCTGTCCTAATGTTCTTCTTATTCAGTGGAGCCTAATTAGCAATTAAACCGGACTCCTCTAAGCTTTTTCCTATTTGCGTCACTGTTTCAATGTTCCCAACGTCTAAATTGGCCCCCATATTTAAAAGTGCCCCTCTCCAATCCCCGTGAGGAAGAGAAGTAGGAGCTGAGAGAATTTTAACTCTACACACACTGCCACAGAGAGATACAGAGACAAATCCCCTTTCCCCCATCCCCCGCCCACACACACAGTCTCCACTGGCACCAAGGCAAGGATATATTTTAAACCTCCTTCCTATTCACATTCTCCCCTTCCTTACTCCCTTATGGCTTCTCTTCCTCTTTAGTGCTTTCCCTAATATTTCAAGTAGCGGGAAATGCAGGATGATTGTCTCCTGGTCCCCTTCATGGTTAGGGGACGCTTTGGAAATGATACCATTCCGCTTTTAACTTTACTTCTGAAGGACTGGTATTTTGTCCAATTGAAGAAAAGCTTCCCAATTCTAACTCTCTCTTTTACAATATAAAACGGGGGGGGGGGGATATTCTGTTCTGATTATAGTCAATATACTAGAAATAAAAATTCAATGATCTTAGGCCACATTTTAAAGCCACATATAAGCAAACTCAGTGGAGAGTGATGACCAACTCTAAAACAGGCCTTAAGTTCTATCTGACTGACATTTCTGAATTTTAAAAACTGTTTACTAAATGTGAGGCCGGGGATGTAGAGACGCATGCAAGTGTTCATGTGTTTAGGGAACTCAAAAATCAAGAGCCATTATGACCCATGGCAGGCGGCATATTAATAATCACAATAGTTGCCATTTATAGAGTTGCTTTATGTGTCGAATTCTCATAACAGATTAAGATTTACAGAAAGAGGAAATTAAAGTTCAGAGGCTAACGCTGTTTGCCAAGAATACACAGCTAGTAAATGGGAGAAGTGGTGGGACTCTTGCCCATGTGAGTGCTCCTGGTAGGGCTTCCTACTGTATATGGTGAATGCATCTGCCAGGGCCTACCTGTGTCTTTATGAATGTGAAACAGGGAAGAAAAGCTTTAGGCAAGTAAGAGTTAAGTGAAAGTTTAAATATTCAATTTCTGTGGCATAAATATTCAAGTTCAAAGAGCAGTTGTTGCCAGGAACGACGCTTAACTCAGACTCTCCACTGAGAGCTCATTATGACCGTGAGAGAAATACTGAGAAACCATTCTGTATACAAGGTGGGAAGTTGGCTGAGATGTTCATTATCTTTTCCAAAATACATGACTCATCCACCCTGTTTTGTTGACTCTCCATGAAAAGAATAAGACTTTCAGGCCCAAAGCGGGAAAGTCATGGACATGCAAGAGTGTTTATCAGGTATGTTTGGAAGTAACAAGTGGTGCAGTGCACCCGAGAAGCACCTGAGTGTGGGGTCATGAGAAAGAGGCTGGGGTTACAGCGGAATAGGAGGAATGTGGCCAAAGGTACAAAGTTTCAGTTACAAAATAAATAAGTGCTGGGGATGTGACCTACAACACGATGACATCGTTAATGCTGCGGTATGGTATAGTTAAGAGTTGGTAAGAGAGTAGTTTTAAGGGGCGCCTGGGTGGCTCAGTGTGTTAGGCATCTGCCTTCAGCTCAGGTCATGATCCCGGGGGTCCTGAGATCGAGGCCTCGAGTCAGGCTCTCTGCTCAGTGGGGAGTCTGCTTCTTCCTCTGCCTCTGTCCCCCTGCTCATGCTCTCTCTCTCTCTATTTTAAATAAATACATAAAATCTTTTTTAAAAAAAGTAGTTTTAGGAGCTCTCATCACAAGAAAAAGCCATTTCTTTCTTCGTAGCTGTATGAAATGGTAGATGACAACTAAATTTTTGTGATGATAATTTCACAACATATGTAAGTCCTGTCATTGTTATACACCTTAAACTGACACAGTAGTGTGTGTCAATTATACCTTAATAAAATTGGAAGCAAACTCATAATAATCTGAAACACAAAACAAACTAACAACAAACAAAGAGACTGGTAGGTCGCAGGCAAGTCTTGAGGGACTTTATGTCCCATAAAATAGAAATTGTACTTGATTTGGTAAGCTATATAAAAGTCGAAGCAATTGAGGGCATATTAAGATCCTTATTTTTATTTATTTATTTTTAAAAAGATTTTATTTATTTGACAGAGAGAGAGAGAGAGATCACAAGTAGGCAGAGAGGCAGGCAGAGAGAGAGGGGAAAGCAGGCTCCCCACTGAACAGAGAGCCTGATGCGGGGCTTGATCCTAGGACCTTGAGATCATGACCTGAGCCGAAGGCAGAGGCTTTAACCCACTGAGCCACCCAGGTGCCCCAAGATCCTTATTTTTATTTTTATTTTATTTTTTATTTTTTTATTCTTTTTAGATCTTTATTTTTAAAAGACATCTGGTAACAGATGCATTGCAAAACAGGACCAGCATCAGCCAGATTAGTTAACTAGATGAAGGTGGTGAAGGGTCTGCTGATGAAGACGAAGCAGTAGGGATGGTAGGAGGGAACATAGTTACTAATTAATTCAGGTATGGAATCCATAGGAACATGGTCAATCTTCAAATTTATTCAATAAGGAAAGAGATAGAAGATTTCTTCATAGGAAAGGCAGGAATTGGAGTTGGGGTTAGAGTGGGGATTAGGATTGGGATTTTTTTGGGGGAGCATTTTGAGTTTCAAGGCTTAGTGCAAGAACAGAAATTTAGACATTCCTTAGGCAATTAAGATAATAATCTGGAGCCCGGGAAAGAGGTCTTTGTCCAAGATTTAGATTTCAGATTCATCCAGGGAAAATATGTAATGGAATTATCTAGGGAAAGTCCTCAAGATGAGAACTGGGGGGATTATCACTACAGAACCAATGGAATAGATTCAGGGAATGAAAGAAACAGAACTTGGAGAAGATGGTCATGGAAACCACAGGTAGAGGTTGGACTACATAAAAGAAAAAGATTTCAAAATGTGTTTGGATTAGAATCCACTAAAAGTGTTCCTTATTTTAAGGAGGTTAAGGAGATGTTGTATATATTTTTCTTATTTCCACAAGCTCTTTCTTGATCTTTCTGCTTTTCCATAGCATCTTGTTCTTGTTTCATGCCTCCATTGCCTTCTGATAGCTCTCCAAGGATATTAATTATAACCGTTTTTATATTTTCTTTTGTTCTTTCAAGGTCTCTGTTTCTTTCAGGATTATTTTCTTCCTAGTCTGTTCTGTACTGTCTTTTTCATGTTGGAGGCTTTCTGTAAGTAACTAACGATCCTTGGTTCTGAGTGAGGTGACAACGGTCATCAGAGTCTCTGAGTGGGCTCTCAGAGCTTCTCGACCAGGAAGAAAATCGACAACTTTTGCAGGACGATATACAAATGGCAGTATAGAGAGTTCTTTTTTTTTTTCTTTGGGAGGGGCTTTCATTTCTCCAGGGCCAGACCCTCAATATTATTTACTCTGAGAATGAAAATCAGGCATTCTTTTGCCTGGGAGTGAAGAGCAATGGGCAAAGGGACTTGATTGTTCTGCATTTTGAGTTGAAAATAATTGTCAAGCTATTTTTGGCTCAATATCTCACCCGACCCCTTGTCATGTCTTATGGCTGTCATTGGTTACATGGGGGCAAATCCATTGCTCACTCATTCTTATCTCCCTCCAAATGTATTTCAATCTGTGGTTTCCTGTTACCCACTTATATGTAACCACTACCAAATCTGCTTGCATTTTCCAGAAATTTGTTGAAATGTCTCACTACCTCTACCCACCAAAATCTTCTCCCATTTTCTGTTAGCCTTATGGACATATACCTTATTTTAAATTCTTCTGCTATCATTATTGTAAAATCAAAGGAGGATGAAGAGATAAAACCTGTGTTGTTTTAACCAGAAGTCATAGCTCTTCTTTTCATAGGTGTTTCTGATATTAGCTGATATTTTTTTGGTCTTAGAATTTCAGAAAAAACATGTAATTCTGGGTAGACATTTCAGATAATGTTGAGAAGGAATTTTAAAAAATCCCCTTCCACTTTGGTATTTATTAAGACAGTCAGAAAGGATACTACCTAGTCGAGGTCCTATCTCAAGTTTAAGGTGATAAAAGAAGCTTCCTGTGGTTGGTCAAATAGGAGAAATATGCTTTGAATTAGAATGAGCCAGTTCGAAATCTGGTCAGTTTCATTTATAATCTCTGCTGATGTGCTAATCAGGGCCACCATTCTGAAACCTAGAGCCAGTTGGACTGGTTACAACCAAGAGTTTTACAAAGACTGCCAAGAAGCCATCATGGAAAACTTGAGGTCTCACAGAAGATTCTATGTGTAGAATCTTGGTGGATCCGCCTTCCTAATTATTTCATCTCTTCCTCAAGCTATTAAGGAACTGTTTACTTGTCTTTTTGTTTTGAAACTGAATTGTACATTTTCTTCTGTATCAAAGATTCTCATTTTTTTAGGTTGACTTAGCATAAATATATATAGTTGATGTAGGCCCATTATTTTAAGTTGACTTAAAAGCCCTGACACCATAATGTAAAAATCATGGTGACTGCGGCTGTAGCAGAGTTGACAGAGCCATAACTTTGACGTCTTGGCTGAGCTTTTAGGGGACACTGGGGACGGGCAGGCTGCAGAGGCAGAGAACATTATGATCTGTTTATTTTTAGTAAAATATTTCCATATGTACCTGACTTACGTTCATACTAACAAAACAAACTTTCCACAGGGGAAGATTCCTAAGCTCCGGAAGTGTGAAATTCAAGTAGTGGTTTTACTGATGTCCCAGCTCTGATAGCGTAGAAGGCAGCCTGTGTGCTCCACGAACGGTAGATAAATAGGGATTATTTGCTAGTAAGTGGGACTTAAGCCTAGAAAGAGTTGATGCTTATTTCACATCATTTTAACATGTGAGATTGGAAAGATCGACCACTCCTCAGGTAAGCTAAGGAAAAAGAAAGTAGAAATGTGTCAACTTCCAAGACTCGGTTTCTTTTTTTTTTTTTTTTTTTAAAGATTTTATTTATTTGACAGAGAGAAACACAGCAAGAGAGGGAACACAAGCAGAGGGAATGGTAGGGGAGAAGCAGGCTTCCCGCTGAGCAAGGAGCCCGATGTGGGGCTCGATCCCAAGACTCCGGGATCATGACCTGAGCCGAAGGCAGACGCTTAACGACTGAGCCACCCAGGCACCCCCAAGACTCGGTTTCTTAAAGGGTAGTGTCAACCGTGGGCTAAGACTAACACCACTTCTGAGGTAAAGACTGTTTTCTGATGGACAACTTGTGTCATTCCTCAGCTACACTCCTGGAATTTGTAGTGTTTAGAGGGGAGTGAAAACCTAATGGTTATACATTGGGTATGATAGATGCATGTAAGAGAGGCATGTTGAAAATACATAGTGGAGCTTAGACACTTTCTGTGCTCAAGTAGAGCACAGGCTTTCCAGTCAACCAAGACCTGGGCTTGAATCCTGGCTTTGTCATATAATATATTCATAATCTCAGACAAATCTTGAGAAACCATCCCTCAAATATTTTTTAAAAATCAAGTAAGCTAACTCACTTGCCCTCAAGAAACTTACAAGAGAGGCAGATAATTAGTCAGTAAGAATGAAGGGTGATGACTGCTGTGTCAAAAGAATGCGCAGGTTTCTGTGGGATTGAGAAAGTGGCACCCGAATCAGACCGGAAGTCAGAGAGAACTTCCCAGAGATGTGAGCTTTGGAAGATCAAGAGGGTAGTATAGGGACAGGAATTCCAGGCAGAAGCCAAGTCTTTGGAGGTCATGTGGCTCCAGGCTTGGACTGCCTCTTGGAGATATGAGGAGCCAAGGAGAAGTTTTCAATAGGGAAGTCAGATTTTCAATTCAGGATGTTGGATGGAGCAGTTGAGTTGCAGTGTGGGGGGATCGACAGGTACAGATGACACTTGCTGTAGGGAGATTGGTGAACAAATAAGTTCTCCAGATGGAAAGGATATGATGAAGATGAACATTCCAGGTCAAGGTGATAAGGGATGGGGCGCCTGGGTGGCTCAGTCGTTAAGCGTCTGCCTTCAGCTCAGGTCATGATCCCAGGGTCCTGGGATCGAGCCCCGCATCAGGCTCCCTGCTCTGCAGGAAGCCTGCTTCTCCTCCCTCTCCGACTCCCTCTGCTTATATTCCCTCTCTCACTGTGTCTCTCTCTGTCAAATAAATAAATAAAATCTTAAAAAAAAAGACAATGAGAGGCTGCAGCTACAGAGACCAACTTGTCCTGGTTTGCCCAGGACTGTCCTGGTTTAAAAACAACAACGACAAACCCAAAAAACAAAAAACCTTAAAGTCCCATGTCCTGGGAAACCCTTCAGTCCTGGGCAAAGCAGAAGGATTGATCAGCCTACCTGAGGCTCTGAAGGCAGGACTGAAATGATTGAAAACACTGATCCAAGTGTATTCAGGAGGAGAAATCTCTTAAGACTCACAATGAGTTGTGTTTTGGAAGGTTGGTGACAGAAATGGAGAAGTTGAAGACGCTAAGGAAGTTTTGAATTTAGTTGCTGCAGTTAGTTGTACCATCATCTAAGAGAGAAAATCACTGCATGTAAATTCTTTCAGATTGTGGACTTTTCCCTCTACTCTACAATTCTAGCCAGTCATGCATTTTTGTACCTATATTAATCATGCAGCATCCTCTCTGAGTTCTATAGTTTCTACTGATTTTGAATTTGGATCTAAAAAGAATATCAATACAAAGCAATCTCTTTGTGGTTCTATCTTTTGTTGGTACAGTAAAATGGAAATGTGTAGTAATATCCAGGCTATGCATGGTAGGGTGAAGACAATCTGCTTATCCAAAGCATAAGTATTAGTGTTTGTACTTTTTAAGTTGTCCTTGGTAGGAAAGGACTGAATTCTACAGTCTGTCCCCAGAAATGGGCTCATATGTTTTAAATGCCACATGACCCCTGATGGCTTGCTAGATTTGATGCTCTAAGCCTGTCAAAAATAAATACATTTCAGGCTACCATACTTTTTTTTTTTTCAAGATTTTATTTATTTATTTGAAAGAGCGAGAGAGTGAGTGAGGGAAAGAGCACAAGCTGGGAGGCACAGCGGGGGTGGGGTGGGAGGCAGAGGAAGAAGCAGACTCCCCGCTGAGTAGACAGCTCAACAAGGGGCTCCATCCTAGGACCCTGGGATCACAACCTGAGCCCAAGGCAGCCGCTTAACCAACTGAGCCACCCAGGCACTCCCAGGCTACCATTCTGATGAGATAAATTTTTAAATGATGCCATTTAGAAAAAGCTAGGGGGAGAAATAAAAGTAGCTACTCAGCTCATTTTTCAGTTTTCTTTTTTTAAAATTTTTAAATTTTTTTTTTCATTTGTCAGTTTTCAACGAGATATTTGATACTTATGTTGTTATTCTAATTCTCTAGATAATGGATTACATTTTTTAATTCTTTTCCAAACCAGCTTGATTGTGCAAGCCACAGATAAAGGGATGCCCAGGCTTTCTGGTACAAGTGTGATCAAGATACAGGTGACTGATATAAATGACAATGCCCCGGCTTTTCTCTCACCTGAAGCAGTGGAAATTGCAGAGAGTAAGTGTGCTGATTTGGAATCCTGGTGTTATCTCATATAATATCATCTACCAGCCAGGCACTCTGTACAATATGAGTACTAATCCTCATGAACCGTGCAACATGGACTGTTTCCGTCTTCATCTTACAGAATAGAAAATGGATGGCCAGAAGTTAAATATCAGATTTCAAAGACGTTAAATGTTGAGGCTGGGACTTGCCTTTAAGTCGTCAGGAGGCGAGTTCCCCGGGCTCAACCTGCCATTCCACACAACTGCTTTTGTGTGTGCCGATAGTTCTCAAAAACAAAATGTACTCCATGAAGAAGCATACTTTGTTGACTGTGATGATCATTCTAAGGCTCATCTGAGGAGAAGCAACATCCTTAGACTGATAATTCTGTTGGTCTTTGTGGTATATGACTGGCAAGTAATAAGTGAAGGGACGCTCATTGCAGAGTTGTCGTTTTCCTCTAGTGTAAACTCAATTTCAGCATTTACAGAAAAATTTTATCCACATTAATGGTAGAGGTAGAAAATACAAAATTTTACATGATATGCTAATGAATCCCAATTGTTTGGGTCCCTGGGCTCTGTGACTCCATCGTCTGCAATCCCTAAGTTTGTCCACAGTCTGGGGCTGTGCTGGTAAATCCAACCCAACTCTATCACTGAAATTTGCAAAAGCGCTGCCCCTTCTCTTGCCTCTCTCCTCTCACTCTCAGTACTCAGCTTATTCCTAAGATGTTTTCTAACATTTTAGGGTGTTCAGTTTCCAAACAAACTGCCACTCACAGAGGGATACATTTGTAGATGTATAGGGATACTTGTAGATGTAGAGGGATACCTACCAATACTCTAAAATATTCTATAAAGAAAAAATTCTCCAGTTCTGCCTCTCACCCATTTGATATACTTCAATTTGCTTTTACTGAAGGTATTATTCTTAAGCACTGTGCCTTAGCATCAAAATGCAACAATGCTTCCGATATAAACACATCACAAGAACAAAGGGCAAAATCAAAACATATACTGAATAGGGTAAGGAGTGGTTGATGCATCCAGAATGTCAAAGACGTTAATTTTTGTTCAAGCCTAAAATATGAAAATTACATGAGTCTCATTCATAAGGGAACTATTCTGAGTATCTTGCTATCTTCTCTCTACCTGCACTCGTACTTGTAAGCTTAAAAATTAGGTCGCTTTTATGACGTTTAGACTAAGGAACACATGTAGTATGTTAGGCATTTACTATGCCATCTGTTTTGTGATATTTGGGCAGTGAATAATATTAGAGATTTGCTTTTATCACTAGCATGATGTATACTTTGTTTTTCCATAGTCTGGCTAATTTTAATAAATTTCCATAGTCTGTGCCACTCCAAAAGCAGCAATTTTACAAAAATAAGTATAAGGAACTAAGTATTTCTAACTTAGTATACACATATTGTCATTTAAATTTTGCTTATGTTTCAAAATGGTATGCTTTGTATTAATGTTTTGAGTAATAACCTTCTTCCCACCCATATCCCCCATGAATACATGATTTTAAGACAGAAACTACATAAGACAAATAAGTGGCTGAGAATGTTTTTTGGTCTCGGAATTGTGTTGCACGCATATGATAAAAAATGCAATATAAAAATCGAATATACCCTACCTCTTCAATTCCCTACCCAGTGGTAAATTTTCACTTTATTGGGTTCATAAATTCTTCAGAGTTTTTGTTCAGCTCATAATGAGCTTTGCATTAGAAATCATGCCAAGAAACAGCAAATCATGTTGGACTTAAAGTTAAAATGTTTGGATGGAACTATTAAAGAAAAGTGTTTCAAAGGATGGATTTTAATGGAGGCTGACATTGGTCATGACTATTGCAGATTCTTTGCCTGGTGCAGTTGTGACTCAGATATCAGTTCATGATGTGGATTTGAATCCAGCTTTCATCTTCAATTTCGCCAAAGAGAGTAATCCTGGAACCAAGTTTGCTATTGATCGGAATACTGGAGTAGTGGTGCTAGTGAAAACACTGGATTTCGAAGAAGCTACCGAATACGAGCTGTTCGTCCAAATTTCGGATACTGTGCATGAAACAGAGGGGACACTCATTGTCCGTGTGGCGGATGTCAATGATAATCCACCTGTATTTTCTCAAGATTCTTACCAGGTAAAGGGCTTAAGGGGATACTGAAAGCACAGCCAAAGTAGAAAAGAAAAGGGAATAATGTAAGCTTACCAGTGCTGACAGACTGATTTAGGCAGACAGTATCCACAGGTTTTAGTGCCCTAGTTGACGCTGAGGGTTGCATAGTCAATATCCTGGAGCTGTGGAAGGTACATATGGAATGAAAGAGCTCATTCACTTTAGTTTCTTACAGGTGTATAGCATCATTTTTCTTTTTTCTTTTCTTTTCTTTTTTTTTTTTAGTTTGTAGAGATTGGAGTCCAGTTGTTCATAACTATCAGAACTGGCCTAATATTTGCAAAGGTATCAGACAGACACGGTGGTTTGGATTATCACTTAATTTGGGAAAGCTCTTTCTTTCCTCAGCATACTTTTGGAATAAACTGATAAATATTTTCAGAAACAAATCAAGAACAAAACTGTAAAGTAGAAATTTTATTTTTTTAGAGCTTAGTGTATGTTTGTGGAAGTAAGGACAATAATAGCCTTCAACTAAGCACTTGGAAATGGGCTTCAAGACTTGTGAATGTAGCAAATGCATGGGTTAAGTATAAACATAACAAGGGAAACTAACCTAGGTAATGATCTCCTGTATGTAATACTACAGTAGTGGTTTCATTAACTGTCTTCTACCAGGCAGAACTAATTTAGATGGATTTCTTTTCCATAATAAAAATCAAAACTAAATGAAAAATTTTTAACTTTGTTTTTCTGAATTCTAGGACTACGAAATAACGTTCTTAATATATCAACTCTATAAATTACTATGTGTGTCTTCCATAAGCAGAATGAATACAGTGATTTTACTTTCTGGCCCTGCTCATGAAAATGTCTCTAGCCTGTAGGCACAGGCTCATTTCCCTCTTTTTCCCTTCAGGTCACTCTTCCCGAATCGGTGTCTCTGGGGTACTCAGTGCTGACCGTGACAGCCACCGATCTAGAAAGCCATGAGAATGTTTCTTACAGAATCCTGTCCTCTTCTAAGGAATTTTCAATCGATCCAATGAATGGTGAGTTATTTATTGTGGCTTTAGCGTTCTTAGGTTTGGGTTACAGGGTAGAAGCCTGAAATAATCTTTTCCAAATGCTCCTGAAATGTTTCCACCTCACCCCCCTGGTATTATAGATGCCACCCTTCTTATTTCTCTTCACGTCAAATGCTGTGGTAGCAAATCCTGGTGTTATTTCTCTTCTCCAACATCTCAATGGCTGGAAAGCAAAAGGAATTGATTACATGCTGGCAAATGCACAGAACTTCAGAGACCCCAGTGTAGTAAACACCCACTCATCAGTCCAGCCAAGGACAGTTGAGGTAATTATCCCGGGCCTCAACAAGCATCCAAATGAAGGCAAAGGGATTCATTTAGTACTGAGGACTTCGTGTTACGAGAGTGTGGAAGCTTTTTTCCCAAGCCAAGTACATTAAGTTCAGTAAGAGCATAATACAGTCAATAAGGACCAAAAAATTGAAAGGAAAACTATTCGAGCATCTCTACTGAGAACAATTATTGTGTTATTTCAGTTTATTTGATGCCTTCCAAGTTTCTTTATATTTTTATCAGAGAGCAAGTCACTGGTGGTGATGAAATGCTTTCAGGCAAGTGATTTCAGATTAGAATAGTTAAGAATTGCATAGAGAAAGCATACCAATGCGTAGATAGTAAACGTTAAATTTGACATGATATTATGATTAACAAAACATCGTTCCTAGCAGAGCACACTCTAGAAAAGAACAGGGCCTGGGACTTGTTGCATCGTGTGTTCCTCTCTACACACCATTGCATTGTTTCATAAGTGAGAGCTGATTTAAAAATGAAACTCAGGATGACGGATGGTAAGTAGACTTACTATGGGGATCACTTTGCAATATGTACAGATATCAAATCATTAGGTTGTACACCTGAAACTAACACAATATTATATGTGTATCATATCTTAATAAAAAAATTAACCTCAGGATTTCCCCAAAGAAGAATTTAACCACAAAATACCAGTATGAGGTCCATGGAGTGTTCCAAAAGGGAGAAGAAGTAGGTCATGTCACCACACGGCCTGTGGGTGAATGCTAATGTATGGGTAGAAACATGTCAGAAATTTGGCTCTTTTTTTGTCCTCCCTTTCTTTCTGGGGGGGTTGGGGGTGGGAGAGTATAGTGCTCAGATGACATCAACTGCTCTCCTGGCCACAGCCCATCAAGAGTGTGTGAGGTGGTCACTCAGAGCACTTAATTCTAGCAACACTTTTGCTTGACATGCGTTATCAACAACCTTTGCAGTAAGATATTGATTCAAATATTCTTAAAACATTAAATGGAGGCACCTGGGGGATGCAGTCGGTTAAGAGTCCAACTCTTGATTTCTCCGGTCCCAATCTTAGGGTCATGAGATCAAGCCCACGTTGGGCTCTGTGCTCAGTGTGGAGTCTGCTTGAGATTCTCTGCCCTTTTGCCCCTCCCCCATCCTGTCTCCCTCTCTCTCTCTAAAAATAAACAAATCTTTAAAAAACATTCAATTTTATCAGATCATTTGTATTATTTATACAAAAATAAAGTTAAGAGACATTTTCGGCAAAGTCATCTTCAAGTGGCACATATATTTAATAGAGCAAATGCCAGGTGTATTATTTCTGGATCTTAAGTGTTACAAAAGCATAACTATAAAAATTTAAAATTTCTATTTGGATTTACTCTGTGTTGTAACTTAAGTAACAAATCTTAGCAAAGAACTAAACACATTAGTAAATATTTGATAAATGTTTGCTGACAACCTGGGTCTGGAAAATTTAATTTCGCAGCATTAAAATGCTATGTCTTGTATTTCAGGCACGATATTTACTATCAATCCTATATTACTTTTGGACAAAAAATCAACAATTCAGTTTCTTGTGGAAGCCAGTGACGGTGGAATTCCTGACCTGAGGGCTCTTACCTTAGTAGAAATAGAAATACAAGATATGAACAATTATGCTCCTGAGTTTGCTGTAGAATATTATAATCTCAGCTTGAGGGAAGATGCTCAAATTGGAGGCACGCTTGTCACATTTTCAACCACTGACCATGACTGGACCCGTGAAAACACACATGTTGATTATTCCATCATCAGTGGTAATTCACAGAACAATTTCCATGTGGAAACTAGTTTCATTCATTCGGAATATCCTTATAAGCAAGTCGGTTACCTGGTGTTGCTTCAGAGTCTAGATAGAGAAGCCGCTGCCAGTTATCAGCTTGTCATTCTCGCATCTGACCGTGGCTTCCCTCCATTGAGCTCCACAGCCACTGTAGCAATAGAAGTACTTGATGTCAATGATAATCCTCCCAAATTCAACAGTCTGAAATATCATGCCCATGTCAGGGAAGGTACCCCTCTGGGGAGTCACATCACTGTGGTCTCTGCAAATGACTGTGATGTGGGTTCGCATGCGGAAATCACCTACCACATCATCTCTGGAAATGAGAAGGGGCATTTTCACTTGGAAGAAAAAACTGGAGTTCTTTATTTGATTAAACCTCTGGATTATGAAGAAACGACAAAATTCACTGTAACTGTTCAAGCTTCAGATGAAGAAAAGAAGCATTTTTCTTTTGCACTTGTGTTTATCAATGTCCTGGATGATAATGACCACGCACCTCAGTTTATGTTCTCAGACTTAAATTGTGTTGTTCCTGAAAATGTGCCTGTTCTCTCCACCGTATGTTCCGTAAATGCTTTGGATTTTGACACAGGTCCATATGGAGAACTGACCTATTCTGTGTTATCGCCCTGTTCCGTCACCCATGGGAGGCTGCGTGACCATGATCCCTTCGTCATTGACCCTTTGACGGGGGATATTCACACTCAGCAAGTCCTTGATTATGAAAATGACAATAAATACTGCCTCATGGTTCAGGCAAAAGACAAGGGTGACTCAACAGCCACGTTAACGGTTTGGCTGGATATTGAAGGGATAGATGAGTTTGAACCCCTGTTTACTCAAGATGAGTATTTTTTCAACCTTCCAGAGAAGAATAAAGTGAGACAGCTGATTGGCACAGTGGAAGCATCTGATGCAGACGCGGGTATCGATGGAGTCGTGCTGTATTCTCTCGAGACTCCATCTCCTTTCTTTTTAGTGAATAAAACTAATGGAAATATCTATTTGACTGGAGCACCTCCCCTAATAAGAAGTCAGTTCCATGAACAAGACACCATTGAAATGAGAATCATCGCTCATAGCCCCAGAGCGGACTCCAGGTTTGCAGTCTGCACTGTTTTCGTGAATGTGTCTTCTTTCTCAGAAGAACAACACTCAGGAGTATCAGGCAGCAGCTTTTCAGTCAGCCTCATGGTCTCTTTTTTAGTGTTTCTGATACTCATCTTCATTCTAATTGTATTGATTTTAAGATATAAACAAAAAGACGCAGCGAACAATTGTGAAAAGAAGAAAACATCATCCTCCTTAGATATCAGTTTGAGACTGACCACAGAGGGCAGCGTGCTCAAACCCTTCCAGAAAACTAAGGAGGGCAGTAAGGAGGCGGTGCCCTCGGACTCCCTGCCTGAGTGGCTGAGCTTAATAAGTATCATGGAGAAGGACATCGTGAATCTGTACAGGCACTCAAACTCCAGCAGCCACTGCTCTGTGGAAGGAGAAACTGCAGAAGATAAGGAAATCCAGAGGATAAACGAGCATCCTTACAGAAAGGATGCTGGCTCAGCTCTCAGTGACCGCGAGTCCAGGATGCCGGACTCTGGGATCCCAAGGGACTCGGACCAGCTCTCCTGCTTGTCTGGAGAAACCGATGTGGTGGTCACTGCTGAACCAGCAGAAAGGAGCCATGCATTGTTGGAAGAAGATCGGGAGGGCTGTGGCACAACTTGTGTTCCAAATAACGTGTTGCCCCAGACACTAAAGAAGAGAGAGATAAAAGAGAGCATCCAGGCTGATGTAAGGAGAGAGTCCGTCTTGATTTCAGATGATCTGGAAGCAAGGCGCGGGGCTCTTTCCACCCAGAGAACCTCTAATCATGACGTGAGAGGCAACTACCACTGGGATTATCTCCTCAGCTGGGAGCCCAAGTTCCAACCTCTTGCCTCGGTATTTAACGATATTGCAAGACTAAAGGACGAACACTTACAGACCACTGGCATTCCTGAAGAGAAGTCTTTGGTTTTCCCACCACCTTTGATTACCGCGGTAGCCCAGCCCGGGATTAAAGCAGTGCCACCAAGGATGCCAGCCAGAACCCCGGGGCAAGTGCTTCACAGATACCCACACTCCCCACTTCCCTACCAGCTCAGTTCTCTGCCTGAAGCAATGACACCCAGCTTTTCTCCATCTATTTTCCTACTGAGCACACAGACCCCTGCCGTGACCCCACGGTTGTCGCGTGGGGAATTGTCGGGAACACATCTGAGTGGTACACGCCGTGAACTTAAAGCAGAAGACGAAGTTCAAATATAACCTGATGGTGATGTCAAGCACCCGCTCACCATGGGTCATGAACGGTTGAGCGGTTCTTAAGTTAGCTCTTCAAGATTGGTTAAAATGCAGTCAGGGTTTTCAGAACTTCCTCATTTAAGTTGCCCAAATTTCTTTCAGCCTTAATGAGAAGTTACCCCTCTCTTTTAACTTTTATGTTTTGCTCTCAGGACTCAAGTTTGTATATAAAAGTAGTGTGTATTCTATCCTACCTGGTTTTCTGAGGACGCCATGAACTAGCCTGACTGCCAAAATGTTTCTATGAAAATAAATGGAAAATAAGTATAGTGCAGTCCGGTCACATTACTCCTGATTACACTGCTATATCTAAAATAGATTAGTAAAGACTGAATAAGGAATGAATGTAGGACCTAAAATAATGGAGAGGGAGAAATGGGGAATGATAAACTTAAATGTTAAAATGAAGCGATTTTCTGTAGATCTGGTATGTTTAAAGATGTATTTCTCTCCTATCCCCCTATGCCACACTTAGGGAGTTTTGCCATAATTTGAACTTTAATATGGTATCTTTTGGAAATCTAATGAGAAATTAAGAATGAAATTTGTCATAACTGTGCCAAATAAGAAAATTTTTCCTGATCAAGTGAACCAGAAATGCATGTTCCTGATAGAGGGCCAGGATTGAGAGAAGCAATAAGCATACGGTTGACTGCCACCCAAGACATATCTGCTTGGCCTTCTTTACAAACAGAATGAGGATTTTTTTTTTCAATGCTCTTACAACATGGTATAGGTACAGACATTAAATTTTAAAGATTAATCTGCAGACAGTCTTCATTTTCTTTTCTTTGAGATACAGTAACTTTAGGTGTGAAATAATTGATCCATTCAATGTCACTTCTAAAAGTTTGCCTGGATAAACTTATGTTATTAGCTAATACTAAATTTCATAGAGTAATTTAGCATTATATTTTGAAATGAAGATTTTTTTATATAAATATTTCTACTGTAAAAGTTAAGAATGGATGTCAGAGGTCTCTCTCCCATTTGTCCACCTTTAGCTTTCGCTGCCATTAGATGGAGCGATTTGGCAACATGGTTAAAAGAATTGTTTCGTGCAGTTACTGCTTCAGATATATAGTGGTGGTGTGTGGTGCTTACATATAATGCTCTATCCTTCTCCTTGGTGAGCCTGAGAATCCCTCAGAGATTCTTATCCCTTCCAGGAAAGCAGAGATGTTGGTGGTGGTCCAGAAGTCATCCATGGTAGACAGCATGGCCGGGTTTGGGGTAAGTTTAGGATTCAATGTCCAGTCTAGAAGGCATCTGATGACGGTTTTCTTGATAGTGTGAGCTTCTGCTGTAGACATATTTCTTTTATTTTATCGTCGGTAGGCCTCATGTGTAAAATTATGTGAGGGACCTAATTTCTCTTAACTAAAAAACATGGCAGGATGCCATGTTTGATCGCTCATTTGTAGATAAATAATTCTAAGGCTCCCTATGCTGAGTTGTATTAATTATATATCTGCTGAGTCTTAGATTGGTAACAAGTATGTGAAACCACATCAGGATTATATGAAACATGAAGCGTTTTGGACGAGCCTAGAATCCTAGGGAAAGTTATTTAGTCATGGGACAGTTCAATATTAAAGGATGAATGCATGTCTCTCCTTTTCTTCATGGCACACAGGGAAGATTTCATGGTTTTCCTAAAAGAAAAAAAATTAATCATTTCAGTGTTCCAGTATTTATTCTTTGACTTCCTTGAAAAAATTACTTTGAGCAAATAAAAGAAAACCTGTACTGATTTTTTTTTCCTAATTACATATGGAAGTCTTATTTTGCAGCAGATTTATTTCTAGAAACCAAAAACATTTTATTGTTTTTAATTAAACAGGTTCTTCATTTTACTTATGTTTAAAAAAGAGTCATCCATCTCATTCTCCCCTGAGTTATTGGCCTGTGATTTATTACTCATTCCAGACACAATTCTGCATTTTTCTAGACATTTAATAAAAACAGAAGACATGACATATTTAGAGCTCTTCTTTACCCATATCTGGTGGATTTTTAATTGATGACTTTATTATACTGTATCCAATGCCACACCACCACCAAACACTGCTGCTAGTGGGATTAAAACTGAAAATGTGAACACACTAGCTAAGTGTTTGCAATCAATCTTATGTCGGCCCTTTCAACTAGAGTGCTTTTTTCCTAAGTAAACAATTTAATTTGTATAGTTCTCCTTCAAGTTTAATATTAACTTGCCTCATATGTTCTGTGTTACTTTGCTGATCTACACACCGGCTTTAGCACTCTGGAGGGGGTACAGAACTTGTTAGTGGAAAATCATATTAAGCCCCAAATTCATAAGCTATAAAATAAAAGACAGTTGTCTCTTGTGGAATTTTTGGCTGCCTGAAATTCTGGACTTTCTTGTTGGCAGCCTTAAAAATACTGGTGTAAATCAGTACCAAATGGATATCAAAATTCCATGTCCTAGTAGTAATCATTAAATTGGCTTCCAAAACAGATTCCTGGGCAAAGGAAGGGGGGGAAAATGCTGTATCTTTAGGGATTTGGTCATTTAACTGTTCTTTAAGAATATTAAAATGTCCTATAAACTACTGGCTGCCTACACGTACACATGCCTAGTCCGGGATGGCTATCCATTTGAGACAGGATCTGTGCTTCTCAACACCTCCACCCTCAGCTTCAGACCTTGCTGTGTTTTCCACAAGTTGTAGGGATGAAAACTGATTTATTAATCTTAAAACTCTTTCCATCGAACATATTTTGTTCCTTTTATTTTGCCATTTTATGGATAATTTCAGCTAAACAACACAAAACACAATGAAAAGGACCAAAGATGACAATTCACCTCAGAGCAGGGAGGTACATGGAGTGAATACGGTTGGTGGATTCTCATAGGCTATTGCAGATAATGGCACTGGGTTTATCTTCACAACATGGTTTGGTTGAGCTCCCCAATCTATAGCACCATCTCTTTGGTCATAGCGTTAGAATGAGGAGAGTTAGGAAGAGAGTTAAGATGGAAAATCATTCTGTCCAAGAGGAATACCAAGAACAGTGAAGCTGTAGAAGCTTGGCTTATGAGTTTTGGTCATAAGTTTTGGTTTATGCCAAAACTGGGCATCCAGCATGAATCCCCGAAGGTAGATTTCATCCATTGTAGAGGTGGAGGGAGAGAAGGAGGGAAGGCTGGAAGAGGAAATAGAAGAGTCAATCTGAAAAGGAATGGGTTAGGGCACAGGTAGAGAAATGCAAGAAGGCAAAAGGTTGTGACTTGTAAAAACTATTTTTAAGTTTAAGGATTTTGCTGAGTTGTTTGTACATCATAGTTTCATCTTGTCAAGGAATCTCTTTGGGGGGGGATCTCTTCTCCTTCTTCCTTTCTGTTCCTTTCAAGTATCTCCCTTCAATATCTTAAAATTTAGGTTTATCAAGTTGTGAATCTAAAGCTATGTGACAATGACCTGGAATACATTCTACCATGAAAAGGTGAATTTGTTGTGGTTTTGGGGCTCTGTGTGTGTGTGTGTGTGTGTGTATGAATTATAGAATCAAAAATTGGGAATGATTGCATGCTCACTCCACATAACTTTGGCATTGAGAGTGATATAATTTTTAATAGGTAACTTTACACATATACCAAGTAATGGATACTTTAAAAAGCAGTTGGGACAGAATATAGAATGTTAGTAACTAGTCTTTTTTTTTCTGGTAGCTTATCCTTTTTAAAAATGAGTGCTTGCCTGATAGCTGTGATTTATATTAAAATATCACATTTTATATAACCTTTAAACCACAGATTAACACACAAGCATGGTTGATAGTTTTCACATATTGTGAATTTTATTTGAATACTGGTGATATAAATTATTTTGATTCCACATAGATCAAAGAAATGTGTCTATTAGAAACAAAATTATGGCAATCTTTGTATGATCCAGCCCAAAGTGGCTGGAGTTTCAGACTATACCTTTCACTTGTAAACTCAGAACTTGGCTATTTGATGACAATTTAGCACTTCCTACTGTTTTGGTCTACATAATTTTCCTCATTTCACCCAATATATTTGCTAAACCAAAACTGTGAAGTGAGTAATAGAGAGGGAGAAAGCATACCAAATAAATAACAGATGCCCAAGTGCATCTCTTGAATGAGAAAGCATTATTTTGGTTAGAAAGCTAAATACATGGATTTTGTTGTTAGATAGTAAACCCTCAGGGCAAAGGCCTGGTCTCCACTTTATTATGAAATACAGATGTTTCTTAGAATGAATGAGTACATCTGTGAATGGGCACAGGAGGTGGGCGGTAAGGTGAGGGTATGATACATAGACCTTGAACCCATTAGGTGGGAATCCTAATATCCTAATATAGTTCTGTGATTTAGCCAATCAAAAGGCAGAAAGAAAGTAACTGTAAGCTCTTGTCAAAATATTACAGAATCTTTTTGAGAAAATCAAGTGACTAAAATTTTTTCTATAATCTGATTTGTTTTCTCTTTCTCCCTTCCTTACAATATTCATACAGTTCTCGTGAGTTTTAGATATAATAGAAACAAGTTATTGATGACATTCAAAAACACATTGTTTGAGATGGCAACATTACATGACCAAACACATTGGTTTCCTTTAATTTCAGATCCTGTAATAACCATGGATGCTCCATGACTGGCAGAATCAAGTTCTGTCAACATGAAAAGAGAGTGCAGTTCTGTAGAAATGATTAGAATGTTTAAATCAAAATTTATCAATATTTAAAGTAAAAATATGAGGAGTTTATAAAGGGTTTTCTATATGTGCATATACGTAGTATGTGCTGAAAGTGATATTTTAAACAAGTACAGGGTATTTAATAAATGTTTTCTAATGAAGAGGTAAATATGAAGTTGTTACCATTCATAGAAATTAATTCCAGTCATATTAATGAGTAAAAATTAAAATGAAATCATAAGAACTGGAAGAAAAGCACAGAATAGAAGTGAGAAAGATCTTTTTTAAATATAAAAGCAAAGATAGAGTACTAAATTTGAACTTAGAACAATAAAAAGCACTATAACAAGGTATAAGAAATAATAATTGAGAAATGCTTCATAAATGTAATCAACAAATATTTGCTTAGTATCTCCTGTGGTCACAGTATGGATCTGAGAGAGATCCATCCTGGGAATACAGGAATCAACAGAACAGCAAAAGCCAGTGTTGTATTTACAGTGCTTACATTTTACTGAGGGAGATAACAATAAAAATATGCTTTCAAGTAATGTTAAGTGTTATGAAGAAAAAAAGATATAAGGAAAACCAAAGAAGAGATTGACAAGGTGGTAGAGGAATACAGTGGTACTGTTTTGGTTGAATGTTCTGGAGAGGTGTCCCTGGTATGACGCTGTTTGAGTTGAATGAAGTGAATGAGTCATGTAAAGATCCAAGGGGAAAGCAGTGAAGGTAGTACATGTGTCAGCAAGTCCAGAAACCCTGAGGTCACACCATGTGGAATGTTTGGGAAAGTATAAGCCACATGGCCTAGAACCTAGTGGGAGGAAGAATAGTAGGAAATGAGATTATGGAGGAAACTAGAGTTCAGACCCTGTAGGACCTTGTAATAAATGGCTTCAGATTTTGTTTCAAGTGTTAAGAGAAATCACTGGTGATTTTATCTGATTTATGTTTTTAAAGAGTAAGTAGATACTTTGTGGAAGATAAACCAAGGTAGGGGTGGGGAAGTTTAGTGCAATAATAGTACCTCAGTTAATTGGTTATTGCAGTAATCTCAGCTAGCGATGATTATAGTTCATCTTGGGTGTTATAATGAAGGTGAGCAGAGTCAGGATATATATTGAAAGTGGTGTTGCTAACTCTTAGTAATGAATTGAATGCAAGGTTTGGAGAAAATCAGACATGAGTCAGATTTAAGAGAATTTAGAGCTATAGAAAAAAATGTTGGAGTCATCAGACTATGGATAGTGAAGTCATGGGATTGGATGAGGTTACTGAAGGGTAAGTGAAAATATAGAAAAGATCCCAGGACTGACTCCTGAAGCACTAAACAAAAAGTCAAAAAAAGAAGAGGGGCACCTGGTTGGCGCAGTTGAGCTTCTGACTGGTTTTGGCAGGGTTGTGATCTCAGGGTTATGGAATCCAACCCCTGATGGGGCTCCGTTCTCAGTGGGTAGTCTGTTTGGATTCTCTCTCCCTCTCACTCTGCCCCTCCCCCGTCTAAAATAAATAAATAAATACATACATACATAAATAAGTAAATACATAAATATTTTAAAAAAGAAAGAAAGAAGATCCAACAGATAATTCTCAGGCAAAATTATTAAAGAAATATAGAGAAGCAGGGTAGTCCAATATCCCAAAAGCCAAGTAGAGAAAGTGGTTTAAATTGTAGTTGGGGCAACATGCCAACATTACTGTAGATTTAAAATCTTCCCAATCACCTTACCAAACAGAGAATCTAGAACAGTAAAAGTAAAAACTCACAGACATCATTTTTAACAAAAAGTGAAGTCATTCCTACAAATTCTAGAATATGAGCAGATAAGTAAAAGCACCAACTATTAGCAGTAACAGAGGGGGGAACATAGGAATTTCTAATTTTCTTTGAGTCTAAAAATAAAGAATCACCAAAAGTGCTTACCTACTTAAAGAAAGGTCTATTCTTGGAGGAGAAACTTAGCAAGCTGGTCTGAGAATAGCTATCAAAACTGGGAAAGGGCTATAGACCCCCCCCCCCAGCCAACTACAGATGAATGTAGAAACAGTAACATATAAATTATGTTATGCTGGTATGTCCAAGTTACCAGAATTTCCAGAAATACACAACCAAAACTTCTAGAAGAACAGAATCCCACACTAAGTAAAGCCTACTGAAAGTAGACTTTAAGTTTATATGATTAGTAAAGGGAGAGAAGTCCTAGATATAAAACAGGAAATGGGACCAGGGAAAGTAGAAGATACAGTGAGGTCCTACTTAAAAATACTTTTCAAAAACAAGAGAAGAGGGGGCTCTAGAGCCATGAATCTAGGAAAGCTATCCTGTTCTGCCACCACCCCACACAGTAACTTCCTAAAATAGAAAGTCCCACCTCAGGAAAGCATGAGCAACAGAAAATAACTGCAATATAAAATATATTGTAAGCAAAAAGACTAATTCTCTGAATAATGTGCCAATGCACAGTGAAGACACATTGGAAGATATGGCAAAAACGGTCAAAGAAAATTGTGACTTAATATGTCAAAACCAGTTAAAGGAAATTAAGAAAGCTAAAAATTATAGTTTGTATAATCAATCAGAAAAGTTCAGAGATTAAGAGATTAGCTAAGAGGAGGCCATTAAGTGAAAACCAGCTCAATGAATAATTAAAAATAAAAAAATTCAGACGACTAAACTGGAAAGAACAAAAAGCTAATAGACATTAATGAAACTATAGTAAGTGAAACAAAAAATGGAAAGGAAAAAATTAAAAACATCAAATGGAATTGAAAATGGATGGAACTGGAAGAGATTATGCTGAGTGAAATAACTCAAGCAGAGAGAGTCAATTATATGGTTTCATTTACTTATGGAACATAAGGAATAACATGGAGGACATTAGGAGAAGGAAAAGTAAATTGGGGGAAATTGGAGGGGGAGATGAACCATGAAAGACTGTGGACTCTGAGAAACAAACTGAGGGTTTTGGAGGAGCGGGGGTTGGGGGATGGGTGAGCCTGGTGGTGGGTATTAAGGAGGGCATGTATTGCATGGAGCACTGGGTGTGGTGTATAAACAATGAATCTTGGAACACTGAAAAAATTTAAAAAAAGAAAAAATGATAAGAGTTGTAGAATTGATAGATTTAGCAAAATGGAAAAAACTAACACATCTAAATGTAGTTCCCAAAGGAGGAAACTAAAGAAATGAAACAGAACAAATATAAAAACTGTAATTCAATAAAGCTTTCCAGACAAAATCCAAAATTTGAATCTACATATTAAAAAGGCATACCATATAAAAATCAACAAACAGCAGTTAATACCAAGATATATTTTAAAAATCTATTAGCTTCAAAAAGAAAGAATCTATCCTTTGGATCTCCATATAAAAAAGCCATGTTAGGGGCACCTGGGTGGCTCAGTGGGTTAGGCTGCTGCCTTTGGCTCAGGTCATGATCTCGGGGTCCTGGGATCAAGCCCCATATCGGGCTCTCTGCTCAGCAGGGAGCCTGCTTCCTCCTCTCTCTCTCTCTGCCTGCCTCTCTGCCTACTTGTGATCTCTCTCTGTCAAATAAATAAATAAAATATTAAAAAAAAAAAAAAAGCCATGTTAGAGGGAAAGAATGTAAAGTTGACTTACTTTTCAATAGCAGTAGTTTAAGCCAAAATACTATTTTTAAGATACTTGAAGATAATGGAAGCCAAAAATGTGTATCTACCTAAAGTTATCTTTAAGTATATCTGTCATAAGTGAGGTTATGAATAGGAAAAACTTCAAGGAATATTCCTAAAGAATTAACTAGAGAATGGATTCAGGCAACTGAGAAATACTGGGGAAGGTTCACCGCAAGGACATTAAATATATTCAACTGTAGAGTTGGCTGTAGATGTAAAGGGGATAGAATAGTATATATTTAATATATGTTCTCACAATACAAATAAATTACAACTATAAAAAAATGGAAGCATAAAAGAAGAATATGGAAATATAATACTTGCTAATTGTCTTACAGGTACAAGATGGGGGTAAAAGTTACTAAAATTAGAATGAAGATGAAATTTAAAAGAAGAAAAAAGAAACGAAAGGTAAAAACAAATTAATGAGTTAGAAAAACAAGTAAACAAAGAAATCCACAGAGATTATGAATAAATAAATTGGTTTTCTGAAACTCAATTAAATTAAATCAGTTACATAAATATGAGAAAATACAAAACAAAATAGTGTATGAAATAAAATAATATAGAAAATAAGAAATAGCAAAGGGGGAATAATGATAGCTGTCAAGATAAAGAAAGTTAAATCAAAAGACACTTTTCTGCACAACTCTACACAAATTCAATTGAAACCCTAAAGGAAATAGCTAGTTTTCTATGAAAATCTGATTTACCAAAATTAATCCTGGTAAACATAGAGAATCTAAACAAAATAAATTTAAAAGATGAGATAAAGATGTAAAGAATCTTCCCAAAGATAGTTCTATAGTGAAATTTTACCAAACCTTTAAAGATTAGATCAAAAATACTATTTAACCTATCCAAAGCATGGAAAAGTAAGGAAAATAATGAAATTAGAATTGATATCAAAACCTAAAAATATTGCACAAAATAGAAAACTATAGCCTATTCCCATTTATAAACAAATATGAAAAATTCTTAAATAAAACATTAGCCAAAAGTTAACACAACATTAAAACATAATGCATCATAACATCAGGAATTTATTTCAGAAAGACAAAGATAATTAATTTTAAGAAATTTTCATCTAATTGCTTTCATGTTTAATAGCACAGACTAATTTCTACAATATTGGATTATGGTGGAGATATGAGGCATATTGTCTTTTTGTTGGCCTTTGCAGCAAAGAATATATATAATTCATCAAATTTAATAGAACTATGAAGAAAAAATAATACAAACATGCTCTTTAATGGCAAAGGCGCTTAACAAAATTTATGTAAAGAGTACTCAGTAATCATTAATGGATACATCCTTATAAGAGATATTTCCTTAAAATGATATAATGATATGTGACCCCAAAAGCCAGTATCTTCCCCAGTGGAGATACATTGTACCCTTTGCTATAAAAGCCAGGAACAAAACAATATGCTTGGTATCTCCACCAAAATCTAATATTGTAGAAATTATAAATTAGTCTGGACAACTAAACAAGAAAACAGAAACAAGAATTTGGAAAATAGAAGGCTAAAACTATTTTATTTGTATATACTATGTTATCATCTTTGTGAAAAACTCAAAGTAATTGGTGGAAAACTATATAGACAAAGAATTCAGTAAAGTTGGAAGATACAACATTAATATGCAAAAATAAAATCAATATTCTTCACATATATGAACAATATCAATTAGAAGATGAACGGAAAAGAAAATTTCACTTACGTCAGAAAAAAAACTAAGTAAAACCTTAACAATACCTCATATCCATGTGAAGCAAGTTATAATATCTCCTGATGGACAAAGAAGAGACTTAAATAGATATTTTGGGGTTTTGTTTTGATTTGTTGGTCTTCATTTTTTAAAGATTTTATTTATTTATTTGACAGAGAGCACAAGCAGGGAGAGTGGCAAGCAAGGAGCCAGATAAGGGACTTGATCCCAGGACTCTGGGAACATGACCTGAGCCTAAGGCAGCTGCTTAACAGACTGAGTCACCCAAGCATTTCTAAATAGATGTTTTTGAATAGACTCAATACTAAAAAGATGTCAACTGTTCCTAAGTAAATTTATAAATTTAACCTGATCCTAATAAAAATACCAAATTTTCTGGAATTAAGTAATTTGATTATGCAGTTTATTTGGAAGAATAAACAAGAAAGCAAACAAGAATAGCTAGGAAACACTGAAAAAAATATGAGCTCTGTGTGTGTGTGTGTGTGTGTGTGCATGCAAGTGTGCCTGAGAGCACTAACTATATCAGATATAAAATTATATCACAGAGTTTATAATTAAAACAGGGCAGTATTGATGCATGACTAGAAAGACTAAGAGAACAGAAAAGAAAATCCAGAATGAATCCAAGTGATTTCCTGCAATGATGGATTAGCTTGTTAAGTAGCTACTGTCCTGCTGAGAATATGTAAAAAGCTGAGTAATAAGAAGGAAAAGGTAAAGGAATAGTTTTGTGTTTCATGTGTTTAAGAAGCATCAGAGAACTGCCAAGGTAGTGAAGACTTGCAAAAACATGACTCTGGAGAGAAAAGAAACACAGAGAGGTATACCTGGAATACTGTGTCTCAGACCCCCTTGAGACCAAGTGGAAAATATTGAAAGACCAAAAAGTGCTCCTGGCAATTACATGGAGGCAAAAATTAGAGTTAAAGTACTATCGTGAAGGATAGGCCCTACACCAGCCTAATATAAATTGGAACTTCCAGAGTCCACAGACTGTGGGGGGTTGGGCAAGCCTGGTGGTGGGTATTGAGGAGGGCACGTATTGCATGGAGCACTGGGTGTGGTGCATGAACAATTAATCTTGTAACACTGAAAAAATAAAATAAGCATATTTGGGGGAAAAAAGAAATTATAAACAAACAAAAAAAACCCTGGAACTCCCAGACAGCTACCCCAGGAATAAAAGACAAGCATGTGTGAAGCCTGTGGCCAAGGTTTGAATGAAATCAATTACATATTTGCATATGGTGATCTGCCCCTACTCTCACTATTTGTCAAAAGTGATATTTAGTCCTCTATAGAGAATAAAATTATTCTGAACCTTTGTGATTATTCCTAACAATATCCATCATTGAATCCAAAATGGCTAGATGTACTAAGGAAAACGGGACATGACCAAAGCTAAAAGAAAAATATGATAGAAACAGACACACAGGAGATTCATATATTGGCATTAGCCTATGTGGTCTTTCAAATAATTGTTCAAGAAATTGGATGCCATATGGAGAAATTCAGGAGAGATTTGAGCTATAAAAAACTATAAAGCAGAAAAACTACAAAAAACTATTTTTAAACTATTAAAAAAGGAAAAGGAAATCCTAAAGTATGAAATGCCACCACCACTTCATGCCCCCTAGGGTGGCTATAATAAAAGATACAGATAATAATAAGTGTTGGTGAGGATGTGGAGAAATTAGAATTCTCATATACTACTGATAGAGATATAAAATAAGGCAGTCTCTATGAAAAACAGTCTAAGAGTTCCTCAAAGGCTAAATATACATAAAGTTACCATAATAATTCAGCAATCCCACTCCTAGGTACATACCTAAAAGAAATGAAAGTTATCTTCATACGAAAACTTGTCTGTGAATGTTCATAGCAACATTGTTCATAATAGCCAAAATGTAGAAATAACCAGTGTTAATTAACTGATAGATAAACCAAATTCATAGCCACACAATGGAATACTATTTAGCAATTAAAAGGAACTAAGTACAGACATATGCTACAGCACAGATGAATTTGAAAACATCTTGCTAAGTGAATAGATTCAGTCACAGAGGACCATATATTGTATGATTCTATTCATATGAAATGTCCAGAATAGGTAAATACATATAGACAGAACCAAAATAGCAGGGTCTAGGACTAGGAGTATTTGGAGATGGGGATAATCTGCTAATGGGTATGGGGTTTCTTTCTGGAGTCAAAAATATTCTAAACTTGGTTGTGGTAATAGTTGTACACTTCTGTGAATGTACTAAAACCTATTGTATTGTTCATTTTATATAGGTGGATCATATCAACACAATTATTGATATACATCAATTATATCAATAAAGATTGATGCAATAATTATTAAATAACTGTTAATTGTTAAAAATTACTAAAAATACAATAATCAAAATAAAGTACTCAGCAAATATGTTTAACAGATTAGACACAGATGAAGAGAGGATTAATAAATTAGAAGATAAATCAAAAGAAAACCATACAGACTAAAACCTAGAGAAATGTTTGGAAAATATTGAAAAGAGATTGAGATGTGTGGAACATAGTTTAAAAAGTCTAACATGTGTGTAATTGGAATCCCTTTAGGAGAATTGAGAGCAGGCTAGAAGCAATGTTTAAAAAGATGGTGGCTGAGAATCTTCCAAAACTGACATTAAATCACAATTCAGAATTTGCTACAAACCCCCAACATGATAAGAAAACTATGACAAGACACATCAGTGTAAAATTTCTACAAAACAAAAGGAAAAATATTTAAAAGATTCAAAGAGAAATGACACATTATTTTGAAAGAACTAAGTGCATATGGAAATATAACATGATCAAGGCAACAAATCAGATTAGTGAAGAAAAGGAAGAATTTCTTGATAAGTGGGGTGGGGATAAGTGGGGAGACATGTGGAAAAAAAAAAGATCAACTTGATCACTCTTCATACCACATACCAAGATAAGCCATACAAATAAATACAAGTAAACACAAGAAGGAAATGTGTGTATACATTTATAAACTAAAAATGGAAAGATCTCCAACAAGAGTCAAAATCTAGAAGCAATAAGGGAAATGAGTGATAAATTTGACTAAACAATTTGCATGACCAAAAAAATCTCTACACCAATCACAATGTTCAGGAGGATGGATTCTCTGGCTCCATGTTCAACCTTGTGGTAAGAGGAGTAGGGTCATGTGATTGGTAAGCACTTGACAGAGAAAGGCCAGTTCCTGAAATGAACGGAAGTCTATCACCATAAAACTATGAATTAGATGCTGTTTTTTGCATTGCATGTCCACTTTGTAAATATACTTTTTTGGCTAAACCATGAATAGGCCAGTTTTAAGTGGTATTTCACAGGGTAGAGTTTGCTAATATACTAAGTGAAAGGTAAACAAACTTATAATGTTAGTAACTGAATCTTTATTTGGTCTTTAAAACTGGATTTCTCTTGTTCATTTTTAATTACCTTATTTCCTTTGCTGTCATTTCTAATCTGTCATTTATTTTTTTCTCTTCAGATAATGTAATAGACATAATTTGCCCATTGTTAGAATATTAAAGTAATTCTCAAGAATGAGACAAAATGCATTGGATTTTATTTTATAAAGTTTTACTTTTTCTAATTTATTTAAAGATACAGATTCTACTTCCTATCTAAAAATTCTGGGAAATCTCTAATTTCCCAGAGTTTTTAATTACATGCTAATTACCAAAAGCATATGTGCTTAATTTTATGAAATGGACAAATTGAAAGTAATGAAAATAAAAGGCTTTAGATTATTGTCAGATGATATGTCATATAAAAGGGAAATGCATTAACCTTTGTGAATGTAAATAAATAATAGCTAAATTTTATTGAGTATTCATTACGTGCCAAACATTTTGCTAAATGTTTTATGTGCACTCTATTTTGTTTAATCTTCAAAATAACCATTTAGGGTAGACACTAATATGGTCCCTCTTTACCAAAAAGAAAACAATGGCTTATAGAGTTAGTAATTGGTGGAGCTTGGAATCTAACTCACTGGTGCTACTAGAAGCTCTTCTCTTAGCCTCTTCAATACATTGCCTCATACTGTGAAGTTTCTTAAGAATGTCTAAGTTTGCTTGTTTTAATTTTTAATTTAAATTCAATTTAAGTAACATATACTATATTATTAGTTTCAGTGATAGAATTTAGTGATTGTCTCAGGGCTTTTTTTTTTTTAAAGGTTTTATTTATTTATTTGACACAGAGAGAGATCACAAATAGGCAGAGAGGCAGGCAGAGGGAGAGGGGGAAGCAGGCTCCCTGCTGAGCAGAGAGCTCACCCAATTCGGGGCTCCATCCCAGGACCCTGAGATCATGACCTGAACCAAAGGCAGAGGCTTAACCCACTGAGCCACCCAGGTGCCCCTCAGGGCTTTTTTTTTAATCATAAACTTTTATTGGCTCCATTTTAAAAATCCTCTAATACATGCAAATCCTGTTCAACAAACAACAAATAAGCCATATGGAAACCTGACAAGTAGATTTCCTCTACAGGGATCTGCAGGCAATTCCTAATTAAGGAATTATTTTACTAGACACATAATAAGTATAATTTTTCTGATTCTCACTTTTTGTTACATATAAGGAAAATTATTTTAAAAATAGGACCAATAACATTTCTGAGCAAATGGCTGTGAATGTTTGCATGTTGTTTCAGTCTCCACTCAAGCAAATAGCAATAAGAGATAAAATGATTTAAGGAAAAATAAAGGGAAAAATGACATAGGTTCAAGATAAGATAATCTTCTCCATGGCAATATCTAGTAAAACTGAACATGTTTCATTCTATAAGTTGGTTAATTCCATTTCTAGGTATATATGCTCGGAAATATCTCCCAAGATACTGAACAAGAATGAAACATAAACTCAACAGAATGGGCGTGGCTGAAGTTCAGGTTTGCTCTATTCCAAGAAGTAGGCATTGCTAGACATGGACATTCAGGAAAGTGCTAAAAAGGATCTATGTGAGTTGAGAACTATTACTAGACTAAGTGCTTAATGCCATCGGCTGTGTCAGGCGGCTGAGCTCCCACATCCCATAAAAGGATAGACAAAGACAGGTTACTGATCACCCAGGATTTTGGCTGTTAGTAAGCTGGGGAACTTGAGAACCTGAAGGTAAGTACCTAGTCTCATGAGTAAGAACTAAACCAATAGCCCACAACTCAGTGATTATTCTACAGCATCCTAGTATTACTGACAGTAGTACTACTTTGAAAGTCACAGGGGATCTGATTCTGGAATTAGCATTCCCATTAATGCCAAGAATAATAGAAAGATCTCTTATATGTCTATTTTAAAGAGTACCTATAGTTGTATATAGTGCCAAAGGACTAGAGAAAAGAAAGAAGAGGTACACGTTCAGAAAGAAAAAGACAAAATCTTTATCTACAGACAATATGACTCTCCAAACAGGGATTCTATATGTAAATTATTAGAGCTACTAGTGAATTCAGCAAATTTATGAATATAAGATCAGCATCAAATATCATTAACATCCTTAGATGCTATCGATAATTGACTGAAAAATGTAATAGAAGAAAATCTCACTCATAATAACAATGAGGACCATACCATACCCAAGAATAAATCTCACAACATCTTGAAGACATTTTGAAAATTTTTAACAATATCATTGCTGGAAATGATATAAAAGGGAAAAACATACTTAATACTAATTAAGTGAAGGCCTGAGTGGAAGGGGAGACTCAATAATTTGGAAGACGGCAATTCTCTATGAATTCATCTACAAACTCATTGCAATTCAAGCAAAAGGCCAATGTCCATTTCTGTAGAAATGGACAATGCAATTTAAAAATTCATACAGAAGAGACCCAGGAATAATGGAGATAATAATGAAGAGAGGATGAGAAGGAAGGAGTCACTTTTCCTACCAGATATCAAGAGATGGAATAGAGTGGAAAGGACTAGAAATAAAGAATATGTATGGAAATCTCATATGAAGATGGCTTAATAAATTAAGAAAGATTGGATAATTTAATAAATGGTGCTGAATTATTAAGTTATATGTATAAAAATGAAATTGAATCCTTCCTCTTATGTACAAAATTAAAGTAAAAAGTAAAACTTTTGAACTTCAAAAAGGAAATATAGTAGGATATGACTACAGTAGGAAAGACTTCATTAAACAAGATATAAAACACACAAACACAAAAGACTGATAAATTATCTCAAAATTAGGCACGAGTATTAAAAAAAGACACCATATGATCAAAGTTCTGAAAGAATCTATAATCCAGAAGAAGGCATTTACAAACTATATTATGAAAAAAAAGCTTAATATCCATAATTTACAATATTAATAAGATACTGATAGTTTAATAGAAAAACATGCAAGGAAAGGAAGCTTGCATGGTCAATAAACATATATATGCTCAATGAGATATACTATTACACACCTATCAGATTGGCAAAAATATAAAAATCTGACAGTACTAAATGTTGACAAGATTATATAGAATCAGGAACTTTCACATGATGTTTATGGGAATTTTATAGTTTTCATATAACGTTAGTTGTCATAACCATGGTAGAGAGTAATTTGGCAATAGTAAAGTTGGCGATATTCTCTCTGACAACCCAGTTAATTCCATTTCTAGATATACTTCACAATCTTATGCATGTAAGGAGACATATAATAGTGTTTATTGCAGTCTGTTTCTAAAGTAAAAAGCAGAAACAACATAATTTTTTTTTTGAATCAGAAATGTATTATTTAATCAGTTTAGTATGAAATTGGCTTCCTAGTACATGATTGTGAAAAAAGACCCTTTAAAAATATTCTACGATTTCATCTGAGTCTTCCTTTCTACAAGAGAAAACTGAGATTTGGGTTCCAAACGGCATGCCCATCCAGACCCTCTCCTGGTGGCCTGGGGTGTGTGTGTGGGGGGGTCCTTCCCCATTTTGTTTCCTTTGCTGGTTCTAACCCCGCACCTGGCATGCTATCAAGGAGAAGATAAAGAACCATTTGACGGAAATAGGTGAATATCAGAACCGACGTTCCTGGAGTTCATGTGCTTTTCCAAGAGCTACTCCGAGAGAGAAGGAGGGCAGCACTGGTTTCCCGCGGCCCTCGGCTGACCTGCCCCTGTGGCCTCACAACAAGGCCCATCCGCCCGCTCTACCGTGGGCGCCAGCAAGGAGAACAGCGAATGGGGGGCAAGGGGGTGGGGCCTGCAGTGTGGAAACTACACGGTTGGTTTGACCAAAGCAAGTGTGTTTTCACCTCGACAGAACTTCAGCACCAACACTAGGGGCAGGGGCGGGGAGAAAAGGCACTTCACAACTTCACACAGCCCCGGGGGGTGATGGCCCGGGATGGCCCGGGATGGCCCCGGCTGCAGACCCTGCGTCAGACTGCCCCGCGCGGAGGCCGGCCGTGAAGGGGGGCGGAAGTAAAAAGCGGAAACAACATACTTGTCCTTCAAAAGGAATACTGACAAATATTTGTGGTATATTCCCAATGCCATTCACCGAACTGAGTGAGCTAGAATTATTTATTTTAATATGAGTAAGTATCTAAAATATTATACTGCAGGGTAACAAATATCAGATGATAATCCTTCCATAAAGCGTAAGGGCTATATAAATTCTCTATCGATGTATACGCGTGTAGTATATGTGTAGCATTAGTATAAATACATGCTTAGGAAAATACAGAAATTCACAATGATGCTTATCATTGAAAGAGAGGGGCACTGGGTCTTCAAATGTGTCTGTAATATTTTACCACTTTGAAAAGCATGAAGCAGGTCTGGCAAAATAGGAAAACTTTCACAGAGCTGGGTTGTCAGTGAGAATTTTAAATTGAAAACACATAGCACTGATTACAAATATCAAACACATAAAAGGATTTTCCTTTAAAAGCAGGGCTTTATCTAAGTTCACACTTGGACTTCGAACTCGCAAAAAACGGATTTGTCTTCTAAAGGATAGTGCTTTCTCCGTGCAAACTGCACCAAAGAATCCAAGCATTCAAGCGCTGTGGAAAATTTTTTAGGCAGTATGCTTTAATCAGCATCTTCTGCCAATGATTTTTCTTTTCTTTCACATTACAAAGAATGCCAGTAGAGTGAATGCAATCATGTAACTGCAGAACATTAGCAGGGGCAAACCACAGAACCTGAGAACTGCCGGGGGTTTTTAAGTACACATTTTAATTTTGAGCAAAAGAGTCCTTTGTTTCTGTGATGAATGTGATGTGGCATTTTCTGATTGGCAAGTGACCCATAGAAAGCACCCGGGGAATAATCATGTCACAGTCCAATTTCATAATTAAGTGTAGTTTTGTTTGTGGCCTTAATTGCATTTGTTGGAAGCTGAGTCCTTGATTTCCCAATCATGTCTGTGTTTTTACTTGCCCTATGCAAAGAAAAAAAAATGAATAAGAGGAGGTACATCTCCAAAGCAATCTAAATCCAGGAGATTTGTTTGGTACGGATATTAGCAGAATGTCACTTTATGTCATATGTCTCATTATGTCACTGCCGTCGTCCTCCCAGGAAAAAGCTGAGGCTTCATGTCATGTGGGCATTTTTGCTATAACCGGGAATGGGTCCAGTCAGCTAAATGCTTCTCACCTGATACTTCTCCCTAATAATCTCTGTCACCTCCATGAATAAACGGGCTGCCTTAAGGGTCTATCTCCCCTGGTCCAGCTTTATAGAGAGAGAGGTTTCATCCCAGCACGACCATCACTGTCCCCTTCCTTCCAGAATGACAGAAGGAAGTTTAAAAATATGAGAATGCATACGAAAGTGCTTTGTATGCTGTAAATTGTTTTTACAAGTGTCATAAAACCATCCTGGATGCAGGGAAGCTTTGCGTTTATGGAGCTCCACGTCCCTTTCCTTTTAAAGGAAAGGGGATGCCTAGCGGCCGCTGGCTCTTTAAAACATGAGGTTTCCTTCAAGGAGAGGTGGGTGGAAAGAAAGCGTATGGCATTCCTATGCCCAAGCAAGCCCCGATTTTCTCAAGAGGATGAACTAGCCCAAGCCCACAATCAGTGTCTGGCAAGGAGCAGGTTCCCAGTGTACCCGTGCTGATTCCAAAAGCCTCACGCTGCGCTAACAATGTGTGTGGACGGGTAGAGCAAAGAAGAGCCCATCGGCAGCTGAGCGGGGCAGACTGGGTGCAGAGACAGCTTGGCTCCCCCTGCAAACCCCATTGTGTCCACTGTTCAGAGCAGCCCTGCGGGGAGGAACATCCTCCCCACCCCCACCCCTCCCCCCTCCACCTCGGTCTTTCTGAAGCTCTTTTTCCACGAAGGAAGCAGGTTGTTTTGATAAAGAAAAGGAAAACAAGTGATAAACAGCAGAGCCTTCTGCCAGACCAGGAAGATAGTGCCGAGGGAGGAAGCTAGGCAATACTGCTTAAGCATTGAGTTGCCTGCAGCGGAGGCGGGGCGGAGTCTAAGAGGAAATGTTTGTTCACCTCTGTACCCTGTGAAGTGTGCTGTGATGTCCTTTGACAAGCCAATTCAATCATGTAAGTTCATTTACTTAATTAACTCCTCAAGAGGACCGTTCTCAAAAGTGATGTCATTTTTTCCTTAATTGAGACATAAATGGATGCATCAGGATTCAGAGGGTGCCCCTTCTGAAAAGCTGGTACCTAAAGGCACACAGGAAAGGGCCCCTTTAAGTCAAGGGGAAGACCACAGAAGGTCCCCTGAGTGACAGCAGGCTATTGTCGGTGTACTCACTCTGAATGTCTTCCAGGACAACACCTTAGGACAACAGTAGGGAGTAGTAAATATTTTTCCATTTCTTCAAGACTTATGCGGCCAAGCAGAGCTATGAGATATTTCACCTTCCAGCCCCTCCTTGGCCAGTCGTCCTTCTAGAGCCGCACTCATGTTGCTTCCCACCTGCCTCTACTCTTTTCTCCACCTGGGACCACCCCTCCTGGGGCATTCCATTTTCAACATGTGAACTGGGGCAGGGGGCCGGGGCAGGGGGACAGCACACGGTCAGACCACAGAGGCACCGCTGACTATTTTCACTGAAAATAAAAGATCATCTTAAAAGTCCGTAATGATCACAACGGTTGTCATTGCCATCATTATTCACTGCAAGGAGACAATGGAGATAATAAGTTGATTTAAGGTAATTTAAGGATTCACATCTTCTTCGTTTAGTAGAATATTAGTTAATAATATGAGTTTGTTACCTCTTAGGAACAAAGATGATAATGTATGGAATTTTTCTGACAAAAGGCGGTATTATATAAAAGAGCAAACTCTGGATTCAGACTTCCTTCTGAGCTGTGTCACCCCAGCAAGTTCTTAACCTGCTTTGCCTTAGTTCCCTCAGTAGTATGATCAGGACAATAATAACGCCTTCCTCATAACCTGTTAACCCATATAAAATATTTAGGACAGTATCTTGCACATGAGGGCTCCATCAACATTAGTGCTATCTTCTTTAAAGGAGCATTAACTTTAAGTTTATTTATTTTTTAAGATTACATTTATTCCAGAGAGAGAGAGAGAGAGAAGGAGAGTGTGTGGAGGGAAGGGCAGAGGAAGAGAGATAAACAGACCCTGGTGCTGAGCGTGGAACCCGATGCAGGGCTCAATCCCAGACCTGAGCCGAAACTAAGGATTGGACCCTTAGCTGACTGAGCCACCCAGCCACCCCTAACTTAAGTTTAGAAGTAAAAACAGCTCAGAATCTATAGGAACACTGGCACCTTATATACTTGATATCTTTCTCTCATGGGAGTCAAGTCGCTTTAGAAGCTGATGATTTCTGTTGGGTCTGAAGTTTGACATTTAATAATGTCAAGTGGCCTCCTGATATCAAAAGCCTCTACGGTAATTGTCACTAGAATTTGCCCACATTTGGTAACATATGAGCTAGCAAATAGATTTACAGAGGAAGCACGATACAGTGAGTCTTTTCTTTCACTAGAATTTGCCCACATTTGGTAACATATGAGCTAGCAAATAGATTTACAGAGGAAGCACGATACATTGAGTCTTTTCTTTCATCTAGGAAGACCACTTCCCTAGATTTAATCAGTTTTAACCAGAAACCAGAGACATTCACATGGAGATGTAAGGAAAATTTTTATGGGGTTGCAAAGTCCTCAAGGAATAGAAATGGTATATTGTTTGAAATATAATCAAAGGCTAATTTTGCAACAATTTGAACCTCATCAATATATTATAATACTGCCTGAAAGAGAAATACACTCCTGGGCTTCACTCTATAGAAAAAATAGCAAAATTTAGAAAGAAACACAATTTTAAAAACAGTTTTGTTCACATTATTTTGTTTTTTGTTTTTGATCTGTCAGCTTTTTCCATCCCCAAAATTTAACTATCGAGAACTTTCCTTTTCCTTAGAAAAAAAGCAATGAATGCTATGGGACTAAATAAATAAAATTGTGAGTAGAAACAGCTAGAAATGCCAAAGAAGAAACCTGATTCATGATGCCAATTTTTAAGGGAATTTTAAAATATATTTTTTTCCTACAATTTCCCTATATTACAAAATTACTTCTTCTATATGGTGGACCATCTGAAGAAATAATCTATGTTAATCTCTCCTCCTGGCCCCCACCCATTCTCTTTCCCCTAGCCAGGAAGACCACTGGAAGGAGCACAGCTTGGAAGAATAGCTAGAAACTTTGGTACCTGTTCCATCCTCTAAGTTCATGGCCTTAGGCGATCACTCAGCCTGTAAACCTGGTTCCTCAACTTAAAATTAGAGTTGGAGAGTAATGATCTTCAGGAGCCCTTCCAAATGCTCACATTCTATAAACGTAGTTTTTAGAAGATGTAATTAGCTATTCTAGGTCCACTTACATAGGAATATTTGCCCTTGAAAGGTGTTTTTGTTTTTAGAACTGAATCTGCATAAGATAGAGCCCAGCCTACACAAGGAGGAGTCCCCACTTGTGGGTCTTCCTTTCCAAATACTCCCCAGCTTCTTAGAATAATGGAGCCTAATACCCCCATGAGAGCAGCAGCCTTGAGAGCAGATACTGCATGGAAAGACAAAGAAGGACAAACAACATTTTAATATCATCAATTTGTTGTCTTTACAATTATTTTTATTTACAGAGTTGAATGTTTCAGCACAAAATGCCCAGCATAAGGTAGAAGCACTTGAACCTAAAAAGCTACCTGATATTTACAAACCTCTAAGAAGTGTGCCCAAGAGTGCTTTGGAAACTCACAAGCTCCTGGCACAGCCTCAGAGAACTGAGCGACCCACTCAAGTCCTAGACACAGTGAAGGAGAGAATCTTCTGCAGTGACTCCTCTGTCCCCAGTCCCTGCATTCCTCTAGCCTAGGGGCTGGGAACAGCGAGGTTCTGTGACTTCTACCCATTTTCTGTATCTGGACTCTCATTGGCTTCCCCTTGGTCATACCCATCTTGTACTCCAGCTCTAATGACGTTTTACAGATCTTGTCCTCAGGTGCTGTCCTGAATTCTAGCTGGCTATTAGTTGTATCTTAGTCTGCCACATTTTCATAGCTTCCTGAAAATAATGGTGTCAATTCCCAGAAGTCTGGGTAACTAGGCTTTTACCTTGGCTGTCAAACCACTCAGCTATTGCGACCCTTCCTTCGAGGCTTTGGTCTGAAACTGTCTGGTTCTTGATGTCTATGCTCCTCTGTTAAAAGACCATGAATCACAATGAGTGTAACCCTGCAAATTGTAGTGTGGCTATGAGATGTCTGGCTCCTTGTGAGGCCCAGGGGTACAGTAACAAGAAAGAAATTGCTCTTGTCTGAAATTGCTAACAGTCTAGGGCTAGCGTTCTCTGTCTGTGGCCTCAAGGTCACCAGAACCTCCTGAAAAGCCACACAAGTACCCCTGGCCTTTTCGACTATCAGCTCTGGAATTTGAGGGGTTTTGTTTGTTTTTGACTGGGTCTGTTTAGCATCTTTCTTGAAAACATAGCACACACTGTAAACATAATTCAATGATAAATTGAGATTGGAGTTTTGTCTGACTTCACTGGAGAAGATTCCACTGTTAAAATGAGGGCATGGTCATTTTCATTTCTTTTTCTTCTGTCACCCTTTAAAAAAATACTCCTAACAATAGACTTGCATTACATGATTAAAATGTTGGAAGTCGTCTGGTACATTGTCCCCAGATGGGAGATGCAAAATAGGGTGTTAGCCTGCAACTCCTCTTCCAAAACTTAGCCAACAAGTTGGGTAGAAAAGGGTAAGAGAGTCTTCCAATTCTCTGAGTGTATTTATTTAATTCATCTGCTTGCTAAATATTTCTGTATCTCATTTTTAAAGATATTATCCCAGGAAAGAGAGTGACAAAGAGAGTTACAAAATTACCACTTTATACATGAAGAAGCTGAGGATAGGTGAGTCAGAGGGTCTCCTGGGAGGAATGGGTTTATCAGCAGTGGTGTCGAGCCCAGGCGTGGGAAACTCTGGCGTGGGTAAGAGAGGTGTGACGGTGTCTCTCCTGTTCTGCTTCCTGATCCTGCCCATTTTCTCCTCGTCCATCCCATGGCCTTAGTGATCCGAGTGGCCCTTTGTTTCCTGGATCCATCATCTAGAAGTCTAAGCAGTAAGGCTCTTGTTCATTTTTTTCATCACATCTGCCAGCTTCTATGTGCAACCCAAGGGTACATTGATCATTGGGCCCTCCTCAGTCCCCAAGAAGGCTGTCAGACCCAAAGGAGAGCTCCCAGAGATGATCTGAAACTCTGTTCCTAACATTATTCTCAGGGACCTGAGGAATGGGGGAATCCATAGAAATTGCAGCTTCTGTGTCTTTGTGTGCAGATAAACTCAGTAAAGTTCATCTACATCAAAGCCAGATAAATTCTTAGCCTCGGGAGAGAAATCAACAAGGCTCTGAGGCAGGGCACTCCTAAATAGGCATAGTTACATCCATCGCCCTTGGACCTACCATTGACGCCAACCCAGTGAGTTTACCGGTTACTGCCTTCCTGAATGCTCAGTCTCTATCTATTGCCCCTTCATCCCTGGGTGCCATGGGGGAGGAGGAGGTGGAGAGGATAAGCCTAGAAACAGGTCTGGTACTGACCACAGGACACAGCTCCCAGAAAGAAAAGATAATTTAGATTGTGTAGGGGAAGTAACAAAGCAAAAGAAAGATTAATTGATCTAATTGTTACCTAAAATATTAG
>CM053604.1:110611566-110660052 GCA_028646535.1 Procyon lotor | reverse complement strand
AAAAAAAAAACACAGTGGTGATTTTTGGTCAACTGCGAGTGTGCTAAATATCACTGAACTCTGCACTTAAAAATGGTTAAAATAATAGATGTTATGTTATGTACATCATGCCACAATAAAATAAAAACACACAAGTATATAGAAATGAGACCATCTCAGGCAAAGCATCAGATGTTTTAGAGACCAAATGAGAGAACCAGCAGGCTCCATTCAGTTTGAGTTTGGAACCTGGATCAGAAGCACAAAAGAGCTCATCCTGGAGTCACAGTAACTGTAGGAGATGAATACATTTTTGCTGTTGTTATTGCTAATGTAAATCATCCCCTTTGGCTTTTGTTATGGAAGGTATAAGTAGGGTTTAAGATTCAGAGCATCACTGGGGGCAGTTAGGGGTGCCAAGAAGATGTCTTCAAAAGAGTTCATCTGTTCTTTACTAAATTATAAAACAAAGGTAAATCCAAAGCTATTTCCTCTGCTTAGCAGGAGTTCCTTGTGTAGTCTTTACACTTGATTTACTATTACTTCTATTACTCTATTATTCAAAAATGCCTGCTATCTGGTAGACTGGGCTGGCTGAGGGACCAAGGAGCTTGTTCTGGGAGCAGGAATACCAGGAGACTGACCCAGGCACAGCAAGTGAGCCTAGATAGACACGTCACATGGGAGCCATGGGTCCAGAAAGCAGGGCCATGAATATCAGGAAAGGGGCCATAGCTGAGGCAGAAAAGTCACAGTGGAGCAGGGTTCCCAAACCAAGGCCTCTTGCCCAGGAAAGGGTCAAGAGCATCAGTCCAACTTACTGGAAAGGCAATTCTCAAGTCCTGGAAAAACTGTAAAGGAGATTGAGAGTTAAGAGAAACTTGGAAAAGGAAGCATATGTGCTAATTAATAGTAGCAAAGATTACATCCATATATGGAGCAACAACTTTGTGCCATGCAAAGCACTGAGCAAGACACATATAGTTTATTTAATCTTCAAAGCACTTCAGGGAAGCTTGTGCACCTTCTATTGTGCACATTATTGTGCACATAAGAAAACAGTTTCAGATTAAGAGAAGATACAGTTTGACTGGTAGGACCTCTCATAGTTTTATTTGAGGGAGAATAAACCTTATCCTATCCTGAGTGATTTTCAGTGGGTGGCAAGAGTGAGACCACTTCAGCATTTTGACCTGGACAATCTTTTCCTATATAGGATGGTTCCATAATTACAAGATTAATGAGCATCCATGGTTCCCATTCATTAGATACCTATGCATTCCTATCCCTATATTGTCAAATATGTCACCAGTGAATAGAAAGTCTTACTTCTTTTCAAATTTATATGAATTTTTTTTCTTTTCTTTTTTCTTTTCTTTTCTTTTTTGTTTTGCTCTGCTTTGTTTTTGCTTTATTGTATTAACCAGGAGCTCTAATACAAAGTTGTTTAGAAATGATGACAGGGAACCTTCTTGCTTTGTTACTGATCTTAAAGGGAAAGCATTCAGTCTTTCACTATGAAGTATGATGTCAGCGGCAAATATTTTTTTAGATGCCCATTTATCAGGTTGAGAATGTCTTCTTCTATACTTAGTTTGCTGAGAATTTTTTAGTCATAAATGGGTGTAAAATTTTATCAAGGTTTTTCTGCACCTACTAAGATAATTGCATGGTTTTCTATTTTAGTCTGTTTACGTGGTACATTACACTGATTGATTTATAAAGTTAAACCAAAGCTGTGTTCCTAGGATAAACCCCACTGATCATAATGTATTATCTTTTTTTATATATGGCTAGATTTAATATGTTACATTTTCATAAGAAATTTTAAGCCTATATTCACAAAAAAGATGAGTTTTCTTTCAGTGTAGACCTCTGCTTTTTGTATCATAGTATTGATATTCATAAAATATTTCTTCCTCTTTTTACTTCTCAAAGAGTTTAAATATAAATCTGGCATTATTTCTTCCTTTAATATTTGACAGGAGTCACCAGTTTAGCAACATGAGCATGAAGTTTTCTGTATGAAAGTTTTTAAGTTATGAATTTAATTCCTTCGGTTATGTCAAACTAGTGAAGTGCATCTATTTCTTTTATATAGAGCCTTAGTAGTTTGTTCCTTCTTTGAAGAAATCTGTCCATTTCATCTAAGTTATTCAATTTATTTGGTTTAAATTTGTTAATAACACTTCAATACTAATGCCTGCAGGATTGGTAGTGATGTCTACTTTCTCATTCTTGACATTGGTAATTATTTTCTCTCTCTCTCTTTTTCCCCTGAACAATATGAATAAAGCAGAGTTTCTCAACCTTGGTGCTATTAACATTTTGGGTCAAACAACTCTTTGTTGTGGGGAACTGTCCTGTGCCTGGCAGAGTTTGAGCAGCCCCCCTGGCATTGACCCACTAGATCCTCCCAATCCTGCCAATAGAAGATGTCTCCAGATGTTTCCAGATGTCTCCTGGTGTGGGAGGAATCACCACTGGGCTACAGGTTTGTAGATTTTTGTCACATTAGTTTTTAAAAATATATCTTCTGGGTTTTTTTTTATTTCATTGTTATCTGCTCTTTATAATTACCTTCCTCTTATTTACTCTGGTTTTCACGTTTCCAGCTTCATTAGTTTAAGATCTTCCTTTTTTTACTAAAATAAGCATTTAATGCTGTATCTTTCTCCCTTGGCACTGCTTTAGCTGTGTCTTATAAATCTTATGTTATGTGTTTTGTTTTTATACAGTTCATGTTACTTTATAATTTATACTTGGATTTCTTTAACCTAGGGGTCTTCGTCTAGTCTGGCTTCTACAACAAAACACTATAGACTCAGTGTCTTATAAAAAACAGAATTTGTTTCTCACAGTTCTGGGGGCTGCAAGTCCAAGATTAGGGAGCAAGCATTGTCGGGTTCTGATGAAGGCCCACTACAACCAACTCTCTGTGTCCTCACAGAGCTGAAGGAACTAGAGATCTCTCTGGAATTTTTTCTAAGGGCACTAGTCCCATTCATTCAGGTCTAGTCCCACAGACTTGATCACCTTCCCAAGGCTCCACCTCCTAATACTATCACATTAGGCATTAGGTTTTTCAATATATGAACTTTAAGGCAATGTGAACATTCAGACCAGAGCACAGAGGTTATTTTCAAATATTTGGAAACAATGACTGATCTCTTCCTGTTATTGATTTTTCGTTTAAATTCATTGTGACAGCCATATTTTTTATTTCAGTTTTTCAAAAATAGGTCAGTTTTGTTGTATTCTTAAAGTCTTCTATAATGCTACAGATTTTCTGTTTACTTGTCCTATTAATTAACAAGAGAGAATTGTTATAATCTCTGTATAATTGAGGACTCATCTATATCCCTTTCTAGTTCTACCAATTTTTGTTTCATGTATTTTAAATGTTTGTTTTTATGTACATACACATTTGGAACTTATCATCTTGATGAATTTACCTTACTAAACATTATGATCTTTATCTTGTAGTAGTTTTCATGCTGAAGAAGGCTACTTTGTTATATGTGACCACGGCCCTATAGCTTTCTATAATTAGGTTTGTATTTTATAGCTTTCCTCCATCTCTTTATTTTTAAACTGTGTGTGCCTTATATTTTATATAATTTATATTTTCAGTGGATTTCTTACAGACAGCAAATGGTTGGGTCATGCTTTTTTAAAAATCAAAACTGACAATCTGTGTCTTTTAATTGGAGTGTTTGGGACATTGACATTTAATGTAATTATTATTATAATTGGTTTTAAATCTACTGTCTTGCTATCCTTTTCTGCTACTGCTACTATCTTATTCATTTCTGGTTTGTTTCTATTGGTCAGTTTTTCTCCTGCTTATGGGTCATACTTCCCTTTTTTCATCCTTGCTAATTTTTGATTGGTTTCTGGACACTGAATCTGAAAGATTTTACATTGTAGGAAGCTAGACTTTGTCATATTCCTTTAAGTAGGAATATTTTTTCTAGTGTGCAGATAAGTTACTTGAGAAAAGTTTGATCATTTTGAGACTTACTTTTAGATTATCTTGGAATAGACAGAGAGCAACCTTTACCCTGGGCCAGATTTATCTCCACTATTTTGGGAATGCCTTTCTGAGGACACTACACAATGCCATTTGCATTATGATGTCTCTCCACTCTGGCTGCTCCACTTCTTAGCCCTCTTTGAGCTGCAGGAATTATTTAGCTTACTGCTTCAAAAGTTCTTTCCTGCACTTTGAGTAATTTCTTCTCACTCATGTACAGATTAGGGTTTAGCCAAAGATTCAGAAAGATTCCTCTGCAGAGTTCATTCTATGTATGGAGACTGGGTGGGTAATGTGTATAGCAACTTCCTCTATAATACTCCTCCCCCACAAATTCTAGCTGACTTGTCCTTCCTTAAATCCAATCTCCAATTTCTCCCTCCTGAACTCAATGAAACTTTTTTGGTTCCCCTGCCTACTATGATCCTGGCCCTCAAAACTCCCTTTGGCCATGAGCTGGGGCAGTTGTAAGACCCTCCTAACTGTGTTTCTCTTCTTTAAGAAATTGCAATACTGCACTTTCTGATGTACAGTTGTTTGAAAGATGTTATTTCATATATTTTGACCAGTTTTCTAGTTGTTTAAAAAAAGAAGGTAAATCCAGGGTCTGTTACTGTATTATGACTGAATGTGGAAATCTGCCACCTTCATTTTACAGGTTATTTTCATGAAATATATAGTTCTGGTGGTGATTTTTTTTCTTTCTGATTTTAAAGGTGTCTTTTTACTGTCTTCCAGATTCTGTTGTTTCAGATGAGAAAATAGTTCACATTTGCATCATTGTTCCCTTTGCATAGTAGGAAAATTTTCTTGAACTGCTTTCAAAATGTCTTTATCTTTGATTTCAGGCAGTTTGATTATGATATTTGTAGGCAAACTTTTCTTTGTATTTATCTTGTTCATGGTTTGCTGAGCATCTTGAGTTGTAAATTTATGCTGTTTCTTAAATTGGCAGAGGTTTTAGTCATTATTTTTTCTAATATTTCTCTTGCCCCAATCTCTCTCCTTTATTTCTGGGATTCTAAGTTCATGTATGCTAGATTTTTTGATATTGTCCAATAGGTCACTGAGGCTTTGCACATTTTCCTGCAATTTTTTTTCCCTTCTCTGTTCCTTAGGTGGTCTACTTTATGTGAAACTTTCTTCTGTTATCTCCAATCTCCTGTTCCTCCTATCCAGTGGATATTTTATTTTAGATATTAATGTTTCAATTCTATGATTTTAACTGTTATTTTTAACATTTTTTATTTCTCCTCTGACATTCTCTATTTATTCACTTACTTGAACATATTTTCCTTTATGGCATTAAGCACAGTTAGAAAGCTGTTTTAAAGTCTTTGTTAATTTCAACATCTAGGTCATCTTCAGGTTTGTCTTCATTGGTTGCCTTTATTTGAGCACTGGTCACATGTTCTTTTTTTTTTCACTTGTCTATTAAGTTTGGATTATATCCCAGACATTTCAAATGATATGTTGTAAAGGTTTCAGAGTCTCGTGGTCCTTCGTTAGAATGACTGAATTTTGCTTTCTCAGGGAATTTTCTTGACTGCACTCAAACTATAAATTCTGTCTTCCCTATTGTGTGAAGCAGCAGAAATCTAGTTTATTTCTTTTAGCCTTTCTTGGGGCCTGCCCTATGCTTGTGTAGTTCTGGGATCAGTTAGGGATTTGAGCAAAACTTTAATATACAAAATTCAGGGCTCCTCCCCGAGGTTTCTCTTTTCTGAGATTTCCTCTTCACTTTCTAGCTGCTACAGTGCCCCTGAAATTTGTGCTCTGATTCTTCACGCCAGTAGGATGATGGATTTTCTGGCCAAATTTTAACCACCCCTTCTGGACTGGACTTGGGTCTGCTTTCAGGAAAAAAGTTAATAAAAAAATGAGAAACCTATATCGTGATATTTGTGTCTTCTGCTATCAAGTTTCTACCTGGTTTTGTTTGTTCTCCATTGCCTTCAGGTAGTTGTAATATTGTCTCTATAGTTCATAGTTATTTGAAGAATACTTGGTCCAATAGTAGCTATTCTTCTATTATCAGAAACTAGAATCCTATTGCTCTATCTTGGATTCTTTTTTTTTTTTTTTAATTCTTTTAATACAAATACAGTGCCTTAAACTTGTCCATCACAATTTTCCTGTTCATTCTCACAGGTAAATCCAATCTTTCATAAATCCATCTATTCTTACCTCAACTACCTAGAATGTTTTATCTCCCCAAATATAAGTATTTTGCTGTGTTGTCTCTTCTCCAAATCATTTATTGATTCATTAAGTCCTTACAGAACTCCCTTATTTACTGATTTTTATTCAGGGAAACACTCACTTATCTACATCCTTTGTTTCTGTCTCTAAACTTTCTATAAGATAAAATAGCTTCTTCACCGCATCATGACCAGATTTTGAAAGCACATTGTGTGGAATCTTGTCAGAGGTCTTTTGAAATTCTCGTTAGATTATATCAACTCATGCTTTTTTAACTCTTTAAGGATGCTGGTAAATTATTAACAAATTTTTCTAAGGTTCCTTTGGAGAATCCATGTTGCCTTGCAGGTTATCTTATTTTAAGAGTTTGAGAGTCCAGTCCTTTATTAATTATAACCTAATATCAGTTTATCTGGATTGGAAATAAGTGTAATAATTTAAAGCCCTTGGATTCTCCCTGGATTTTTTTTTTTTTTTTAACTAAGATCACATTTGTAATCTAGTCTTCTGGCACAGGAGTCATAACATGTCAAACTTTACATTTTGGCCACCCATCCTCGCTCTGATACCTCAGTTACTCTAAGACTGTGATCAGATTTTGGTGATTTAAACTAAATTTATTTTGCTAATGATAACTAATATTTATTGTGCATGTATTACATGCCAGACAATGTTCTAAGTGTATGATCTCATTTTCTCCTCCAGTAACCCTATAAATTCACTACATTCCCATTTAGAGATATAAATCTATTGGAGCACATCTTAGGTATTAACCACCATTTAGTCTAATGCTGCCAATTTTTTTCAGTTTGGAGGAAATTTTGAAACTGCACATCTTCTTTTCCAGTATACCTTCAAAACACAAGCTTTCATGATGCATTGTTTAAGCTAGCTCTGTAAAAATGATGGGTCCCCCCCCCCCCGCCTCCACCCCCGGGAAAAGAGGATTTTAAGTAGCAGAAGAAATGGCAAACCCAAGAAGTTGTCAATCAAAAAAATACAAGTGCTGAAGCTGCCAGTAAAGACAGACTAGCATGTTTTAGGATAATAAATCACACTTTATTACTCTTAGAGTAATAATATTTGATTAAAATTTGTCATGTTTTGTAATGTTTTCTTTTGTGTGTGTTTTTCTTACTCAGTTTGCCTACCCCAGAAGTCTTTCTATTTCTTCCCCCTACTTGGGGCTATAGTTTTCTTTATCTGTCATTTAGTTTGAAGCATCCCTTTGGGCTTCTTCTCACTCTCAAGAGAGCTTCTCATTTTTTTAAACCTTGCTTTTTGTTGAAGGAGTTTTTTTCTCTAACATTGTCTCTTTAAAAAAAAAAAAATTTTCTTTTTCCATTCTTCACTTTTCATATTGCTTAGCCAACTGAGACTCTTTCTCATTCTTTGTGTTTTTAATTACGAGCTTCCAACCACAGTGCTTTCTCTGTCCCCCTCATAATTTTCCTTTATCTTTTCACAATTTATTTTTAATGTCCACAATTAACTGGCTTGTTTAATTGCCCCAGCATTTATGAGTTCTCCATGGCGGCATCCTTTTCCTTTCTTCTTTCCTTAAACTTGTCTTCCAGCACTCAATCTGGTAACACACTGAGTTGAAACAAGATTTCATTGCTTTCCACTGCTTCAGTCATTGTCCTGCTTTTCAAAAACAGGTCCTTCAAATTACCGCCTCCATTTTATCTTCAGACTATAATCCCCTCTTCAGCATAGGTAAAAATGTGACAGGCATACCTGGAAGATATAGTTAGAAGCTGCCTACATCAATCACATAGAATATCTAGAACAAAAGTTCATCTGAACATAAAGATGGGTGTGTAGGTGCTCCTACTGCTGAAAACAATCTATGTGTTAGGAGGTAGTGAAAAATGGTTCTCTTAATCAAGGATATGAAAAATGAGGTGGAGTTATTTTTTGTTCTCCGTGTCCCGAAGTTATAATCCATTGGAAACAAAAGCAATGTTGAAAAACATTGTTTAAAAAATGTTTTTTAGAAAAAAGATTGTATTTTAGAGTCTTACTGCCTTCCTTTGGAGGCGGTATCTTATACTACCTTATATTTGATTGGTTCTTATTTCCAAAATGTTTTTTAATATTATCTCAGTTAATTCTCAGAGAAAAGGACTACAGGGAAAGTATAGAATTTCACTTATCTGACATTTAACTATTTAATAATAAACAGGGATTGAAATGTATGTATGTCTGTTGCATTGTGTACTTTCTCAACTTTCATTTCCCTGACACTGTCCCCACCCTACCTCGGCACCTCCTTTCCTGGTTCTGTACTCCTGTTTTTCTCTTCTTTTGTAACTCTTAAGATCTTTCACATGTGTTGCCAGGAGAGCTAGGATGACTTGTAACTGAGTGAGAAGAAAGTAGTCATCATTTTCCTATGAAAATGAAAGTGACCATATATATACTTTATGTGTTTAACCTCATCTAATAATTATTCACGTTCAAAGCTAATTCCTTTCCTGGAGAGATTCCTTTAAAAAAAAAATCAACAGGGAAAGGACAGAAGAATCAAGGGTGGAAATGACAGGGAAGGCAGTTTAGTAGAGAGGAAGGCTAAGAGCCCCACATGGGTAGGAGGCTAAGGGACAGAAAACATCTTTCTTGTTTTTACCTCCATGGCCTCTTGTAGTGTCAATGACAGCTGTGACCCTCCCCCAAGTTCTACACTATCCAGGAGTCCAAAATGTGCTTCCCTTTGCTTCCTTGTGGAAGGAACAACTGAATGCTCCCAGAGGCTTCTTTTCCTTATTCACAAGCATTCGAAAATTCTTTCAAAGTGCTCGCAAGGTATTCTGGTTTCTGTCCGTTGTCTTATTTACTTTCTAAAAAGCCTCAAGGGACTGAGACCCTTTGTTTTCATGAAAATATTCACAATCCATTTTTCCCTACCATTACCAGGTTTGTGACCAAGGTTACCCATTTCACCGCTCACGTTTCACTTCCACTGGACCTGATGCAGCATGGACATGGTGAAAGCAAGCTCTGGGCTTGCCCTCAGGTAAAGCAGACCCAATTCTGCTGCAGAGGATGATGTTGCTTAGCTTCCTATAAGTCTTTTGTCACCTGGTAGGCTTCCTCACTAATAACTTCAATTGCAGGCATTTGCTTTTTCAGCCTCTGATGGGGGTGAGGGTGAGGCAGTGTGGGAAGTGGGTAGGAAGAGAGGCACAACTGAGCATATACACCCTCTGTCTACCTAATACTGCAAAAAATGTGATTAGCCCCATTGCACTAATTAACAGGAGAAGCCAGCTGGATAGCCGAGGGTCTGTGCTCTGTGGTCACAATTCTTGGTCCAGTCTAAGTTGATGAAAACTTCTCTTAAAAATACTTGGTTCTAAAACTAATTTGAATAACAAATCTGGTGTGAAATAGATCTTAACCTATTTCTCTGCCATCAGTCACTTTTCAGATTTCATCCTGGAACACAAACATGCTGGATAAATTTAGTCTTTCTAAGGAGAAGCACTAGATGTTTCTGATGGCCAATGGCACTTTATCTGGAACAATCTATTTTCTACCTCTGTAGTCCAGTAAATGCTAAGTGAGCTGCCTTTTCCATAGCCAACAACTCTTGCTGATGCCTTTCCAAAGAGCCTATAAAATAAGGAAAGTATGTTGTGAAAGTTATTGAAAATAAACTGGTTTTTGAGACAATGAAAACATTTTATTATTTGGGTTAAGGCAGATTGGCAGTGGCCTGCTTTTAAACCATGTTGTCTATGAAACTGAAGCCCTGCATTCATCTTGATTTCTCGTGTCCACTGTCCCTGTTTTAAAATAGTCAGCTTAACTCTGAGCGTGTTTGGGCCCCAAATTAACCAAGTGCATTGAAATGCCATCACTTACACATAACCAGCAGCCTCCTTTAGCCAAGCCGCTTGCCTTAGCAGAGTATTTAGAGCTCAGAAAATGGGATTCTCTTTGATAATGAAGCCATGGTGCGCTCTGGGATTTGGTGTGGGGAAGAAAGTATCTGCTAGGATCGAAGCTAAAACTGAGAACCTTCTTATGAAACAGTTAGCAGTCAGGGTGTGGCGGTGCATTCCATGAGTCCGGCATGTATGTTTATCCCAGAATCGCCAGAATCCATCTGACAACGAACAAGAAAGAATTGAATGACTCCCACAGGTTCCAAGGGGTTTTGTAACCTGATACGATCATGTCTAAAATCATTCTTCACCTCCACGAGTCTGAGACATGTGAACAGGCATACAGAAACATCTTCAAGATAAAAACTTAGCACTATTTTTTTATACTAAACTCGTCAGCAGCACCTGGGTGGCTGTTGGTTGAGCTTTAGACTCTTGGTTTTGGCTCATGTCATGATCTCAGGGTCCTGGGATAGAGCCCAGACTTGGGCTCTGCCCTCCGTTTGGAGTCCACTTAAGACTGTCTCTCTCTCTCTGTGTCCCCTCCCACCCCCCCTAAAAGAAATGTCTAAATCTTTATAAACTCATGAAATTAAACTAATGGCTTACATTAAAGTGTCAGCTATGCAATTGGCACAAAATTTAAAGGTGTTCTAAGTATCTATCTAGATCTCTAAATAACTAACTATTCTAAAATAGTCCAAAATAAGTGACTACATAAGAAACACTGTACCTCAGAAACGAAGATGGAAACATTTATTTGGATCCCATCATCAGGGATGTGCAGATACATTTTCTAGATGTCCCTTGGGTTGTACATATCAGCACCATTATTCATTTATAATTACTTCTAATTAAGTAATTATAAGCAGCAATCACACACGTTTTTCTTTTCTTTTTGAAAAAGATCATCAAGTCACATAATTAGATGATGAAGAATTTAATTTACACAGTATTTCCTTAAAGAAATCTGATCTTTTTCTTCTATAAAGTACATTTAAATCATATTGAATATTGATAAACGGAATGACGTGGAGAACTTATGGTTCTCAACAGGCCTAAACGAAAAATCCAAAAGACCTTTTCAGAAAGGAATTGTTAGACCTGGAAACAAAAGGAACACTAAAAGAATCTTTCATCTTTCAGCTCTTATTTCGAAAGAATAAGAAACTGCTTTGAAATTCAAATATCTTATTCTTAAGAGCCCAAAACATTTTCAATAAGGAAATAATTTTCAATTTTCTATTAAATAAGAATTGTAGGAGTGCTGTTTAAATTTTGTAAAATTCTGGATTAGCGGAGTACAAATTAAAGCAGAATTGTAGTAAAATAGAAACAGATTGTACAAGTTCAGTTTTAGAGGTACTTTAAAACTTCAGCCACAAAGCAGGATTTTGGAACACGCTGTGATTGTTGACTACAGGGGTAGCGGCTGTCTCCTGAGTTTGGAAGAGACTAAACATCTGAGTTGCCAGGCTTTCGTTTCTCATGGTATGCCATATTGCAACGGCTTAGCAATCTTTCCCCAGAAATTAGTTTGAGAGGAAGATAAATTGGAACTTCAGAGCAAAAGTGAGCAGCTGAGCTTTCGTCATGGGAGAAAGGGAAGATTTATAACTGGACACATATGATAGTCATTCACTTTGTTATTAATGCTTTTGAACCTAAGTGCATCTAGCATTACAAATATCACACAAGGAAAAGGCCATTCTTTGGGCTGAAATGAGCTCAGAGGAAGAATCCAAGGATTTCTCTGGTGGACCTGAATACTCTGGGCAAGTTTTTCCTGTTGCTCTTTATTTATTGCCACTGAGGCCTCCTTTATTATTTCTATTATGGGCTTTATATACTCACGGATTCACAGGGGGCCATATTGTGGATCTAGGGGGAAAAAACACCTTAGATCCCAGTTGGAGCTCTATCCTGACTGAAAAATAGGGTAGGACTTGTGTGAATGGAGATCAAAAGATCTGATTTAGTAATAATAAAGCTATTTGTTCAATAGTGTTTAAATGTAGCCAAAAATGAGCCTAATCACATTTTCTGAATTAAACATTCACCCCAGAATATAAGCTTTCTGCAGACAGGCGTCTCCTCAAAAAGAAAGTAGAAACCCAGTTTTGCCTCCCAAACTCATCCAGCACCATAAGTGGTAAAGGAGACCTCAGGAGTATTACTTTGCTCTGGTGGTCTTCAAATGTGTTCCAGGCCTGGGGATTCCACATACCTTTTCAGGAATCTACAAGGCTCCTTTTACTTTTTAAAATACATTCGTGTTTTTCCATGAATCAATAGCTTATTATTTTGTTTTTGTTTTTTAATAGTCTATTATTTTTAATGAAGAGTCTTTCATTGTATGGAGGCACACTACAGTTTCTTTATTCATTCACCCATTGAGAGACATCTGGGTTGATTCCAGACTTGGGCAGTTATGAAGAAACTCCTATGAACACTCACATATAGGTTTTTGTTTAAGCCCAGTTTATCATTGTTTTTCTTCTTTGCATCATGCTTTGATGATATATTTAAAACTCTTGATCAAACACAATATCACACAAATTCTTTTCCTATATTTTCTTCTAGAGGTTCTAGAAGAACCTAGAACCTGGGTTCTAGGTTTTACATTTACATTTACATCTAGTTTGGGTTTTACATTTATGAATACAGTCTAGTTTTAATTCCTTTTTACATAAGGTATTATTTAGAAGTCAGGTCTTTTTTTCATGAGTTGTGAAATGATCACCACAGTCAAGCTAAATAACGTATCCACCATCTCTAGATATCATTATGCAAATAATGTGTTTAGGATATTTAATTTAAGACTCATAAATTTTTGTCATTTCTGTTAGTAGGCAATAGGTATAATATTTTTGTATTCAAATAACAAACATTTTTAAGATCATTCATTTAAAAAAAATTTTTTTAAAGATTTATTTATTTATTTGACAGAGAGAGAGAGAGATCACAAGTAGGCAGAGAGGCAGGCAGAGAGAGAGGTGGACTCAAAGAGGGGCTCAATCCCAGGTCCCTGAGATCATGACCTGAGCCAAAGGCAGAGGCTTTAACCCACTGAGCCACCCAGGTGCCCCTCATTTTTAAAAATTTTTAAAGATTTTATTTATTTATTTGAGAGAGAGAGAAAGCACACAAGTTGGGGGAGGAGCAGAGAGAGGGAAAAGCAGACTCCCTGCTGAGGCTGAGCAGAGACCCAACATGGGGCTCCCCAGGATCCAGGGATCACGATCTGAGCTCAGGGCAGATGCTTAACCAACTGAGCCACCCAAGGATCCCTCATTCATTTTTAATTTCTAATGTGGGGTGATTTTATTTCCTTCCAAGTTGAAGTAATAAGGATATCTATAACCTCTTACATTAAGCAGTTAAAAAAGAAAGACCGAACATATGAAACAATGGTTTTAGACATTGGACAGCATGTAACACATGACTGTGACTGAAAGAGAGGGGAAACTAACAAAGAGAGTCCAACAGTTGCCCCCGGCCAGTTGCCCCGGCTCACATCCTCCAGCATTTCCAGGCTTGCAGGTGGAGAGAGAGAAAACTACATGAAATGTTATCATCTTTTGGAGTTGAGGAAATGCAGCTGGGAGTGTAGGGAGGCCAGGCAACTAGAGTTCACAGGGAAGAGTAGTAGAGAGAGAGCTGCACAGAGACAGCATTGGAAATGTGCAGACAGCCCCTCGTGTCTTCAGCAGGGTGCAAATGAGCATGTGCATAAAACGAAACTACTCAACGCTGGGAAGGAGCACCTGAAAGGAACCCCCAGAACATCGGCTCACTCATGGCCAGGATAGTTTGGGTTCCCATGTGTCAGAGTTGGAAAAACCCTGTAATATATAAGGCCCTAGGTTGAGTACTCAGAAGTGCATGGCCTCAGTAGTGAGGTGGTAAGATTAGCCCTGAACTAGAAGCCGTTTTAGTCCCACTAAACAAAGCTGAAAAGTGCACCTCAAAGGGTCCAACTATTTATAAGCAAATTTGTCTCAAAATAAAGCTCAAAACATTTTGAAATGTATTAGATTATCCAGCACCCAAAAAGGTAAAATTCATAATTTCTACATCTAATAATAAATGACTAGGCATGCAACGAAACAGAATCATCTGACCGATTTTGGGGATGACAGCGCATGTCTCACCAGAAATAATGCAACTTAGGATTCTATACTGAGAAAAAATATCTTTTAAAAATAAGGGCAGAAAAAAGACTTTCTCAGATATGCAAAACCTGAAAATATTCATCATCAGCCCACCTGCACTGGAGGAAACAATAAAGTCCTTCAGGCAGAGGGAAATACAGATCTACGGGGAAGAGTGAATAGCACTGAAAGTAGCTAATATGTGGGTATCATATATATATATGTTTTTTTCAAAACTTCAACATAATGTTAAAGTAAAAATAATGACAATGCATGGTGGGATTTGTAACAAAAAGAAAATTAAAATGCATGAGGTAGGAGGATGGGTGGCGCAGATAAAGGGGCTGGAGAGTACACTTATCCAGATGAGCCGAGAGTAATGTACAGAATTGTCGAATCATTATACTGTACACCTGAAACTAATATAACACATTATAATTCAGTAATTCAGTAAATTATAATTAAGTAAAAAAAAAATCTTTTGAACTTCTAAACCTAACCTGTCATGAAGAGTAGCTTGTTTCATAAAATAGTGAACTAACTGAATCTGGAATATTCAAATGAGGGCTACAGGAAAGATGTGTCAAATGGTTACTTAGAACGTGGGGTACAGAGAACCTCGTGCTAATAGAAGTGAGTCTGCAATTAGATGAAAACTGGATTAGATACACTATGTATTTGTTATTTCAAATTATGTACGATGGTCTGAATATTTCATTCTTAAAATCAGCAAAATATTTTAGGTACGTGTTGGAGGATTTAACATGGACATCACTAACACTTAAAGTTTTTAAAAGCTCTCCTGATGAAGAAAATGTGTGACAACACTAAGACACAGACTGGGACAGAGAAAGGGAAGTATACAGCTTAAGGGTCTTATGTACATTAATTTACATAATATTACTTGAAGGTAGCACATAATGAATTAAAGACATATACTATCAACCCTAAAGCAACTGTTGGAAAAACAAAGGTATAACTTGTGTATTCATTTCCTGTTAGAGCTACCACAAGTTACCATAAACTTAGTGGCTTCAAACAATACAAAGGTGTTCTCTTACAGTTCTGGAGGTCAGAATTCTAAAATTGGTCCTGTGTTGGGTTTCCTCTGGAGGCTTTTGGGGAGAATCTCTTCCCTTGCTTTTTCTGGCTTCTAGAGTCAGCCTACATTCTCCGACCCAAGTCCCCTCCTCCATTTGCAAAACCAGCTGCATAATTACCTTGTCTCTGACCTGCCTCCCTCTTACTAAGAACTCTTGTGATTACCTCAGGCTCACTCAGATAATCCAGGATAAGCCCTCCATCTCCAGATTTTCAACTCAATCACATCTGCAAAGTCCCTTTTGCCACATAAAGTAATACATTCATGGGTTCTGAGGGTTAGAACGTGGACAACTTCATGAGTCCAGGTCACAATTAGCTTACCAGAGCTAATAAACCAACAAAGTAGATCAAATGGAATAATAATAAAAATTTACTAATCCAAAAAGGCAGGAAAAAGGGAAGGAAAGTGAACAAAGACCACTTGGGGAAATATAAAACCATATCAAAATGGTAGATTTAAACTCAACCATGACAATGGCATTAAGTGTCAACACTCCAGTTGAAAGGCACAGATTTTCAGATTAGATTAAAAAGCAAGATACAACTATATGCTGCCTATGAGACACTCCCACTTGAAGGGTAATGACACAAATAAATTCAAAGTAACAGAACAGCAAAAGATCTATTTTGTAGTGCTAATCATAAGAAAGCATGATCATTTCATACTGAGAAAGATCACTTCCTCAAAAGGAAACAATAATTCTAAATGTCTATGTACCTAAGAGTTTCAAAACATATTTCTAAGAGTAAAAAAACTGTTAGAAATGAAAACAGTAGACTAATCTTTAATTATAGACAGAGATATCAATATCGCTTTCTTAATATTTAATAAAATAAGGGGAAAGAAAATCAGAAAGGACAGAAAAGACTTGAAGAACACTATAAAGCAACTCGACCTATGCAACGTTTATAGAATACTGTACTTAAAAGCAGCCAAATGCACATTCTTGATGGTCTACAAAAACATAACCGAGATACAATGTGTTCTGGGGCATAAAATAAGTCTCAATAAATTTTAAAAGGTTAAAATCATATAAAATATGTCTTCGATAACAAGGGGATTAAAATAGAAAACAACAATAGAAAAAGATCTGGAAAAAATACAGATATTTAGAAACAAAACAATACATTTAAAAATAATTTATAGGTCAAAAATAATAAAAACCCATTTTAAAGTGAATGAAATTAAAAACACATCATATCAAAATATATTTGATGCAGTGATAAAAAATATAGAACACAAAAATGCTTACATTAGGAACACCGATGACTTAAGCTTCCAGCTTCACAAATTAGAAAAATAATAGTAAATTAAAGTTGAATGAAGTAAAGGTATAGAAATAACAAATGTAAGAGAGCACAAAATCAATGAAATTGAAAACAAAACAAAAACCCCAGCAAATCAATAAAAACAAAAACTGGTCTCTGACAAGGTAAATAGAGCTAATAAATCTCTAGCCAGATTGGTGAAGATATAAAGAAAAGAGACCCACATTTCCAATATCAGGTATCAGAAAAAAGAATATCACCACAGATTCTATAGACATTCCAAGTAAAAGAACCTATCATGAATAATGTCCACCCAAGACATCCAACAATGTAGATGAAATGGACAAATGCTAAAGGATACTGTATTAGTTTAGTAGGCTGCTATGACCAAATACCACAAAGAGGGTGGCTGAAACAACAGAATTTTGTTCTGTCATGGTTTCAGAGCCTTGATGTCCAAGATCAAGGATCCTGGGGGGGATTGGTCCCTTCTGAGGGCTACAAGAGTATGTTCCGTGTCTTGCTTCTGGTGGTACCCTGGCAATCTTTTGTAGTGCTTGGCAGGTAGAAGAACCAGCCTGATCTTTGCCTTGATCCTCACATGGTTTTCTCCCTCCTCTTCCCATTGTCCTCTATCTCTCTCTCCTCATATGGCATTCTTAGGTAAATTGCACGATATATGAAATTGCAACTAATTCAATCTGCAGACGGCAGGTGGGAGAATCTGTCTTCTACTAAGTCAAACATTGAAGAGGTGTGCAAACAGGTAAAACGATGTTACTCCTCTCACTAAATTTATTTTTGTTCAGGAAAATATAGTTAATTTCATAAGCATATAGATATTGACATGAAATAAGCTTGTTACCATTATTTTTTAATGAATTAATACATATTTTAAAGATTCACTCATTTTAATTCTTAATATGGTAATTACCAATAAGCAGAAGCTATGTAAACAAAGGCTCTTTGGGGGTCCTTGATTTTTAAGAGTGTGACAGGGTCCTTAAATCATAAAGTTTGTGCTCTGGTCTATGGAACCATTTTATTTTATTATTTTTTTAAGATTTTATTTATTTATTTGGAGAGACATACAGGGAGAGAGGGAGAAAGCATGAGTGGGGGAGGGGTAGAGGGAGAGGGAGAAGCAGGCTCCCCACTGAGCTGGGAGCCCAATGTGGGGCTCAATCCCAGGACCTCAGGATCATGACCTGAGCCAAAAGCATACATTTAACTGACTGAGCCACCCAGGCACACCTAACAGAACCATTTTAAAGATGACTATGCTGAGGCCCACAGAGTGGAAACAAATTGCCCAAAGCAAATACTGTCTGGCAGAGCTTAGACTCAAAGCCAGGATTTCCCACTCTAGAAGCTTCCTTCAAACCACTCTGATCCTCTCTTGCCCTGAGTCTAGGTGAAGCTTTTCTCTATTTCTCCATCTTGTCTGCCCAACCTCAGCCACTGTCCCCAAAGGCACGAACATATCAGATTTGAGTTATAAACATGGGTCATAATTTGTCACAAGCCCCACTGACCTGTTCCTCCTCAACACAGATGATTTCTCCATCCTCATCGGGTTTGGAACTACTTTAAACATAACTCGTTGTCCTCCCAGAGGCCAATGATGGTAAGAAGACTTTGAATGTCTACCCCATTCCAGGGTGGTCCTCATGGAGCTTTTTCCCTGCAGCTCTATTTCTAAATTCTGTTTCACTTCAGTGCATTGGCACAATGATGCATTTGCATGAATTTAAAATTTCTATAAATGAACTCTGGAAAGCTTAGACTGTGTCAAGGTTATTTAGAGAGCACAAGGAATGTGTCTTAACATGTGGGGTGGCAGGAAGGATGCCATCTCCCTGTCCACTCACCAGCAAAGAATGTGTGCACTCTGGAAACGAAAGACAAATTCATTTCTACAGATGCTCATGGACAGACTCTAGATTCCTTGGGGAATTTCTTCCATCTTCAGTCTTCAGGAAAAAAATGTAACAGAACCAAAAAACAAATCCTCAGGCATACTTCTTTTCAGCAAGCAACAAGATCACCTTCCTCTAAGATAAATATAGGTTCATTTGAATATTAAGACTAATCACTTAACACATGCAGACATCTCAAAGGAAAACTAATTATTCAGTTCACAATATCACTGTTGAATTAGGCCAGATAGGTCTTTTCTGAATTCCACATCCACCTTGTACAATGCAGTGCAATGTACAATGCAGGTACAATGACCCGAATGAAGTCATTGCATACCTGAGCAATCTGACACTGCGGGCCTCAAATGTCATCACACAATTCACTGGGGTGGAACCTCAATGTTTTGAGCTGTCATAGCTATTGACCAAATGGAACTGGCCCATGGGGTCTCTCCAGCAGGTCCCACTCCCCACCCAGATCATGCATTTCTCTCACAAATCATGTTCCAAATCTCAAGAGATACCTCTTTGTTGTAACTTTTTCCCCTTCCAACTTCTTTATACTTTATTTGGTATACTTAACATGGGCATAGGATGGAAAGGAAATCTCTTGATGAGTCTGTGGGAGATAATGCCAAATGGAACAGAAATACGTGCATGGACATGTGGATGATTTGAATCTGATCCCTTGTTCACCCAGAGTCCTCAGCATAGCTCAGTGACTGATTTCAGTAACTAAATACCAATCTGGGAGGAAGTTTTCATATCTGCTCTTAATTATTCATTTTCCCCAGTGCTTAGATTGTTCTTGGAGAATAAAGCCTGAGCCAAGTGGTGACACAGGGCTCGTTCTTTCCCTGAGCACATTAAAAACTCAGTGCACCTCCGAGGAGCCTCTGAACTGCATCAGAGGCATGCTTAGAGCAACTTTTCCCAGCAGCCACTTCTGCAGAACACTGACTAGCTGGGCAATAAAGGGGAAGAAAGAGGGGATTGGGCTCCCACTCCCAAACCCGTAGCAAGAACGGTCAATCTGCCCCCTTCCGACTTCTTGTTTTCCACCAGACTTTTCCAAAGATGTTCACTGAACAGGAAGCATTCATTACTGTGAACACTGAACCAACGAGATAAAGAAGAGAAGTCAATATTTAGAAATCGTTTTAACCATGACCATTCTTGAAGTCAACAATGCAGCAAGAAATACCTTAGCAGAGGTACTGAGCAGCACTCAAGCAGTGAACGCAAGAGGCTTCTGGATAAACAATAAACTTCTGAGCCCATCATAATCCAATGAGTATAAGAATGAGGGCTGGAGGAGCCATGGATGGGAACCGAATTACAGAACACAGAGCTCCAGCTGCAGGAAAGGGTGGAAGTAGGAACCACTGGCATTTGGTTTCCAAATCCACTCTTGACTCTGTGTAACAGAATGTTGCCCTGTCCTGAAACCCAAAGTCATTCAAGACCAGGTGCCGAAACAGAAGGCCCAGATTTGACATGCACCCAAAAAAAAAAATCTCGTGTCTTTATTTTCAACATTTAGTAGGCAGAGGCCCCTGAGAATCGGTCTCCCAGGCAGTCTGTGAGGAACACACACGAGCCATACTGCAAGCCAGGCAGCCGGCACAACTGCTTGAGGGTTTTGCCAAATAGCTAAATGCTGCTGGTGGAAAATGTGAGCCTCAGCACACTGGCGCGTGGCTGCTGTAACCCCCATGGGAGGAGAGGAAGTAGAGAGGGTAGGGCTAGCGGGGTCTGGGCAGCCCTGCAAGCCCCACCCCACCGGGGTTGATAATGGAGACCCCCCACCCCCCGCCCCCAAGAGAGGCTCACATGAGTTAAATTAATTCACTTCAGATTCTCTTTTATCTTTTTTCCTAAGATTTTATTTATTTGAGAAAGAGTGAGCGAGCAAGCAAGTGAGCGAACATGAGAGGGTTGAAGGGCAGAAGGAAGGAGTCTAGTGCGGGGCTGGATCTTGGGGCTTGATCCCAGGATTCTGGGATCATGACCCCAGGTGAGGAGAGATGCTTAACTCACTGAGCCATCCAGGAGCCCCAGATTCTCTTTTATCTTACATTGGGGAAGACGAGATAAAAACAGAAACTTTCAGAATGATCCTGACAATGGAGGAAAAGTTTGTAGGGTTTTTTTTTTTTCCCCTTCAAAGAAATCTCTTTATCTTCCTGCATTTTCCTTCAAAATAATCCTATGCTTTATTCACAAAGAATTATACATAACTTGAGATTCCAATGTGTTATTTGGGGTGGGAAAGCTGGCCACTGAAGCAGAAAGCCCCACGTTGTTGCAATTATCTTTCTTTGTGTCCTCCCCCAACCCCGCTGTGGGTTCCCCAGTGAAGGAGCAGAGCTGAAACATGGAGTTGAGTGTCCAAGGAGAGAACTTAGCAACTCTCAAGGTGAAAATGTGCTGACTTTAAAAGGTAGTAAAGAACATCAGTGATAGAGTTTGGTAGACTCCTTTCTTCTTTCTCACAAAAATACAGCTGTTTACTCTTGATTTTTATGCCACTGAAATTGATAAAAATATTTTATTTAGAATAGAAATATAGAAAAATTAAAAAATATTTTATTTGCTCCAATTAGTTTTGGGGCTAAATCATGCTGTTTTTGCCCTCACAAGGCAATTTGGAAATTAAGGTGAAAATGATGTTCTCTCTGTATAGTGACTGTACTGTCACTGTATGTATAGACTGTCATAAGACTATATGTATAGTGTGATTGGGCTTTCTCTCTCTCTTTCCATTTCAATAGATGGGAAAACAGATGAGGTTTTAAAAATAGACAATGTTGGGCGCCTGCGTGGCTCAGTGGGTTAAAGCCTCTGCCTTCGGCTCAGGTCATGATCTCAGGGTCCTGGGATCGAGCCTCGCATCGGGCTCTCTGCTCAGCAGGGAGCCTGCTTCCTCCTCTCTCTCTGCCTGCCTCTCTGCATACTTGTGATCTCTCTCTCGGTCAAATAAATAAATAAAATCTTTAAAAAAAAATAGACAATGTTTCCTTGATCTCTGCTAAGTTGGAATAGAATTGGTTAAGAATTAAAGAATTTATCAACAAATGGAAAAAGCAGAGAAAACGTGTTCTTTCCTAATTAAAATCTCTTAAAAAATAATAAACACCAAATGTAGAGGTCTAGATGGATTCATGCACCAGGATGCATACACAAGCATTATTATGTGTAGAGGCACAGAAGTAGTTCCTAGTTGTGTGTTTGTCAGTTGACTCATCATTATTGCCTCAGAAATGGGAGGAAGCTACATCAGATAACGACATGGCAATGCTCTGTGCAGACACCTACATTCAAAATACAAGTCAGATCCTTGGGTTGTTAAAGCTTGGAAAGGGAAGACAGTTGTCTTATTTTCAGAAGGGCATTGAGTTTTTCCATGGTGTTTTTGGGAGCAGGAATGAGCTTCACAGAAGTTGCCAGTTAGGTTCTGAGTCTCAGCCTGGTAGGAGAGGTTGAATGGGGGAAGTGTTTCCAGAAATGGCTGAGAGCAAGAGACAAATAGGAACCACAGACAAAAAGAAAGGCCAGAAGTAGTCCCTGGGATGAGAGCTGGGAATCAGGTTTGAGAAATTGACACAAATTATAAACAGAAGGTGAGGCAAAGGATCAGGAACCAAGGAGGTTATGTGCAGATAAAAACGGTAGTGTATTGTGTATTTTAAAAATGGAGTATGAATAAAAGAGTTCAGGATATAGACTATAAATGAGATAGGGAAGCAATGGAAAGGAAAGCAATGGAAAAGCTGTGCCCTTGGATGAGCATTGGTCTCAGAATGCTTCATGTTGAAAATGAAGATTTAGGGGCTCCTGGGTGGCTCACCTTGTTTGGCATCACAATCTTGGTTTTGGCTCAGGTCATGATCTCATAGGTGATGAGATGGAGTCCTGAATTGTATGCATGCTCAGTGGGGAGTCTGCTTAAAGATTCTTTCCTTTGCCCCTCCCCCTTTCTCTCTCTCTTTCTCTCTCAAATAAATATTTTAGAAGAAGAAGGAGGAGGAAAAGGAGGAGGAGGAAGGGGAGGGGTAGGGGGAGGAGGAGGAGTGAAGCTTTAACTGCCAAAAGAATGCAAGATGCTGTTTGTTCAGGGATCCAGCCTGGGGAGGGGACTCTTGACATAGAGGCGAGGCCTGCCCCATTTAACAAATCCTCACAATTCATGGATTTTTTTTATTTTGGTTTTTGATGGTAGTTTATTTAGCTTCTGTAATTTTTTTAAACCCCAAAAGAGAAAAGTGGTGATAAAACATTTACCCAAGTAGGTGTAAACATTTTAAAATTTTCTGCTCTTTCTTCATGCCAGACTCAATCCACCAAAAAATTCTAAAAAACAAGCATGCAAACAAAGCCAAATTGACTCTAAATCCATTTAAAAGCAATGCAGATCTTCCCTGAAGGGGTCTTGGAGAAAAGAGAAACCAATTGTATTGCCTGTCTTTGGAAAGCTAAATTTCTTAACAATCCTTCTTGAATATTTCTTTTCATCCAGGAATTTTACTCCTGAAGCAATTTCTGCCTCACCTCCCTCTTTACCTGCTTTTCCTCTCTTCTTACCTTCTTTGCCCTCTTCAATTTTGCCCCTCACATTTTGGCTTCTCCTGGTAGCATCTTCTCTTCTGTAGCACAATTTCTGCACCCAATCAAAAATGACTAGACATATAGTGAAGCATGATTGGTGTTCTCAGCTGTTTTCATTCTCTCCACTTATCACCTCCCTCTTTAGCAGAACAAACTTCAGGTACCTAATATGAGAAAGTGTTCTTTTTCTTCAGAACACAGGAGAAGATAAGTATTGTAAATATTTAAAATTTATTTTTTGTGGAACATAAGGAATAACAGGGAGGACTTTAGGAGAAGGAAAGGAAAAATGAATTGGAGCAAATTGGAGGGGAAGACGAACAATGAAAGACTGTGGCCTCTGAGAAACAAACTGAGGGTTTTAGAGGGGAGAGGGTGGTGGGATGGGTGAGCCTAGTGGTGGGTATTGAGGAAGACACATATTGCATGGAGCACTGGGCGTGGTGCATAAACAATGAATCTTGGAACCCTTCATCAAAAACTAATGATGCATTTTATGGTGACTAAGATAACACAGTAAAAAAGAAAAAAAATTATTTTTCCCTTCCACATAAGGAATTCAAATCATTGCTTTGAGTTCCTCGGTCAGCATGATGCAAAGTTGAGTCAAGCATCTCAATTTAGATGCTGGTGTGGAGTAGAAAGGGGACTAGGTCCAATTGGGACCACTGGGCTCGAGTCCCAGCTCAGTCACTAAACTGATTGATGTGTACCTGGCAAGACTAGACAATTATGAGCTTTGTGCAACATGAAGATGTTGGCCTGGATGAGAGGAGCTCTAGTGAAGGCCAGCACTTGTATAATTTGTCACAGATTACAAAGCACTTATCACAGTTATTATCTCATTAAATTTTCACATGGTCTCTGAGGCATCAAGGTCCCCATTTGACAGATGACAACCACAGGGATTAGGTAATTTGTCCAGGTCACAAGTTAGAGAGTGGTCAGAGCTGTATCAAGACCATGAATTTTTTGGTGCAGAAGCATGAAATTTTGGTGCTTGGGATTTGATGATGCAAATCCTCTCCAAGGATGTTTTCTTTATCTACTGAGAAAGACACAAATACATTCAATGTCAATGAGATCCAATAGCTTCAGGGACAACAAGGTATTTCTGTTATATTTTAATTTCTTATAAAAATTTACTTCTACCACTTAATTACATCACTTAGCATGGGAGTCAATTTTTCTGCAAATCCAATTTTCTGATCTTTTGAATAAGCTGACATTTTACAGATGGCACCACTATGAGAGAGTCAATGTGCTGGTTCTGTAATTTCCAAAATGTGCAAATCACTGGTGAGTTTGTTAGAATGTAAGTTACTAGGCCTTACTCCAGGCACTCAAGTGGTCTGGAGCTTGGGTCCAGGTGACTTGGGCAAATGGCCCACAGGCCATATATGAAGAAATGTAGCTCTCGTTTCAGCCTCTGGATATCCACAGCTACTGAGTTTTCTTGAAATAGTCAGAATATGCATTTCTTTCATGAAAGGCTTTGAGTTTCAGCAGAACTACAAAATCCACCCCACAACTTCTCTGATATTGGCCTGCTGTGGTGCTAAAAATCAGGCTTTCCTTTTAAAATCACTTTTTCCCCCCCAAGGAGGTCAATTTGACTTGAGGGCTAACATTAAGCTTTCATGTTATTGTGAAACAGTTCACACAAAGGAAAAAATCATTTGGAGTATGGGGAGTTTAGGAGGGAGGAAAAAGGAGGAGATGTGAAGAATAAAAACAGAGGCACAGAAAGGGAAAAGAGAAAAACCAATGATGATATGTGTTATCTACAGCCAAGGAGGTCCTTAGCCTGGGCACACATCTACCTGGGAAGATCTATGAAAGATGAATGCCTTTTTCCTATCTCCAGAGATTCTGATATAGCTGGTCTGGGTGCAGCCCAAGCATCAGGGTCCTCAAAAACCTTCCTGATGGTTCAAATGTGCAGCCTAAGTTGAGAATCAGTGCTTTATAGTTTTGCTCCTGCGAGCTCTGCCTAGCAAACTGATGGGAGATTTGTAGGCAAGTGAAAACTGTGGCTGTAAAACACAACATCCAAGGAGCCCAGGTGGGAGCAGAAAACTTTGTTTTCTGTGTTGCTGCACTCCTGGTGACATAGGATGTATGGACTGGGTCAAAATGGAAGGTTTGTTTTTTTTTAAAAGAACAGCCTTTGCCTAGCACTTTGGTCTCTAATAGCATAGACGCACATTTGGTGGATCTGGATGACAGTGAGATGATCACAAGCCCTCTGGTGTTTAGTATGCGTGTAAAGATTTATGGTTTATTGAAATGTGAACTAGCAAGGGTCTCCTAGCCCACAAATGGAGTTGTTAACAGCATGAAGACTGGCTGCTTACAGTAGAAAAGTAAGTTCTCTTTTCTCTGTGTGTTGAGGGAATTGGGTTCATGAGTTTTCATGATTTCCACATACGTAAAACCCCAGCCATAATGTTGCGTTTCCATTAACTTAGTGGATTACTGTTGTGTTCTGGCATGACTTCCAGCAACAGTCCCCATACTGGTGAAGTCTTGCTGTTTGACACTGACTTATAAAACGTGTTATAATGATCTAAAGTAAGGGAAAGAAATGAAAAATAAAACCAGCCACAAAGGCATTTTGAAATGAGGTAAGATTTGGAAAGGCTTTGGCACGTGCAGTGTTCTGTAAAGTCAAGTCCAAGAATCAGGCTTTCTTTAATTTTGAAAAGGTTTTTGCAAATAAAACAGTAATATTTCTATGACAAGAGATTAGAGATTGTGAGTCCATAGCAAAAGCAGTCTTAGAGACAGAATCCACAGTTGAGGGCCTTAATGCTCATAGTTTAACTTGCACATCTCAAAGCCAGCCGGCAGTCACAGAAACCTTGAGACTGTGTCTTCGCCAAGCGCAAGGAGTTATATAAAAATGCCAAAGACAGTAATCAGGAACCATCCCCTCCCAAAAAAACACCTAATTTCCACATGTTTGACCACTATTTTAATGGCCAAAAATAAGATCAACAACATTCTTCTAAAGAAGAAGCTTACAAATGCCAAACTCAAAAATAAGATGAAATGTTCCAACCAACCGTCTCTTACCAAACCAGACCCCAGGGCCGCCTGCAGAGAAGATGTCTATTTCAAGTCTGAGAAACATCTCCCATACCTATACATCCCTTAAACTCTCTTTTTCAGTTTTCAAGTGAAAAGCTGTATAGAGTCATGGTTAAGAATCAGCTTTGAAGACAGGAAAAGCTGGGTGTGACTCCTAGCTCTATTATTCATTGACTGTGTAATCAGGTAGGCTACTTACCTTCTCTGAGAATCAACTGGCTAATTTATGAAGTGGGGCTAATAATACCTATCTACTTCTTAGGATCGTCGTTAAGACCAAGTAAAACAACGAACGTGAAGTGCCTAGTAAAGTGTGTGGTACAAAATAACTTTTCCAAAAAAATAAATAAATAAATAACTTTTCCATAATTCATAGCTCCAGTGCTCAAATTAACATGGAATTACCTTAGACCTGGCATCTGCTGGATGTTGAACATAGAGGACAAAGAAAATTCAAGATGACTTGCAAATATTGTGCTCGATCGCTCTATCTCCTCATCCTCCTTTATATGATTGTCTTCATTACCAGGATGTTCTTTCGGGTATATTTAGAGCTTCTTAGCCAAAATTTTAATAGTGAATTTTCTGACACTGGTCACTTTCTGCATTTTACTAACAACCAAACCTCCTTTACTTAGTCCTTACCAAGAGAAGCAATAAAGAAAGGGGGAGAGGGGAAGAGAAGGAAAGAAAAAAAGAGATAGAGAAAAAAAAAAAACTGGGTTACTTTAGTGAAGTGAGATCCTTATAAATGCAAAACCCCCGAGACTGGGCTAGAAGCTGATTTTTGAATGGTAGGGGGTATGGCAGCCATGTTTTTTCTAGCTCCTGTCACCTTGTACTTAGCATGTGGCCAACAAATATTTATGGAAATGAGTGAATGAATGAACTGGGCTCTATTCTGTCCTTACAAATACTGAAGTGAACTAATGATGGCACATTCTGCCCTGAATAGTTCAATTCCTGTGGAAGTCATTAATATTTATCCTGAGAACGCTGGCTTCAATGGTGTCTGAAATATTCAGCACTTCCTAAGTCATTTACCCGTGCATAATACCATTGCCAGTGTGTTGGCTATAAACTTCATTATGAATAGAATGGACAATTAGGAGCATTTTTCGACCTTCCAGCATGTAGGCCTCCTTCCCGATATTTGGGAAATCTTCCAGTGTATGGGTCTTAATTGGAAGTGGAGTGCCATCTCCCAGAAGCCCTGAATACCCTTATTGTTCCAGTGGATGGAACCTAAACTCAGCTCCACAGATGATCGCCATGAGGCCCTAGACTCTGGGAGTGAGTATGATACAAGGAGCAGAGACAGATGACAATGCCTTCCAGAGGCAGGGAAAGTGCTCGCCTCTGATCTCGAGCTTCCAGAGAGAGATCAGGGTCAAGGGTCCCATGATGCAGCCAGGCCTCCATCCATTGTGCTATAACACTATGTTCCCCCCACGTGTTCTTGCCTAAATTGTCACCTGCTCCCGCTAGCCTCCTTAGGGGTCCACCCATTTTCTCAACCTGGTTTTTCAAACCGTCAGTTTGGTCTGTAATCTACTAGGTATGGCTCCAATAAATTCTTTTTCTGCTTAAGTTAACCAAAGTTGGTTTGTATGACTTTCAACCAAACTGACAGTCACAGTGATACCAGAAGCATTTTCTGTGCATTTTTACCACCCATCTAATGCCTTCCGTGGGAGGTGCTCAATAAATATCTTTGTTGAACGAATGAAAAGAATGCAATAATTGGAATTAAAAACTCAACAGATAAGCTTGAGACTGGATTGGACACTCAAAAGACAGGTGAGCAGGAAGAGAGCTGAGCAGAAAATGTCCAGGCTGAAGCAACAAAGAAATCTAAGTTTGTGGTTAAATCCCCCGTGAAACTTACAATTTAGTCAAGAAATGGAGGCTGGAGACTGGCATCCAAGAAACATTTGCAAACAACAAGACATAATTGTATATAAATAAGGGGTAAATGGGGAAAAGTGATGGAAGAATGTACGTATTGTGTATGTTTGACATTCCGCCTTTGGTGTTTGTCTGTCAAATTATCCCTCATTTGCCAAGCATAAAGATGTGGGCAGGAAGCAATCCAAAACAGAATATCCATGTTCTCATTGTATTAGTTTTGAATGATGTCAGCTGAGGCATTCATTCTCTGGGATCTGTATATTGACAGAGCCATAATACCATGTTTGTCTGCTGGGTTTGATTCAGAAATAGCTATTGTGCCCTCTAATTAGAGAAGACAAGGAACAAGAAACACTGCTCAGTGACATCCGTCATCCCAGTCAACCTCTGTTGAAGTTCCTGAGTCATGCAGAAGGCTCCTGTCCCTCTATGCATCAGCAAAGCACACCCAAATTAAGATCATTTAAGGAGGATTTAATAGAGGGACTCTTTTCAAAGAGTGTAGGGAAGTCACAAGGGAGAGTGAAGTCCCCTGGGGCCATTGCCTGTTCTAGTCCCAAGGGGACAAGAGGAAAGAATAACTACCTATAAGTGGAAGGAGAAAGTCATAAAGAAGTGGCCATCTTGGAAAAACTGTGACCTTGACTCAAGGGCGTCAGCCTTCCCTCGAGAACCCTGCTGAAAATAAAAACCCTGGCCTCACTCTCTTCCCTAACTCACTGCATAAAGTTAACCAGAAGCCACCAGGCAAGAAAGGCTGATCAAATTCTCTTTTTAGATCAGCTTCCAGAAGCAGAGAATGAGGTAGAAGAGAGTAAAGAATCGATTTGGAGGGAAAAAGGAACATTAATTATCTGGTACACCCTCATCTAATTTGAGAGACCATGAAGATTTTCTGAGGGGTCTGTGGCAGAAAGGAGAGCTTTAAGACAAGCAAGTTCTAGATCCCTGAGTTGCATTTGTATTCTTTCCTAACATTGATCTGCCTACAAATGTGCCTTTGGTTGAGGCTACTTCTTTCCCACCTCCCTTCTACAGATGCCCTTATTAATCTTTAACAAAAAGGTGGATTTTGCCCACCTAGAAACAAAAACCTACCTCTCATCCATTTGGATGTATCCCATGAAACATGAAATATGAAAAACCTTTGAAGTGACAAACAAAGGTACAATTTAAAACACTGGTATCTATAAACTCTCTTTCATCAGAATGTTATAATGTATTTAATTTATTGTAATCCATTGTATAGCAGTAAATTTGCAGTGGTAATTCAAACAAGAAGAAAAATTTTTTTAACATTGAGACCAGTAATTGCCTACAGTGGCTTTACATTACAACTGCTTGGAGAGACTGAAGGTATCATAATGCCTACCTAAGCTGCACCAAAGATCAATTAAATAGGAATCCCTAGGAGTAGGATCTCCACAAGAGCAATTTTTAAAGCCCCTTAGGTAATTAAAGATGCAGAACAACGTGAGAACCATTCCATTATAGACTTACAGAACTGGAAACCATCGGTCATAGGAAATGAATTTTTAAAAATTTATGTGCCATTTTTGTTCAAGAAAAATGTTATACAATGATCAGTAGACATTTAGGTCTAAAATTATATTACATAGAGATCCTATGTATTACATAGGAAAGAACTGTAATTATGTTACAAAGAAAGGTGAGCTGACGTTCTTTGAAACAAATTTCAAATGGAGGCATTTGCTGAGTCTAACCCTGGACAAGAGGCTAAAACTTAAGGAGAGCATCAAGGCAAAGAGGCTCCAAAGCCCACAGACCTTTAGGCAATTCTATGGGCTTGAAAGGCAAAAATTACAGTTGATGATGCCAAGGCATCTAGGACATGAGGACCAAGAACATAAAGAAAGAAAATACAAAGAAATAAAAGCCCAACACTTAATGTTATCCCCTATTAAGAAATTTGCCTATCTCTAAAGAAGCTTCTCCTCCTCAGGACTACCTTTTCTTTGAAACCATGGAACTTGACTGGCCTAGCGCCCTTCTCAACTCCTTGGTCTTCATTGCTCCCTTTCGTCATCTAGCCCTGTAAGAGAGGGAGCTCCTTCAGGAACGGTGCTGAGAATGTCTTTCATTGCACCTCACAGTGTTGCTGCCTTTCTCCTCCTTCCTTCCCGTGGTGTTGGCCTTACCCACGTGAACCGCAAATATGAGACCTGAGGCCCAGTGAGAGCCCCTGGGGTAGTATCTGTTGACCCCTAAGACATTTCTTTGGATATGTAGACCCTCCACAGGATAACGTTTACATGGTGTTTTGTGTGTGTATGGGTTTGGAATGAATCTGGAATTCTTTTTGATTTGAAGGTACTCAAGGGCAGAGGCTGTACATAGTCAACTAACTCCCCGCTTTCTGGAGCTGATGATGTTGGTGATTCGAAAGCTTCACCTTTCTTACCATTCTGAGTCTCACAATAAGATCCCGAGCAGCCATCTTTCCCCTGACGATCCTGGTTTTCACCAATGAGCAAGTCTCTAGACATAATGGCAATCCATGTGAAACCAGTCAGAAAGAAACCGTGCTTCTCATGCAGTGTGTGAATCAGCAGCCACAAGTTTGCATTTTGGAAATAGTTTTGGTAGTTGGGGAAATTATCCTGAGCTCTTTGGGACTGTTATCTCTGAGTGGAAAGAAGGAGTCATCTGAGGGTGAGGTGAGGCAGAGTGAAATCAGTGGAGAAGAGGTGGCAATTAGGACAACTCAGCAGCAGCATGGGAAAGGTTAGAAACAAATATTCAGCTGAACTGAATGTGACTGAGAGCCAGAGAATTCCTGGCAAACCACATAAGCCAAACCTCTCATTTCACAGATAAGCAGCCCAGAGAGGTCGTTAGGCTGTTACGCGAGGAAGTCCACGGCCGAACCACACCAGGACACTCCCTGGTTCCATTTCCAAGCCCGCACTGCCTCAGATGCTTCCAGAACACACTCTGCTCAGTGTTAACATGATGGGCTTCTCCGTTTGGACTCTGTGACTCCTAGGATTCTTTAGAAGCATGATCAATCAATAATTTAGAAACACTTTCCCACTAAGTCAAAGAGGGCAACAACTTTTCAAGAGCTAAGTTGCCCATGTTGTATGTACATTTGTTTTTTTCAGTCAGAGCCTCAACATCATGCTGGATGAGATGGTAGATGTGTTGACTCAGCCATCTTCCCAGCCGGTGGTTCCTTGACTTCATCCTCTGTTCTTCCACATCAGTCCACTCTGAGGCCCACGGTCCAGATATTGCCACTCCCAGGACCTGTGGTCTCAGGAGGATTCCATTCTCTAATTTCTATCTCCAGTTCTTCCATTTCTCACTCTAGTTATGTCCATTCTGTGACACTTCCAGTCCCACATGCCTCCCTCCCCTCCCCAATGTCTCCTGGCTTCCATTTTCTCCCCCAGCTTGGACCCCATAGTCAGTAATTCCAAACGCAACCTCGCTGGTATCTTTGAGTCCCTCGGTCCCATGATCTCTGAGCGCTGGGTCCAACAATTCATTACCTTTACTCAACCCCATCACAGTCATCTCCTCTGTTCCTGACCCGCTAAGCAGAAGAAGATAACACAGTTGTAAGAATTAGCCACTGGTGTGTGTTTATCATTGCCACCCTCACTTGGGTGCCCATGACAGCCCATCAGTCTTCTTATTCTCAGTCTCTCTTATTTCACACACAGCAGTGAAATCAGAGTTCTCAAGCCAGCTTCACTCACTTGCATGACTCCCAGCGGGGACCTCATCTCCTACAACACTGAAAAAGGACCCATTGGTGTAAACTCCTCCAACTGCCACTTTCCCACCCCAAATACATGTATCTCACCTACTCTTCCCTTCCTCAACCTTCTCTCAAAATATACGGAGCTAGTTGGAGACAAAAGCTGGTGCTTTCTCCCTGCAGTCCACACTTTTTTCCCAACTTTCTGCACGGAGACATTAAACATAACCGTTTCACTAAACCTTCCTCTTTCTCACTTTTTTACTTGCTAATTGAATGTCTTGGCCTATTTTCCTTTAACTTTTACTCATACACACACACACACACACGTGAATTTAAGAAGTCTGTGTAAGCCAGTAAAATTAATATCTTTATTATGGATCACTGTTACAGGGCTCAGGGAAAAATAAATGTTGGTGAGCTGACGTTTATGCATTGGGTTCCTACGCAGTCTTTAAGTGGGCAACTCTGACTAGTTCCCCTAGTAATTCTCTGCAGTTTACAGCACATAGTTAACCTCCTGACATCATCCAAAGGGGAGTTTTCCAAAATCCCAATCTTTTTATTTCTAAAACTTCTAAACCAACAGGACAGCTTTGGGGTCACTTTATAAGGCACTACTGAGACCTAGAAGCTCCAGGTATGTTTCCCAGAATTCTTTTTTAACTAAGTCACGATTGTACACATGAAATTCCCCCTCCCAAACACCATCTCCACTGGGAGAAATTACTTAGTCATTTGCACGTCAGAAAAACAGACACCCTGATGGCCCAGGCTCATGGCAGAAAACACATGCTGCATCTCACAGAGGAAGGTTGAGAGAAACCACAAAGGGATGACATCCCCTAAAATCAAAATATTTGTCCCTTCTTCTCGAATCAACCTAGGCATTCCTTTGAGCCCATCTTGACTTGAATCTAGGCTTCATCTACAGTGCCATGGAACAAAAACCCCATATTTTAGGAGAAGGAGAGTTTATGTTCGTTGGCTAAATTTCAGTATTTTCAGTTTAGATGTTTACAAAGCCCAGGCTGATGGCCATTGCGATGTTCTATCTTCCATAAATTTAGGGAAGACGTACATTCAGACTTCCTAACGTGTCCCTAGGTAATTCTGACCCTGGAGGCCTTTAATCCACGGAGAGGGATGGAATGGAGAGAATAAAAGCATTTGTTATTATGTTTTATCGTGACTTGTTCATAACCTACTTATTACCCTTGGCACATGACAAGGTGTCCACAGCTGTACCTCTTTCCTGAATTTATTTGGAGCTAATAGATGATGGTCCCTGAGCCAGGCGGGGCTGGCTCCCATGAATAGTGCCTTTTTGCAAAACTCTTTTGCCCTGTGTCTGAAATAACTTTGCATAACTCATTATTTTTCTTTATTGAGTCTAAATAAAGATGCATGTCATCTGATAGTTTATGAAGTAATGCACACATGCTCTTAATATAGCAAGCAACACACGGGGCTTGGGGCAATAGAGACATTCAAAATCTCTTGCCTTTTCTCCCTTGCTTTTTCTCAGAAAAAAAATAAATAACAGGGAAAGTTACCTTGCAGAGGACTTGACAGTTAGCTCAGAGAGTCTGGGGTAGGGCTTAAGGAATTTTTTGTGAGTTTATATGCATTTCATCTTTTAAAATAGCCACAAGGTGAAAACCTGGGGAGAGTTCAACGGAGTGTAAGGATTTATGGATATTTTGTACCTGGGGCATCTTGAAGATTCCAAGAAAGAACAGGAACCTCTCCTCTTGCACCTGCGATCATGGTTTCCACCGAAGTTGCTGCGGCCCTGAGCACCTCAGTATACCGGATCCCCAAACAATAGAGGCCATCAATTAAATGTGGCTCCAACTGGGTGTAGTGCATGGACAATAAATCTTGTAACACTGAAAAAAAAAAATAAAAATAAAAAAAAATGTGGCTCCAGTGGTTTGGGACCCGGAGCAAGAAGTTATCTTTATTCATGTGTTCGGGGAAAAGGTCTCAATTTTATGATGCTGTTTCCTTAATGATAAAGGCAGTAACAGCACTGAACAGAAACACACCCAAGAAATCTGTGGCTTTTGGCAGCCAGGTTAATCCCCCTGGGTGCTTGGTACAGTTGGGATTCGGCCCTCTACCACCTGCCCACTCCCCGTTTTCTCATGCTGCTGCTCTTTGCTCTCTCTGACGTTTTCTTGGCTTTGGCTGGAATTTTGACACATAAATCCCACCTGTCAAATGATACTGTAAAACAAGTATCCGAGTGTCAGCACATAGCACCCCAGTCTGGGGACTAGAGAGAGAAGGAGGAACACCTCTTGGAGGCTTTCATCTGCCTCCAGCCATCTGCAAGTAATTGGAAACCAGTTTCCAATGCAGCGAGGTTATTTGGCCTGGGAACACAGGCCCAGCAAAAAAGAAAGGGCCAGAATCCTCAGAACCTGTTAACTCTGTAAGGAGGAGATAAAAACGTGTCTTTTTTAAACCTGTCTCAGACCAACCCATTAGCATTTAGTCAGACGGTCCAAAATCTCTTTTTAGTTACAAGTCCCCACTAAACAGCTCGGGCCTGTTCCAATCTCAGATGTGCCAAGCAGCCCCTCACCTCTTGGCCTCATGCTCTGGACTTGAAAATGGCTGGAACCTTGCCACAATTTCTGTGATCTTTCTTGGAGTCAGAATCTGGGATGCTTCAGGATAAAAGAGAGCCTCGGAGTCAAGATGTGGAAAGTCTCTTAGAAAGAAGCAGGTACTCTCTTTGGCCAAATCCATTAAATGTCTGTGGTTCTTCTTTATTCTTAGCAGACTTATAGGGATTTCTGTGGAGATTTTGGTTTGGTCTGTGAGAATGGTAGAAAGTTCATGCAGAACAATGAAAATCGAGGAAGACAGACCTTGGGAGGGGGAGGACCTGACTGCTAGAAAATCTGAGTCAATTCCACGTTCCTGCTTGGACAAAGTCAACCTCCCTGGATGTCAGTTTCCTCATCTACAAATGGGAACACTAATTAATAGGTATCTCACAAAAAGGTTCCCTTTTATCTGGTGATTTAGCTCAATCACTCAGCAAATGTTAGTATCGATTATCTCCTCCCCTCACCCCTGTAGAAAGAATAAAGTATATAAGCCCATCAGAGATGGTTTTACTGGGAAGCTAAAGAGGGTTAAGTTTCCTGGTCCCTCACTTGCACCTTCTTTCACCTAAAATAGGGCCCTAGCAGTGCAGCAGGATGTCTCTATACTTGTAATATTTGAAATAATAAAATACGGCTACAGTAATGAACTGGTTTTTGAAGGCCAGCTGTTCAAAAAAGAATTTAAGATCAGCTCTTGCACAATAAAGCTTGAAAGAATCCGAAACCTGCAGTTCTTATGTAAAAGAGACTCAATAGAGCTGTTTCCAAATCTGACAAGAATCTTCAATATTTACATAGCAATGTCGTTAACAAGTTGTGAAGCTGAAAGGATGTTATTCAACAATGCATAAACAATAAATTTGGGGCATCCATGCTCAAAGGAAATATGCTGAAGGAAATAATTATTTTTCATGTCTCTCCATAAAAAATATCACAAAAACACTGTTGTAGGAAGAGGTAAAGGAAGACTATGCAGACAAAAATGTAGGGAAAAAAATACATAAAAAATTTGGAGTTTACTGCATGGTAATTACAGTGTTCTCAGATGTTGTAATTTGCTGCGATGGCCTATCTCATTATAAAATAATATTCACTTCCATATTCAATCTTTTCATAATTTTTATGATTTTTCTCCAAGAGGCCCCCTCACATTATACAAGCTGTGGGCCCCCAGGAAATCCAGATTTACCTGTGCGGCCAAGGAACAGACTACACACTCCTGGGACAGAAGGCAGACTGGGCTGGGCCACCTTGTTGTGGACACCGTGTCCTGGTTTCCACTTTCAGATCAGCCTTCCTCAACTCCAGTGCCACTCCAGGAAAAGCCCAGAAACCAACACGGTTGCCTGCACCCTGCCTGCCTTCTCTGGTTCTACCGCCCATCTAGATTCACCTGCACCAACTCACGCTCTAGGTCAGGACAAAAAGACTGTTCACAGTCTACTGTGTGCCAAGAAATTACCTGAATAAATACTAGACTATATAAATTAAGCATACAATCATACCATTAATGAGTTTCGCAACCTCTGAAGAAGTACATCAAAAAGCAAGAAATACCAGTGTTTGCTGATAGTGGGACGAGATACTTTTGGCCTCTCGGCGATGGAGGTTGTTTTTCTAGCTTGCTGGAAGTTAGCTGGACAAGACTCCAGGATAGCCTCTCATACTGCAGCCAGTAAGGAAGAACATCTAAAGACAACACGTGCTTGCTTTGTTTCTATCTTTTAGACCTTTTCACATACTATTTCCAAGATGTTTGATTAACACAGTCATCCCAGAAGACAAACTTAAGGGCTTTGGTTTACAAAATGTTGTAGACTTCCCATTCTCCTCTGAGCCATAGCGTGAAAATAATATCAGCTCTCATTTCTTACTGCTAAACCCTTCCCTTAGCAGCCCCAGCCCAAGTCAGTGGTGTCCCCCTCACTCACCGACAGAGGACCACACACACCTGCCTGATTTGGTCACCAGTCACCTTTCCAACCTCATTCTAACCGTGTGCCTTAGCGGCCCCAACCCCGGCTAATTAGCACAGTCACATGGGAGCCTGTGATGAGTACAGCTCCTAGCCTTTAGACACGCTGAGTTGGAATTTTGGGGCTGTGGGACTGAGAATATTTGACATGTCCTCAGATAATGATAATGATCTGTTCCTCATTCTCAGATATATTTTCCATTCCAGTTGCTGGCTAGTCTCCCTTGTGCTATCTTATCAGCTTCACTATTCAGTTGTCCTTCTCCCATAAAGCCTCCGTCTACCATCCTATCTGAAAGGGACCCTACTCCTCCATGTTCAAGGACCAGAACGTCTCCATCAGGTTCCCATCATGTTTTTTGTTTTGATGGTACCAACCTGCAGACCAGCATCCATTCTCGGCCCACTTAGACCATGTTCCACACAGCAACCAAACTGATCTTGGCAAAATCCAAATCCAAATTATACCACTTAGAGTCTGTCCCAGGCCTTGCACTATGCAGCCTTTCCCTGTATCTCAATCTCCTTTGGCACATCTTCCATCACATTCACACTGTGATCCTCCAGCCTGCCCTTCCTCGGTTCTTGGAACGTACCATGTTATCTCCCCTGCCCCATGACCTTTGCACATGCTATTCCCCTACTGCTTATTGTCCAGTCAGAGACAAAGCATATTCTGAAAGCTACCAAATCCCAGGCAACCAAAAAATAAGCAAAAAGTCTTCAAGGCATATTCAGAAATTGAACAGAAAACATGAAAATAATTATCATAGGAAAAGATCACAATTTTACTGGTCTTCCTAGGTTCTTTGAAATTTCAGTTTCGTTAGGTATTTATTTTTAAATACATTCAGCAGGGAGAGCACCATCGTTTTGTTCTGATCTTTGCTCCCAGAGTCTCTCTTTCAGTAGGTCTGGAATGCACCTGAGAACCCATGGTAACAATTTTCCAGGTGCTGTTGGCGCTGCTGGCATTGATCATCCAGTATTTACAATTCTGAGTACACAACAGAGTCTGTACAATTTGCTGAGCCCTTCAAAATATAGTTGCCTAGGCTTAACCATGACGAATTAAATAGGACACTCTGGGGACAGGGGCAGGAACCTTTATGTTAAGCTTCCCACAGGATTTTATTATGCAGCCAGTGTGAAAATCCACTCATTTAGGAATTACGGTCTGAAGCCACAGTCTCTGCCCCACTCCCCATCCTGGAACATTTCCCACCCTCAGCTAGTTAACTTTAATCCTACCCTTTATTATTATTTTTAAAAGATTTTGTTATTTATTTGAGAGAGAGAGTTCATACAAGGGTGGGGGGTACAGAGGAGCAGAGGGAGAGAGAGAGAATCCCAAGCAGACTCCGTGTTCAGCCAGAAGCCCCACATGGGCTCCATCCCACCTTCCTGAGATCGTGACCTTAGTCGAAACCAAGAGTCAGATGTTTAACCAACTGTGCCGCCCAGGGGCTCCTTTACTTATCCTGCAGATGCAACTTGTGTCACTGCCTTTTTTATATTTCCTAACGTATCCATGTCTCTTTCCTTCAGAGGTAATCTCAGACTACAATAGTAGATAATTGATGATTTCTGCACTATTTCTTTGCAAGGTTCTAAGTTCCATGTATCTGGGTTTGTCATTGAAACTCTAGACTCTAATGGAGTACATAGCACATCACAATTGCTCAATGAATATTTGTGAAATGAACCAACTATAAACTACATAGTTGCTACTTACCTCTTTTGTATATTGCGAGACCAATGCCAAGAAACATCAGAAAGAGCTTCATCACTTTACTGGCATCTCTGTAGTTAGGAGACAACTCCATCTCAAGCCACAGTGCCACAAACAAGCAGACTCGTAAGGCTCAGAGGCTGGAACCAGTGCCCGCGTCTCCTCCTGGAGAGGAGAAGAGAAAATTCTACCCATGGGCTCAAAAAAGAGCAAGGAAGATCCCTTTCTTCTATGAATTGGTGACAAAAAACAATGTCATCCATGGGAAATCAAAAGCCCAGAATTGCCTATGTGTGAATGAGGAGTCCGAACGGAGGTGATTTGCGCAGTCCTATAACACCCAGCCAGAAAGGTTCCTTGATTAGGGGCAAGATGGGAGGTACAGGGGGAGAAAAGGTACTGAGGATGCACTACAATAAAGAAATCAGGGGTGCCTGGGTGGCTCAGTCCATTAAGCACTGCCTTCGCCTCAGGCCATGGTCTGGGACTGAGCCCTGTGTTGGGCCCCCTGCTCAACAGGGAGTCTGCTTCTCCCTCTGCCTCCGCCCCGCCCCAGGCTTGTGCTCACACACTCTCTCTTTCTCTCAAATAAATAAATAAATAAATAAATAAATAAATAAAATCTTTTAAAAAAAAAAAAGCCCAGATTGAGAAACTTAATGCAAAAGGACCAGCAATCCCAAAGGCTAGGAGAATAATCAAATGAGTATGTTTAAAATAAATACGCTGAAGAATGATTAAAGATATAAATGAAAAAATAAAAACCTGAGAAAAAGCAACAAGATGTGAATAAAGGGATATATTTTTTAAAGATTTTATTTATTTATTTGACAGAGAGAGACAGAGATCACAAGTAGGCAGAGAGGCAGGCAGAGAGAGAGGGGGAAGCAGGCTCCCTGCTGAGCAGAGAGCCTGATGCGGGGCTCGATCTCAGGACCCTGAGATCATGACCTGAGCCGAAGGCAGAGGCTTTAACCCACTGAGCGACCCAGGCGCCCCTGAATAAAGGGATATTAATGAGGCTTTAGTGTTGAGTGTATCATAGGCCCAAGAGCTGCCTTGGTAAACCAGGAAGGCCTCAAAGCATCCCAAGTATGCTTCCACCCCCCAAGGGAGGAGAGGACTGAGCAGAGAAGTGAACAGTCCTAAAAGAAGGCTCAAGCAAAGAAAGAAGGAAAGGAGCCTCTCTGCATGGACAGAGGTGCCCATTGGCTAAGGAGGACTTGCTGTCTCCCCCACAGATGTGCCTGAGCATCAGAGATCAGGGAGGCCGGGCTAAGTGGTCTGATAGAAAGTTGTCTCCTTACCCCAGGGAAAGAAGATCATCATGTCAGGGGGAAAGGAAATTGAGGACAGCTGAGGATTCACTCAAAGAGGCTGACTCTAAATCAGAAGCAACTAACTACCTAGAATGGACAAGCTCATTATCTGCCATCAAGGGGAATGGGGACTGAGGTAACAGAAATAAAGAAAGGTACTAAGTTGTCATGCCTAATTTTGCTTTTCATAACTCCAAAGGCCTGACCCTTTACAATACACTAGTGGGCCTTTGCTTTTTTGTAGGGAGAGGAATCTTCCTATCACATAAATAATTCCACTCTTGGATTTGTCCGCTTGCAAGTGAGATACCAGTACTCATTTTATTTTATATTTTATTTTTTTTAAAGATTTTATTTATTTATTTGACAGAGAGAGAGAGGGCACACAGGCAGGGGGAGTGGGAGTGGGAGAAGCAGACTCCTCGCCAGGCAGGGAGCCCAAAGTGGGACTCGATCCCAGGATCCTGGGATTGTGACCTGAGTCAAAGACAGACGCTTAACAACTGAGTCACCCGAGCGCCCCACCGGTACTCATTTTAAACACCGTGTTTTGTGATTTAAAGGGTGGTTCTCTGCCAAGCACGGAGCCACAAATCTCTACAAAAAGGGTTTCTCATTCCTGACCCACATTCCCGCCTCTGTTGGATGTGAAGGAATATAGGATCCACAATTCTGTTTTAGAAACAGCAGCTCAGACTCCAACAGCAGCACTTTTACTATAGACGAACACACAGGTGACAAAAACACCTGCTCACACGAACACACCTGCTCACATAGTCAGTCTTATAATCCAGCGAATGCCAGGTTGCCTTTAAGAGATGGAGTTCTACTCTCTCTCTCTCTCTCTCTCTCTCTCTCTCTCTCTCTCTGCTCGGCAGTCAAGATCATCAGAGCCTACAAAGCTGAAGGTCACATTTTGGACATAGAAAATTCACATGAAAGAGTCCAATTCTGGGCCTTTGATTTCCCATGGATGACACTGTTCTTATCCATGTTCTACCCATCAGAGGCCAGCATCATATGCAGATGTTAGCACTGCCATCCCCTCTCTGCTGGCCGTCACTGGGATTCTAGACCAGGCAGGAATGATCTCCCCTCACTTTAATCCTGCCTGGTAGCCCATCTCCATTCACACTTGGACCCGTAAAAGGCATTGAAGGCCAGAAAGGCCTTGAATTGGCCTTGAAAAGGCAAGAATTGAAGGCAAGAAAAACAATAGAAAACTCAAACCTAGCTCAGGTCCTAAGCCCATAAAAGGAGCCAACTAGGAAGAGTAAGGTTAACTCAGGGCTTCTAGTCTTTATTAGCAACAGTTTCTTAAATAAGAACTTTTTAAAATATCATCACCAAAGCCTCAAAAGAGAGAAATTCCAGCCCTATTCTGATGTGGATTTCATCAGAAAAATCCCCACCATCTATAAAGAGCCAAAAGAGACACACACAAAATACAAAGTACTATAGAATAAGCCTAGCAAGAATGTGCAAAACATTTATAAGAAGAACTTCAAAATATGCCTGAATGGCATACAAGTAGATTTGAACAAATAAAAAGATATATACCTTGTTCTTAGACAGGATGTGTTAACATCATAAAAATGTCACTTCTGTCCAAGTAAATGTATAAAGATACAGTGATAAAAATGCCACATTGGGTTTTTTTCCTCTGAAGACTAACAAGTTGATTCTAAAGTTCTTACAGGAAATAAACATGTAAGAATTGGCCAGAATAATCCTGGTGTATATCAGCAACTACTGTGAAAAACTCCCAAAGCCCTCTTCCCAGCTTGCGTTCTTCTCTCAAAAGCCTTACAGCCCTAGGGAGAAGGAGCAAACTCTCCAGTCCCAGGGCATAGGTTGGTGTTGAGGAAAAGAAAAAAGGGAGAAATCCTCTCATCCTGACAGAGTGGCAAGAAAACAGTCCTGGGCCCCAGATCCTATATCAACAGTATAGTTGTCTTCTTTCCAGGGGAGGTCTAAGTACTATCCCAGACAAGGCCTGATATGGATACAAGGTGGTGTTTGACTGACTGCCACAAGGAGGAGGGGTAGAAAACTCCAAACCAAAGGCCTAAGCACACAGGGTTGATCAAAGACTGAGGCTAGACTATGATGGCGGAGAATTGCCCTGGCACTCAACTCCAGCCTACCAAGGAATAATTAACAAGAAAAATCGCTCTCTCCGTGAGTGGAGGCATGGGGGTGGGAAGTAAGACCAGAGAAAGAGAGCCCCTTTGTGGTATGGGTCTGAAAACTGAGGCTAAAGCAAAATATTGAGAAAAGGCTCCATCAGTCTAATCTGCACCCTAAGCACAAAGCATCGCAATTGGAAATTGAAGGCAAGAAAAACAATAGAAAACTCAAACCTAGCTCAGGTCCTAACTAAAGGACTAAAAGGTCCTGACTCTTTTCTGATTTAACTGCCTGAGAGGAGGTATACCTATTTCCAGACATATATCCTATTTATTTTAGGATATAAAGTATTAGGACTAAATTTAAAAATTGGTATTTAATATCACATTTCATAATGAAAGACTTAATGTTTTCCACCTTAAGATAAGGAGCAGGGCAAGAATATACTCTCTCATGACTTTTACTCAACATCATACTGTTAGGCCTAGCCAGTCATATAAGAAAAGAAAAAGGGGGGCGCCTGGGTGGCTCAGTGGGTTAAAGCCTCTGCCTTCGGCTCAGGTCATGATCTCAGGGTCCTGGGATCTAGCCCCGCGTCAGGCTCTCTGCTCAGGGGGGAGCCTGCTTCCCCCTCTCTCTCTGCCTGCCTCTCTGCCTACTTGTGATCTCTCTCTGTCAAATAAATAAATAAAATCTTTAAAAAAAAAAAAAGAAAAGAAAAAGAAATAAAGAACATACAGATTTTAAAGTAATAAATTAAAAAGCTTTTTTTCATGGTCGACATAATACATAGAAAAACTCAGAGTCCGTAAAAAATTATGAGGCACACAAACAAGTAAGGGAGGGAAAAAAAAACAAAAAACAAAACAAAAACCAAGAAAAAAACAAAAAACAAAAAACAAAAAACCTACATTCTTGAAAGACAAAGCAATCAACATAACCACACTTGGAGATGACCTGGATTTTGGAACTATCAAATAAACTTTAAATAACTATGATTTATGCAAAAAGATCTAATGGGAAAGATGTACCACATGTACAAACAGATGGTAAATTTCAGCAGAGAGATAAAAACCAAAATGAGGACTCACATAGAAATGTTATAAATAAATATGTGGCATCAAAGGTAAATAAATATAGAGATGAAGAATTCTGTTGATGGGGCCATCAGTAGACTTGAACCAGCTGAGGAAACAACCAGTGAAGTTGGAGATTGTTTAATAGAAATTACCCAAAATGAAACATAGGCTAGGATATTATAAGGAAGAAAACCATACTTCATAAACATATGCATAAAACTACTTGCCAAATTATCAGTAAGTCAAATTGAGCAATATATAAAAGGATAAGACATCATGACTAAGTGGAGATTTATCACAGAAATTCAAGGCTGGTTTGACATTTCAAAGTCAATTAATGTATTTCATGTTATCAACAAATTTTTAAAAAGACAATAGGATTATCTCAATTGATTCAAGAAAAGCATTTGACAAAATTCAAAATCCATTCATAATAAAAATTCTAAGAACTAGAAATTAAAGGTAATTTCCCCAACCTGATAAAGAGCATCTATGAAAAATTTGTAGTTAATATCGTATTTCATAGTGAAAGACTTAATGTTTCCACCTTAAGATAAGGAGCAGGGCAAGAATATACTCTCATGACTTCTATTCAACATCATACTGTTAGGCCTAGCCAGTCATATAAGAAAAGAAAAAGAAATAAAGAACATACAGATTTTAAAGTAATAAATTATTATTTGTAAATATATAAAGCTTTTATCCATGGTTGACATAATTGTCTACATAGAAAAACTCAAAGTCCAAATAAGCTGCTAAAACCATAGGCAAACTTATAAATTTCAAAAATCATTTTCTTTCTTTTTCTTTTTTTTAAAGATTTTTATTTATTTATTTGACAGAGTGAGAGAGAGAGTACAAGTAGACAGAGAGGCAGGCAGAGAGAGAGGGGGAACAGGTTCTCCACTGAGCAGAGAGCCCGATGTGGGGCTCGATTCCAGGACCCTGAGATCATGATCTGAGCTGAAGGTAGAGGCTTTAACCCACTGAGCCACCCAGGCGCCCCTCATTTTATTTCTTTATATAGCTAGCTTATTTTTAGAATTGAAATTAGGAAAACAGTCCTATTTACTATAGCACCAAAAATAAGAAAATATTAAGTATGTATCTAACAAAACATGTGGAATATTTTTATTGAGAATTAATATACCTTGATGAGAGAAATCAAAGATCTAATAAATGGAGACATTTATGAAATAGGAGACTTAATTTATAAAGATGTCAATTCTCTTTCAAATTGATACACAGATTCAAGCCATGCTAACAAAATTCACAGTAGGTTTTTTTGGAGAAATTGACAAAATGATTGTCAAATTATTTTGGCAAAGCAATAAATAACCAGAAAAGCAGGGTACAACTATAAGCATTCTTACAGTAATAAGAAAATCTGGGAGGAAATCTTTTCTACCACAGGTTAGGCAAAGACTCATAATGGGCACAAAAGCACAATTCATTAAAAAATTGATTAATTGGACTTAATTAAAATTTAAAACTTTTTTCCTCAAAAAAGGCTATTCAAAACATGAAACTTATACTCAGAGAAAATATTTGCAAAACACATAACTGATATAGGACAGATACCCAGAACATATAAATAATTCTCAAAACTCAATAGTAAGCAATGAAACAATCCAAAAATTTTTTTCAAAAGGTTTATTTATTTATTTGACAGAGAGAGAGATCACAAGTAGGCAGAGAGAGAGGAAGGGGAAGTAGGCTCCTTGCTGAGCACAGAGCCTGATGTGGGGCTTGATCCAGGACCCTGAGATCATGACCTGATCTAATGTCAGAGGCTTTAACCTGTTGAGCCACCCAGGTGCCCCCCAAATTTTCTTTTAAAGATTTATTTGAGAGAGAGAAAGAGAGCATGTGTGCCCCTTAGGGGAAGGGGCAATGGGAGAGAATCTTCAAGCAGACTCCTTGTTGAGCATGAAGCCAAACATGGGGCTCTATCTCACAACTCATGAGACAAAACCATGAGTCCATGTGAAACCAAGCCAAAACCAAGAGTCCCACACTTAAGACTGAGCCACCCTGGTGACCCAAACAAATAATTTTTAAATTGTGGGCAACATATTTGAACAGATTATTTACTAAAAAAGACATATAGCTGGCAAATAAAAACATTAAAAGATGCTTAATATCATTAGTCTTTAGAGGAATGTAGGTTAAAAACCAGAATGAGATACTACTATATATACTACTATCATAATGGCAAAAGAAAGCAAGCATTGAAGGAAGGAAGGGAGGAAGGGAGGATGGGAGGGAGGGAAAGAGGGAAGGAAACTTTGACAATAATAAGTGTGGATGAGGATGTGTGGAGCAACTAGAATCAGAACTCTAATTCAGCCCTGGTACGAATATGCAAACTGATACAGACACTCTGGGAAACAGTGTGGCAATCTCTTATAAAGGTAAAGATACACTTAAATTAAAAATCAACTATTTCACTTCTAGTTATTTACCTTTGAGAAATGAAAAATCTATGTCCACAAAAATGTTTACAGGGGTTTTATTCGAAATCATAGCAAGTGTCCAAATGTTGAATAGATTTTTAAAATTTATGGTATATAGATACAAGGGACTAGTATGTATCAATAAACCTGCTGATATGCACAATGTGGATTATACTGCATTATACTAATACACTATACTAAGTGAACGAAGCCAGACTCAAGATTCCACGATGCGTGATTCCCTTTACAGGACATTTTGGAAAAGGCTAACCCATAGGGACAGAAGACAGATGAGTGCCAGGCAGGGGCTGGGGTTAGAGGAGGGGACTGAGCATAAAGGAGAACAAGAAAATTAGTGGGGCAATGGAAATGTGCTATAGCTTGACTGTAGCATAGCTCCACGACTTCTACACTTGTAAAAACCTCAGAGAACTCTACCAGGGTGAATTTTACTGTGTGTACAATAAAATCCACCTATAAATTATAAACATAATTAAACATAGAAAATTATTAACTAAAATAACTTTTAAATACAAGTCCTCTAATTGTACATCCTTTCTGGGGTATATTGGGTTTTTTCTCCCCATGGAATATAAGAACAAAAAGAACTGAGATAAAATTTTAAACTTAGTATTCTTAATGTTTGTAATAAAATTGATATTGTAATTATGAAACTATTTTATATACAGCATAGGATAAAGCAAGCAAATAAACATATTAACATTATTAGGAACTGGCATTTGAACTAAAAGAGAAAAGAAGCATTCATATAAAATTAAGGTGAGTAAAAATCTATAATTCTTTATTTTAAGTGGAATTCATATGAAGTCATGAGTTATATGCATTCTAGCATTGTCTACCTAAAGCAGCTAGACATAGTAACATCTCAATAAGAATGAGCAGAGTTGATATTTACTGATTTCTAAACTATGATTTCTCAACATTCCATAGTATAAGATACCATGGCTTGTTACAGTAATAGCTAATTCCAGGTTGGGGGCAAGGAAAACACAGCCACAGTGTTAAGTGTAAGAAAACAGCAAAGTGTTCAAATACTCATGGCATCATATCAAAGAAACACAGAAGCCTTCTTGGAGTAGCTTCCACTAACCAAATTAGGAACATTTGGTTGTCAAATAGAACAAGGATGGCAATGAATCATAACACACTGATTTTTTTTAAATGAGTCCATAATGATTATAGAGAAGGAGAAAGATTGAGAAATAAAAAAAATCTCTCCCTTGTAGAAGAACACCAGTTAATAGGTGAAAAACAAATAATAGTGTTGGAAAAATTACCATTTTGCAATCCCCAAGTAATAACTGTAGCAGGCAAGAATCATTGATGGATCATGAAAATATAATATGAGAAGTTGTGAGGGAACAGAAAGTCAAACAGCCAAGTATTTCCCCACGGATTATTTATTAAAACCAAAAGGAGAAATGTATTTTACTCTAGAGAGACCACTCTGGTCACTACTTTAACCAAGTGGCCAGATTTAGGATTACCAGTCATGGGGCAATCTGACATCAAGTACTCCCAGTGTAAAACATTAAGAAATATAGAAAATCAATGTAATAATCTTGCCAAAGCACCTGAATCTAATGATGAAAAATTAATCAGGCAAATCCACAATATAGAAAATTCCATAGGAAGAATAGCCTGGATTCTTCAGAAAAGTCATTGTCATGAAAATAAAACCAGACAGAAATGTGGGAGACCTGTTCTAGATTAAAGGAGAATAAAAGGAAAACAAAGACAAAAATGAACTATTGGGACTTCATCAAGATAAAAAGGTTTTGCACAGCAAAGGAAACAGTCAACAAAACTAAAAAACAACCTACAGAATGGGAGAAGATATTTGCAAATGCCTTATCAGATAAAGGGCTAGTATCCAAAATCTATAAAGAACTTATCAAATTCAATATCCAAAAAAGAAATAATCCAATCAAGAAACGGGCAGAAGACATGAACAGACATTTCTCCAAAGAAGACATATAGGGGTACCTGGGTGGCTCAGTTCATTAAGCGTCCGTGTTTGGCTCAGGTGTCCCAGGGTCCTGGGATTGAGCCCCATATCAGGCTCCCTGCTCAGTGGGGAGTCTGCTTCTCCCTCTCCCTCTGTCTGCCACTTCCCTGCTTATGTTCTGTCTCTCTGTCTTGCTTACTCTCAACTTCTCTCAAAAAAAAAATAAATAAAATCTTTTTAAAAATAAAATAAAATTTAAAAAAAGAAGACATATAAATGGCCAAGAGACACATGAAAAAATGTTCAACATCACTCAGCATCAGGAAAATACAAATCAAGACCACAATGAGATGCCATCTCACACCAGTCAGAATGGCTAAAATTAAGAAGTCAGGAAACAACAGATGTTAGCAAGAATGTGGAGAAAGAGGAACCCTCCTACACTGTTGGGGGGAATGCAAACTGGTGCAGCCATTCTGGAAAACAGTATGGAGATTCCTCAAAAAGTTAGAAATAGAACTACCCTATGACCTAGAAATTGCACTACTAGTTATTTACCCCGAAGATATAAGTGTAGTGACCTGAAGGGGCACCTGCACCCCAATGCAGCAATGTTCACAATAGCCAAACTAAGGAAAGAGCCCAGATGTCCACTGACAGATGAATGGATAAAAAAATGTGGTGTGTGTGTGTGTGTGTGTGCACGCGCACACGCGCGCGCACAATGGAATATTACTCAGCCATCAAAAAGCCCAAAATCTTGCCATTTTCGACAATGTGATGGAACTAGAGGATATTATGCTAAGTGAAATAAGTCAGAGAAAGACAGTTATATGCACTCACTGAGATGTGGAATTTAAGAAACAAAACAGAGGAGCATATGTGAAGGGAGGGAAAAATAAAATAAGATGCAATCAGAGAGGGAGAAACCATAAGAGACTCTTAATCATAGAGAACAAACTGAGGGTTGCTGGAAGGGTGGGAATTGGGGTACCAGGGTGATAGACATTAAGGAGGGCATGTAATGTAATGAGCACTGGGTATATAAGACTGATGAATTACTGACCTCTACCTCTGAAACTAATAATACACTATATGTTAATTAATTGAATTTAAATTAAAAAAAGATTAAAGGAGAATGAAAAGACAACCAGATGCAACGCATCAACCATGATTGAATCTTATATCGATCAATTGACTAATCAATCGATACAACAAAAGACATTTGGGAATTGGAGAAATTTTAATATGGACTTCATGTTAAACGATATAATGGACTTTCTTACTCTGGAGAGTATGATAATGGT
>CM053604.1:110584387-110601348 GCA_028646535.1 Procyon lotor | reverse complement strand
CCCCCCCCCCGGCCTGCCTCTGTGCCTACTTGTGGTCTCTCTCTCTCTGTCAAATTAATAATTCAAATCTTAAAAAAAAAAAAGAAAGGGAGAGGAGGGGAACAGACTTCCAAGTGTCAGATGGAGGTATTAAACAGAACACTTAAGGTCGAACTCACTTCATTTATGCTCAAGGGCTGGAGAACTCTAGCGTGTCCAGTTATGCCAGGAAGTGGGGTCCAGCCTCAGTTTACTTGGAAGCTTTGGATGTGATTATCTCTCGAGACCCTAATTTCCTCCCATATAAAATTGGAAAAACTTGGGTTAACCATTTCTAGGGTTTTTTTTTTAAATAGTTCTGGATATTTATAACTTGACTTTGTTTTTTCCAAAGAAGATAGTTCTACAAAGTGATTTTCTAAGAATTAGCTTCCTAAAATTTCTAAAAATGTACACCTTCGTTATAAGATGATGATGAGCTTAGAAAATGAGAAAAGTAGAAAGGACAAAGTGAAAATTGTTCTTTCTTCTACTTCTCAGGGATAACTACTATGGATATTTTGGGGTCCCTAGTCCAGACGCACACATGCGCACACAAATGCACACATTCCGTATATAAAATATATGCTGATTTTGGAAACCTTTATAGAGTTTGAGGTGGGGTGGTGGCTGGAAAGATGATAGTTAAGGAAATCATTCATTCGGGGCCTACTTTGGGTAAGCTCTGCATTAAGTTTAATCCTCACTATAATTTTATTTCCATGTTATATTTGAGAAACCCGACATTTAGGAAGGTTGAGTGGCTTTCCCTAGGTCACATACCTAGTGAATCAATTATCAGGGCAGGGTAGGCACCTGGGTCCATCTGCAGCAAAAGCCTAGATCATCCCCAGCCCACCTCCTTGGGAAAGGAGTGTGGAAAGAAGAGTCTCATTCCATGAATGGTTAAATACATTTTTACTAAAATTCAATATAGTGTGGCACCTGGAGAATTCAAATTTAGATAAAGTTTATAAGACGTTCAAAAGGGTTTATTTTTCTCCTCTATTTCTAGAGAATGAATGCCTTTTCCTGGGCAGACTTAAATTCAGGTTTTGGTAAAAATGGCTTCATGGAATTTTTTTCTGAATAGAAGGAAGGTAGGTTTTTTTGTTTTTTGTTTTTTTTGTATTTTTAATTCAATTTGGAAAGCACATACCTAACATTGATACCGATTGGCAGAGATTAAGCAAAGCTTTCTTTGCTACTTTGAAACTATAATTCAAAACGTGTTACTGAAAGCAGAGTCAAAATGAATACTTCAGTAAAATCACTAGTGTTCAGGTGATATGCAGGTTCTGAAATTAGGCATTTGAATCACACATTGTAAGGGGATGATCTCACAGCTCCTTATAAAAGGAGGAGGGGACATGCAGGAATTAGCCAGTAGCTGGCAGAAACCCAGGAGGACTGCTTTGGGAGCTGAATTGCAGCCTGCGCGAATGCTTGGGTTAACTATCACACAGAGGGAATCTAGATTTAGGAACGGACAGCATTCCGTAGGCCAAGCTGAAGTATTTGAGCCTACCATGGGCATTTTGTAAAAAGTATTTACCAAATCTTAACATTTCAAAAAGACAGAGTTGAATGGTAACGGTGACTCTTGGCCCTTGCCGTGTGGGGCTCCTAATTAGCTTCTTCCTTCCTATGTCTTGTGTTTCTCATCAATGAAACCCAAGTCATGAAACTTTCTTCTACCTTCCCAACTCTTAGCCTCACTGGTATGTTTTGAAAAGATGGTATCTGCCCGTAAATCCACACAGTGAATTCCTAGAAAGAATACTGCATACAAAATCTCTGGTATCATGCTCTTCATTCCCTCCTTCCCCCAAAGCTAGAACAAGTGCCCCACGTGGGGAACTCAGAGGAAAAGATGCCTTTCCTTCAGCCATCTCCTTTTGGGGTCTCCGATTAAATTGCAACTTATTCCACAGATGGGAGAGTCGGACTGGTTATAACTTAATCTATTTAGCTGTAAATAATCTTGCCCATGTCCCAATTTCTTCATCTGCAAATTGGAGCTAATATTTATGTTGTAGCTCAAAGGGATTTAGTCAGGCCTAATGAGATCAGTTGTGTAGCGGGTTTGGCGCTTGTTGGATGGAAGGCATTATATAAATATGCCGTCATTTTCATTAGGATTATTTTCATCATAATTTTATGCTAAACACAGCTGTGGCAACATATGTTTTAAAGATTTAAATAAACACTCCTAAATTTGTGAAACCTGATTCGCTTTTGCCCAATTTGGCTAAATTTGCCATCATTTTGAAAATTCTGAAGACAAGGCTTTCAATTCACAAAGCCTGTCCCTTATAGCCAGGGTTTATGTACTGACAAGCATAATTTTCTTTTGTAAGCTCTTTAAAAACACAGCAAAATTGTCCAACGTGATAGCCGGGTAATTTGGAGGCGGGGTTCCCTCATAGGAATTCTGTGAGGGGAGAGTCACTCACAGAAATCAAACTTGAGGCCATCTCAAAACCTACCTACCAGAAACACAAAAGCTTGATTTCTGGAAAAGCAGAACAAATAAAAGAAGTGCGAGTAGATTTTTTTTTTTTTTTTTTGGTATTTGTACGTTTTAATGTGGAGATCAAATCATGGCCATGTCTTTAGTAGTTCCAAATATTGGCTGCAGGCCACTTATATATTGGGCTATATTAATAAACATTTGCTTCCCCTTTCCCCAGGATTAAGTGCCTGGTGACCCAGCTGCACAATTTAAATGACCCAAAACATTGACTTAGTTGTGCCCTGGGCATACTCTGTGGAAGTAGACTTAGCCAGGATTATACCAGCAAAAAGGATTCAAATCTTCTTTGGCCTTTTCTCCAAAGACAGATTGTCTTCAAGGCTTTTGAGCAGCAGGACCACAATGCCCAAGTTTCTTTTGCTGTGATTCGGATAAATAAGCAGATAAGTTAGGACCAGTTCGAAGACTCCCTGTGGCCTTTTCCAATGTGCGCACAACCTAGTAAACTCAGTGTCAAGGCAGTGATTAATCTGGCTCGAAACCTAAGTGTGACTCCTTATCTTTATCCCAACTTATCTTCGTTCTCAGCAGATTCCTTGAGCTGGAGATTTCCTGCCTTAGTTTTGTAACATTCTGGGCTATTATCAGTTACCTCAGAGTTATGTATTTTCGAAATATTTTTATTTGACTTATTTTTTTTTTAAAGATTTTATTTATTTAAGAGAGTGAGAGAGAGCAGGGTGAGGGGCAGAGGGCGAAGCAGACTCCCTGCTGAGCAGGGAGTCCAATTTGAGGCTCGATCCCAGGACTCTAGGATCATGACCCCAGTCAAAGGCAGACGCTCAAACAACTGAGTGACCCAGAAGCCACTATTTGACTTATTGAAAGAATAAGTACATGCCCTAGAGTGCTCCAAGGAAGGACAGATTTTCAAGCCAATATTCATAGTTTGGGAGAATCTGGCATAAATCTGTGATGGTAGTGATAACCAGATTGGAGCTTTACATCAATTGAGACTTCAGGGGGTGCTCTGGGGAAATGGAGACTTCTCAAAAAACATTAGGAAGGTGAGGGTGAACCATTCTTTCCAGAAGACAAAAGAATATAGATGTTTTTCTTTTCTCCATGACGCTAGTGCTATTTTTTCAGTCATGTAATCTCAAATTTTATAAAAATTCCTTAGTTTTCCTGTGAGTTACTACCTCAGGGATGAGTTTGTTTGTTTGTTTATCAAAGAGAGAGACAGAGAGAGAGAGACAGAGAGCACAAACAAGTAGGGGGAGCAGTAGGCAGAGGGAGAAGCAGTTTCCCTGCCAAGCAAGGAGCCCAGGCAGGACTCGGTCCCCAGTCAGGTCCCCTGGGATCATGACTTAATCCAAAGGCACACGCACAACTGACTGAGGCACCCAGGCATCCCATAAATGCATTTTTCTATATTTTTAAAATTTCTTTATTTTTAAAAAGATTTTATTTATTTATTTGACAGAGAGAGAGAGAGAGAGAGAGAACAAGCAGGGGGAGCAGCTGGCCGAGGGAGAGGGGGAAGCAAGCTCTCACTGAGCAAGGAGCCTGATGTGGGCCTCCATCCATCCAGGACCCTGGGATCATGACCTGAGCCGAAGGCAGTTGCTTAACCAACTGAGCCACCCACGCGTCCCTAAATCCATGTTTTAAAGTAGTAACTCATTCAACCCTCGTAACTATCCTAGGAAGTTGATTGTATTAATATCCCTTTCTACATCCGGGGAAACTAAGGCACAGAGAAAGGAAATCACTCACCCGTGATCACATAAGAAGGAAGCAGAAGGACTTGGAGAAGCAAAGGCAACTAAGAGAAAGGAGAGAAGAGGAGGTAGGAGGGGAAGAAGCACAGAGGTGTGAAGGCGTGGCCTTGGAAGTGGTGATAGCAGAGGTCTAGTGGCAGCTGTGTGCTGAATAAGTAGCCCTTCGAAGGAACAAGAGAAAGAATATTCTTGGAGGGTCTAGATGGGGTGGGGGCTGGCAGAGGGAGAAACCTCTGCCTTGAGAACCAATGTCATGGACATTCTGAACCAAAGGTGCCCCACTCTATACTTGAGAGGAGAGCTCTCAAGTAGTTTGCTGTGCACAAGGTCAGTAAATGAACCAGCACACAATTCTCTACCCTCAGAATCACAGCTGTACGTCAGCCCTGGGCTGCTGGAGGCCAACTCTGTGCCCCTTGGCATGCTTATCCTTTTTGCACATCTTCAGTTTAAACCTCTGTTGAAATACTTATGTCTCCAATACCTAACTCATGAGGTTGAGAGTCTTAAAGAAGAAGCTGTGCATGGAAACTCTTTCAATTATGATGTGATTACTATCATTATCATGATGACTCCAGATCATCAATTCAGAGCCACCCACTGGATGAGTAAGCAATCTGGATTGAGGAGGCTCACTCTGCCATTAAATACCCGGGTGTGGGTCACTGGGCTTTCAAGCCACCGGGCCAACTCTGCACATTGCTAAGCGCCCCCCATCTCCACGCCCGCATGCTAATCTCATTCCCCGGGACATTCAAGCCTCAGAGGGAGGGATTAAGGAAGTGGAAATATTAGAGAGTTAAAAATGAGCTGGGGGAAGTGCGAGGAAAAAAAATTTCTCAAAACCTACAAAACCTTTTAGCCCTTAAATCTCAGACTTCAACCACCACTGCTATTAAGAAATGTAAACTGAAACAACACTAATTCCATTGTGGCACAACAGAGAAAATGACTTCTGGTTAGTATGTTGCTAATAAATAGCAGAACATCAATCATATTGGCCATATTTTCCCCTCCTATCTCTTCCTGTAAGATATTTAAAAACTTGTTAAACTATGCACTCTTTTTTTTTTTTTTTTTTTTTTTTGTAGGGCCCAAGACAGTATTCTCCGCATCTGGGTGTTTCATTAGTGGTATGTTTCAAATGTTAGTACAGTCTGTGTACTAATAGAGAGCAGCTCAGAATTTGAGTTTTAGAAGTGGTTCTATGGTCTGGACCAGCTCCTTTCTAATGTCCAGCCTTCCTATCTGCAAAGAAGCAGGGACTAGGGGCTCCAGGGATGGCTCAGAAGTTACAGGGCCACTGCAGTCCGTGGGGCTGTCCACGGTCAAGTGACCAGATGTGGCTGACATCTGAGTCACACCACCCATGCTCATCGAGCCAGGGGCTAGGAAGATCGGTCCCAGGCACTGCTGTTCGGTGGTGATGGTGGAGCTGAAAATAAATCCTGTGGCTTCTCATAGAAATAGCAAGACCAAACAAAACAAAACAAAAACCCCACAACAAATCAAAGAAACAAACAAAACAAAAAACCCAAAATAAAACAACCGTTGGATCCAGGTTGAGCCCCTGTGTAAAAACTAAAGGCATGCAAACTTTAAACATTAAAATCCATTAAAGTCAAAAGTGCAGAAGCTTATAAAGCAATATGCAGGCGGTTATTTGAAATATTCTCTACAAGACTGGCTGACCACCTGCCCGTGTTATCACTGATTTCATCCCAGGCCCCTGCTGTGTTCCAGGCAGCCGCTCTGATCTGAGGAGCTAAAGCAAACAGACTCAGAGAACGGTTCCTTCAAAGGTAGCCAAACATTGTTGATGGTAAATGTACCTCTAGGAAATTATACAAAGACGTTTTGATGGAATTCTGCATGTGTCAAAGTTCCATGTAATTACATACAAAATTTACAACAGAGCACGTTTAGGAAATGGTGTAATTTTGATTTGTGTGCCTTTTATTGTTCCCATGCTGGTCATACCCAAATGTAGTTGACATGAACCATTTTATAGATGAGTTTCTTGGGAGATAAAAGTAATGTTTGCCGTGAGTTCAAAAAGCATTCCTGGAGGGCCTCTCACAACCTATCTTGTCTCATCTCTTTTGATTTCTTGCTATTAATTTGTCTTCTACTTGCAAGTTATTGTCTGTTTTTGCTCTGGGCTTCCCTGCACGCTGTTCTTCGGATTTTCTATACTTTCTGGATTCTATCTGCCTCCCTTTCCTTTGCCATCAAGTTATATATATATATGTATATATAATATATAATATGTATATATAATATATATAATTGTATTATATATATTATATATACATATTATAATATTATATATACATATTATATATATGTATACATATATATATGTATACATATATATGTATATATGTATACATATATATACATTATATATATGTAATGTACATTATATATATATATACATATACATATAATATATGTACATATATGTATATAATATATATAATATAATATAATTATATTATATATATTATATATATTGTAATATATATATTATAATATATATACATATTATATATACACATACTCCTCTCTTTTAACTTGTACAGGTAAATGTGAAGCTATTTATTTTTTAAAAAGTCTACTTGTATAAATGTTTACAAATGCAGGGCATTATTTGACAAGGGTCATTATAGAGCCTCTGAATCTGGAAGTCCAGGACAATCGACTTGACCTAAAATTTTCAGGCAAAGAGAAGACAGCAAAGAGTGTTAGATTAGGGGACTCGATCACTTCTCCCTGTTATTTTAGGCACCAGAAAACGTCAGTCATTTAGGTTGCCAAGAGTTACATTATAGTCTGACTTCTAGATGTAATTTGCATTCTGTGTGTCTATTTATGAACACCAGTGGCTGCAATTTAAAATAATATTACAGATTTTAAGTTATCTGAGTTTTTCCAGTTTTATCTGTGTTAAGTATAAGCATAGCCTCATTAATATCAATAATGACCCTCCTACTTGCCTGGGGATGAGGAGTGAGATATCTTAGAAAGCCCTGTCCCAAATATTGCTGGGAACCCCACAGACGGTAGTGAGGATTATAAGCAAATCCTGGTGATGGTCACCACTGTGGAAAATCTTAACAGGTATCACCATCCCAGACCCTGGCTTCTTCCCAGAGGGGTTACTCATATCTGGAACTTTCCTTTCTGTGCACCTTTCTGGAAAATCAGCCATGCATAAATGCTGGTGAGCCCGGAAACCTGCTCACTTTCTTAGTGAGGAGGCTTTTCCTGTTTAAGCTCAGCCGTGACTCTGCAGGCAAGCTACTGTCTGGTTATATCTAAAGCACCGGGTTTCAAATTGCATTAATTTGCTAGGGCTGCCATAATAAAGTGTCACAAACTCTGTGGCTTCAACAACAGAAATTTATTGTCTCCTTGCCCTGGAGGCCAGAAGTCCAAAGTCAAGGTGTTAGCGAGATTGGTTCGTTCTGAGGGCTGGGAGGGGCATAAGAGATTTAGGGGGAATCCTTGATGTTCCTTGGCTTGTAGCTGCATAACACCAATCTCTGCCTTCGCCTTCACGTGGTGTTCCCCCTGCATACATGCCTGTGTCCTTTTTTTCTACTTCCACTTTTTGTAAGGAGACTGGTCATCTTGGGTTAGGGGCCCACCCAACTCCAATATGACCCCATTTTAACTAATTATATCTGCAAAGACCCTTTTTCCAAATAAGGTCACCTCCTGAAGGTCAAGACTTCAACATATGAATTTGGGGGAAGGGGACACAATTCAACCCTCAATACAGGTAAATATTTCTTTAAAGATTAATGGCACAAAATAATTCATGAAGAGACTCCAATATACGTCACATATTATCTTCAAATTCTTTCCTCTTGTGATTGTATCTCTCTCCTCCATTGCCTTTTGCTCGTGGCAGGTTGGAGAGAGTTTTTCCTTCACCCCTAGCCAACAAGAGAGGAATTAGTCATCTAGGGCCGGTGCTATATCTCAGATAGTAAAGACCAACTCATTTTCAGCTAGCATAGTGTTTTTTTTTTTTTTCATGAGAATCTGTGTTTTTCTTTTTCTTTTTTCTTTTTTCCCCAAATATGGTTATTTTATTTTTTCAGTGTTACAGGATTAATTGTTCATGTACCACACCTAGTGCTCCATGCAATACATGCAAACAGTGTGGAGATTCCTCAAGAAATTAAAATTTCTTTCTTAAAAAGATTTAATTAATTAAATTTAATTAAAATTTAATTAAAATTAAATTTTAAATTAATTTTGTTTAATTAATTAACAATTAAAATTAATTAAATTTAATTAAATTTTTAATTAATTTTAATTAAATTTTAATTAAAATTAAAATTTAATTTCTTTCTAATTAAAATTAAATTTAAAAAATTAAAAATAGAGCTACCCTATGACCCTGCCATTGCACTATTGGGTATTTACCCCAAAGAAGCAGATGCAGTACAAAGAAAGGCCACATGTACCCCAATGTTCATAGCAGCGATGGCCACAATCGCCAAACTCTAGCATAGTGTTTTTAAGTATAAACAGGCTCAAAAAGAACACAATTCTGGGAGGAGTATTTCTCAAGTCATTTAACAGGAGGTATATTCCTTCTTCACATGAAGCGACTTCGTATTTTTCTTGGAAGGTAAATTAACACTCACTATGGCGGGTGTGAGAAAACTGGATGCCCCCCTTACTAGTGGTGAAACAAAGCTGGAATTTAGTGCCCCTTCCCCTGTCCCCTTTGTGATATCAGCATCGTCTCAGCCGGAAAAACTAGGCAAACAAACACCTAATCAAACAAAGCCGCCACCATCACTTGACCAAAGATTGATATGCTGGCTTATAAGATGCAAGAAGGGGACGGGGGCTTGGACTTAGCTCTGCTGTATCAAGTCAGGATGGAGTCTTCCGATGGAGAAAAGTAGAGACAATAGAGAATAACGATTGCATTTGGGCTATAGGGAGGGGATGAAGGAGGGCAACTGATGCGGCAGAGGTGGGTAAGGAGTGAGACAGCATCTGTGTGAAGGCTCAAGGCCACAGGTCCTGCTCGGAAGCCCCTCTTCTGTGACCACACATTTTTTCTGGGTTTCAGAACCTTCTTTTGCTGCTTTGGGCTTAGAGGATGGGATGGTTTCCCTCTCTTGCCAATTCCCGGGGGCTTCACCATCCCTTCCTGCTCCCTTAACACTTTCAACATCTTTGTATAATGTCTCCTCATTGAACTCTCCATCCATTGAAAGCGCCATCCAGCTCCTGCCTGTGTTCAGGCCTCATGTCCCCAGGCTAGCTGTCAGCTTCTACAGGACAGAGACCAAGTCTTGCTCACCTTTGATTTTGCATAGCACCGAGCATGAAGTCTGTGGAAAACTCTACAGGGACGGTGAAGGCAGGAAAGGATGAAGGGAGGGAGTGGGTGGAAAGAAGGGTCAGGAAAGGAGAAAGGGCAAAAGGGAAAATACACGGACAGGTGGAAGGGTGGCAGAAAGGTGGTATAGAACAGCAATGGAGATCGAACTCATTTCTCTAGAATTGGGCTCTATCAGGGCAAAAGCCAAACAACCAGGAATAACTGAGGCCCAAGCCGCCATCTCATGGGAGTCTACACAGAAGAATTTTTCTTATTGGCTCCACATTCTTATTGACCTCCACATTCTGCAAAATGCCTTTCCTGTCACCTATGGTGACCTTGTAATGCTGATGGGGGCAGCTTGAACCTTTTTGAACTTCGAGGCCCAGGGAGGCTCCACTGGGAAGAGCCCAGTCAGCGCTGCACAGGCTCTGGCCCCAGCAAACCCTCTGACAGCACTCATTATGCTTCTACTGTATGCAGAGTATTATGAGACTTAGGGATGGGAAGACAGGCAAGTCCCTCCCTTACTTGTCTTGTTTATCTTCTGTCTTTAGCACTAGGGATTTTCATGTGTTGTTTACTGCTCTATTGCCAGCACCTGCAGGAGGTCCTCTGCAAATGGTTTTTGGATGAATAAATGGCTGAAATACTAGACGTTACCTCACCTCGAGAGAGCAGGCTATATTGAGTTTCTTTGGTTCTTCAAGGTGCCAGTTCCAAGACATTTCCTAAACTACTCGATGGTCAGTCTGGCCCAGTTTCTAGCCCTGTTTTGCCTTCATGATGATTTGTGAGCCACATTTATCTTCTGCTATTGAGTTCGCTTTTCAGTTTCATGATTCATACAGAAAAGGCAAGGAACCATCTTCTGCTGTTTACCTCAACGAAAGAACACCAAATCTATACCCAGAGAAAAAAGTATGAAACTGTGAGAATGTCCTCAGTATGTATTTATGCTGGGCTTCATTTTTCCTATCATTCGTGGGGCTCTAGAGACCAGCTCTTTCCAGAAGGAGACCTGGGACAGGCAGTTCACGTACCACAATCTCGAAGCAGCTTGAGGAGATGAGCTGTGCCTTTGGCCCTCGTGGGGCTGGAGCATTCCAAATGTGTGGTTCCATGTTATGAAGAGACAGACTGATATTATTTAGGGAATTGGTTTATTTTCTCCAGAGGTTATATTGAAATGTTTTCTGGCATGTCATTTAGTGATAATGAAAACGGCAAAAATAAATGTGCATTAGTCTATTTTATTTGAGATGGGATCAAAGATTCCTCCAACGTGCTGGACACACCATGGGCTTACCAGCAGAAAGAGCAAATGAATAAATAGGAATCTGATGCAAATTCCCAAACAGTATGTACGATCTGAGTTCCAGGAAGAGAATTTCCAATCCCTTGAATTCTGTTGCGTACCATTATTTGTGGAGGTTGCCAAGCTAGAAAAAATAAAATACAAAGCATCCACCCTGAACTTTGAACACACCCTTACATAATCATTTTTATTCCACCAGCAGTAAAGCATCCTCGCAGGACCCCGAGACCCACATTTCTAAGGACAATGCTTGACATTGATGGATTGCTTTCTAAAATATTTTCCAGGCTACCTGGTTGAATGTTCTCACCACAAATCTCACCACAAAAAAAAAAATACCACTGGCTCAAAATCTAGCCAGTCCTTCTGAGTCATCCCAGTGACCATTCCCATCTGCACTCTGCACTTTGCTCAGCTGCTATGATTGCAGTCGACTTCCTAATCCATCCTTTTGAGTGGATGTGATGCTCCTTCCACCCATTCCGTGGACTCTGGATAGTGCCTCCACAACTTTTAAGTGTAGAAACTCCGTGGTATTTCTAGCCCTGAATCTCAGAGAATTCTGCACCCACCAGGAGCGCAATGAGTGCACCTAGATGGCCTATGGCTGCTGTCCCCAGGCAGCCCAGCTTGGCAGGACTGGGCTACTGAGTGGGCCTGAGCCGGCTTCTTCCAGCGGGAGTTCAGCATTCAGAAGGGAACTAGGAACACTGAGGGGGTACACAATTTCAGGGAGATCGCTGCCATCCATCCACAAAGAAGATATGGAAATACAATGAAAGAGTGAGGTACTTATGAAGAACCTAGCTGAGAACTAGACCTACTATCCAATTAGGCAGTTGACATTCTATGTATTAAGTAACAGTAGGGCGTAGGGTTCTGAGGCCAAAGGCCCGGCCCAAGCTCTCACTTCTGATACATGAACGTGGGTGAATCATTTAACTTCTCTAAACCACAGATTCATCATCTGTGAAATGGGGAAAATATCTTCACGGCCCACTGCCACGAAGCAGGGTCAGAGTGAGAACCATTGAATATTGAATCTGCAAATTCTTTGCTCTCACCAGAGCTCTGGCTGTGCTTGGCAAACACAGATCACGAGGGACTTTCCTCAAGAACTTCTGACTCGGTGGATGAGAAATGGACTGAGAGTCTAACACAGTGGTTCTCAATCCTGGTTGAACATGAGAGTCACATGGGAAACTCGTGCAAAATGCAGATACCACAGGTCCATTCCAGACTAATTAAATCAGAATTTCTGGGGCAGAGGCATGAGCTATTTTTAAAATTTCCCCCGGGTATTCTAATGTATAGACAGGTGGATAATCAACAGTCTGGTAGGGTCTGTGCCCCTGGGGGATTAAAATTATAGGCTGTTAAAAGTCTCAACCACTTTCCTTTTAACTATCTGGGGTGTGGAGCTCCCTTGCTTCACCTACAGCAAGTGCTAAGGGAGTGAGAAGTGGCATCTCCAGTGGGTAGACACACATTAACCTTTCCAGATGGGTAAGAACTTCTCCTATTTTTGTCACCTTCGAAGGAGAGGGCATTGGCTCTGTCTCTCCCGTAATTAATCAGCCTCACGACGAGGCTTCCATCCTTTAGAGGCACGGGAATCCCTCATGCCTCAGTGTAACGACACGAGCAACAGGAAATGCCCTTCTGCATGAGGATCTAAACATGAAGATGAACCTAAGGACAGTATGAACACGAGGGTGCAACTCTAACAACACATTGCCCTACCTTTTGGTGCCTTTGATTTGGAATAGAGGTAAACGGTGAAGTGTATCAGCTCTGATAACAATCCCAACTTCAAGTCTCCTGGAGCCAGTGTCAAGTACAAACTTAAAGATGCAAGATAGGCCCAGCCTATTGTCTATGATACTGACCCAAAAGACCTGTTTGCAGATAGCAATGTTTTCTTTAAAACAAAACAAAACAAAACAAAACAACCCAACAAAACAAAAACCTCCCAAAACAACACAGGAAAGATGGTAAGCCTAGGTCAAATCGATCCTATCGAGTTTTTATTTAGCTACAAATATCAAATATTGAGATTTCCGCCCCTTCCATACCATTCTGTGTCTTGAAATTCTCTTTATTTCATTTATTTTGTAACATTTGCCAGATATTTCTATGGGGGAAAATGTGGAACTTCACCAGGGAGTGTAAAAGAAGGAAAGCGATAACAAGCTTCCATACTGGGGAGCAGTTTCTGAGAGCTGGAGAGTCTGGGGGGCTGACTGAGGCGGGTGGGGGTCTGTGGCCCAACTGGGAAAAGCAAGCGTCTTGTGAGTGAGTGGTCCCAAGTGGGCACCTGGTTGTGTGTCTTCTCACCAAAACTTGTTTTGCTGAGTAGCTGTGACATCAGCAGGAAGTGGGAAGCTCCCAACCATGACCTGCTGGGACCACGTGATCCTTGGAGCCTCTCGCCCAGCTTCCCCGTAACATCTTTCAACTCTGTGAATCCATTTTTGAACGGTCTTATTTTCCCTTCGTCGTTACTGCATTAAATAACCATGTAAGAGAAAGATCTTAATCTTGACATCTCGGTTCAGTGAGACTTTATTTATATTCCCAGACCAGTTCCCATTTTTTACTTTTTAAAAAGTGAGATAAGAAACATCTGATCTTTTGCAAAGCAGGGCAAGTATTCCATTTGGTTGTTTGAGAGCTGGTTTAAAAGGTCCCTCCGAACACATTTTCAATAAAATATTTCTAAATGAAAACAGCTGACTTCTATTTTTCAGAAAACAGAAAAGAAAAAGAAAAACCATTATGTTTAGAAAGAAAACATCATGAGGGGCACCTGGGCGGCCCAGTCCGTTAAGTGAAGGCTTCTGCTCAGGGCCGTGAGATCCAGCCCCTTGTCAGGCTCCACACTCAGTGGGGAGTCTGCTTCAGATTCCCTCCCTCTCCCTCTGCCCCTCCCCCGATCCCTCGAGTGTGTACTCTCTCTCTCTAATAAATAACTAAATCTTAAAAAAAAGAAAAAAAATGAGAAATCCTTAATTTCATTAAGACCCCAAAGCTCACCTCATTATTTGGAGTATCTTTTAAAAATGTTATAAGGTGCTCACAGAGTAAACTATACTACTTCCTGAAGAGCCATCTTGATGAGGGGCGCCTGGGTGGCTCTGTGGGTTAAAGCCTCTGCCTTCGGCTCAGGTCATGATCTCAGGGTCCTGGGATGGAGCTCTCTGCTCAGAGGGGAGCCTGCTTCCCCCCCCCCCTCTGCCTGCCTCTCTGCCTACTTGAAATCTCTCTCTCTGTCAAATAAATAAATAAAAATCTTAAAAAAAAAAAAAAGAGTCATCTTGATGGGATGGGGAATCTAAAAGGACTCCATCTTAGAAAGGCTCCTTTTCTGTGGTTTTCCCGCTAGGCCCGAGAAAAACCCAGAGAAGCCATGGTCCCACTCTAAGGGGGTAGCAAGAAAGTTAATCTTTCTCTGAGTTTTGTCCTAGGTCCCAAACACCTGATAACCTGTAAGAAGAACCAGATCCTGAGCACATTCTAGCACATTAGCTTAAAAAAACCACTTCCGCCGATGCTTGCATCAACACCCCCTCCCTTCGGTGATCTATAAAACAACCTATTCACCTGTCACTTGCCTTTGATTGAACCCTACCCTAGATTCCGGAAAGAACAGTGATCCTGGACCCCTTTCCAAAAGAACCCTGTAATCCCAAGTGATGAAGAGACTCGTTCTCCTTTCCTTTCCCAGGATCCAGACACTCTGCTATACTCTTTCTGTTATTCATGCTATTCAGTAAATTCTGCTTTTGCTTTCTCCACTTGGGTTTGGTTTTTATTCTGCACGAAGTCAAAAACCCTCTTAGCTGGTCCTATGGGACCCACTGTGAGTCCTTGAACTCAGCCTGACAGCATCTTTGAAGTCTATCACTTTTGGTTCATGTTGCTCTTATTTAAAATCTATTCAAATTATTACTTTGTGACCCCACATTTCTTCATTTTTGATCATTGTTCTATAATTCTTATTCATTTAGAAACTCCTGAAGTGATTGTTCCTAGCATCTAAGTCAATCTAACACATTGACATACATACTGTGTTGTTTTTCCTCACTTATTTTCTTCCCTCCTCCTGACTCAGTAAACCCATCAAGATTGAAGCAGAACTAGCTGACTGTAGTTCAGAGTTATGCCTTAAAATTAATGCCAAGATTTAGAAAACTCTACGGAAGACTGCTGCTAGGACAAATAATTTGATTTTTTAATTTCTTAGGCGCAAATTGGTTTTCCCTACAAAGCAACATTGGGCAAATCTAAATTAAATTTACCTTAATTATATGATCATTTCTGAGGGAACTTTTGTTGCTGTTTTGTATTATTTTAGATTATCCTTAATAATGCCATTTTGTCATTTCCCTGTGTTCATATAGTCAGACTTGGGATTCAGTATCCTACGTTTTTGGTTGGAACTCTGATGATACTAGAACACTATATCTATCTATATAATCATTCAGAAGGCACTTGATGAGTCTGTTGACTAAATAGTTACCTTGTGCACTACTTTCAAGCCTGTTTATATCTTTCTTCTTCCTTCTTCACACTCTCCTCATGAGGTAGGTAGGGCAAGAATGACCATCTCCATTCTCAAGGATGAGGAATCCCTGCCCCACAGAGCTGGAGAATCAACCCCAGGCCTTCTAGTAACTCACCCAGGGCCTTTCTGCCTTCCATCGTCCTCCTTCTACACCATTGGGCCATCTGGTTCCTCCTTTTGCCTCGCAGAGGAAATTGGAGACATTTTTGGTTATCACAATAGAGCTCATATTAGCTGCATCTAGTGGATAGAGGCCAGGAATGCCGCCAAACACCCTACAGTGCACGGGACAACCCCTTGTAAGAAAGAATGATCTGGCCCAAATGTCAGTCGTGTTGCTGGGCCTGAAATAGCTCCAGTGGTTCCCAAAGGTCACGCTACCTGAGGAGCTAAGTAAGTTCAGCTGTGGTCAGCTGGAGGGCTGGCCGGTTGGAAATGCAAGAAGCCAGTGGCAGCCCAGGATCTGCCTCTTTCCTGGAGGCTGAGCATAAAGAATAGCATGGAGGACATGAGGAGAAGGAAGGGAAAATGAAGGGGGAAAAATCGGAGCGGGAGACAAACCATGAGAGACTGTGGACTCCAAGAAACAAACTGAGGGTTTCAGAGGGGAGGGGAATGGGGGGATGGGCGACCCCAGTGGTGGGTATTGAGGAGGGCCCGGATTGCATGGAGCACTGGGTGTTACCCGCAAATAGTGAATCATGGAACAGTGCATCAAAAACTAGTGATGTACAGTATGGTGACTAACATAACACAATAAATAAAAAATAAATAAATAAAAAACAAAGTCTCCTGAAATATGAATTTATGAAGATCACTTACCATTTTTAGAAGTTTTTTTTCTTTCATTACAAAATCATGCATGTTGCGTGCATACATCTCCTGTTACTGACCATCTTTGGCCAAACACCCCTGCCTCCCCACCCCCAGGATCAGACCCTACAGCACAATGAAGTCAGATTTACTGGTTTAACTGCAGTAGAGGACGCAACTGGGAATCATCGCAGTATGGCCCTGCTTTGGGGGATTGCTCCAGGCTGAAGCTTGGGTCAGATGATTTGATGGCACGTGCTTTTTCTCTGCATTGGGTCCTGTCGGGACGTGGGAGAATGGAAAGTCTTTGATTGCGTATCTTAATCGTTTTTATCTAGGAGGTGGAAGAAGAGCTGGCTAATGCTGTAATTGGCAGAGAAGCAGCAGTTGCTCGTGTCTGGCTGGTTGTGGTTTGCACAGTGATTTTGTTTTTGTCTGTGCTTCAGTGTGTTTACAGAATGATCTCGTGTTTGCCTTACAGCATCACAGTTGCGGACGAAGGTGTGAAATTGTTTATGCTCCTCGGGAGAATGTCGCGGTTCGGTTATTAGAGCGGGCAGAGCTCCCAGCGGATAGCTATCAGGGGCTACTCTTTGCTTCCTCACTTAGAACACATGAAAAAAAAAAAA
>CM053604.1:110508857-110583887 GCA_028646535.1 Procyon lotor | reverse complement strand
TTATTATCTCTTCCACTTGTCTCAAATTTGGGCTTTACAAGGGCAAAGATTCCTTTCTTTTTCTTTTTTTCTCCTGACTCTTTGGACTTAGAAAAGTGTTTGGCACATAATAGATCTTCAGTATATAATGGTTAAATGAATATGTCTGGGTCATTTATTAAGAACCTCCCAAGACTGTATCTTTAAGTTTTATATCTTGGGCTGATTAGACTCGGATAAAACACTTTTCCTAACTTCTGCGGAGTGGCCAGGATCTGGCTGCCCAGTGAATTTGTGAGCCCATTGGAGGGAGAGGGCTGGGTCCTTGCTCTCCAGCACACAGAGATTCTCTTACTCCTCCATTGTGCCAGATGCCCTCTGTCTTCTCTCTTCAGGGATCTCCACTCTCAGGTTGGGTAAGAGGGCAGTGTCCAGGCTGAGTGCAGTGGGAGAAGAGACTTGGGGGCCAACCGCTATTCAAAGAGACTTTCCACCCATCCTCCTTATCTTAGTTCATCTCACTCTTGCTTCCAGGGGTGCCGGGACTGTAGAGGACTCTGAAGCAGGAGTTTTGTGGATTCTCTTGTTTCCTACTATTATTCACTTTTTTAAAAAAATCCCTTACCACTCCTTCAACTGCTTTCCAACCTCAGGAGTTGGGTTGTTGTCATAAGGGCTGTTATCCCTTCCTCAAGGGTTTATGCCTTTAGCAAATTCTTTCACTATTGTTTTATTTGGGTTTTAGGAGGAACAAAATTACACGTGGTCCATTCCGTCCTCTTTACTAGAAATGCCCCATATTTTCCTGCCATTTTGGTACATACATTGATCTAGCGTGTGCTTTGTGCCATGTTTATTGAGTACTTAGCGAATTTTAGAAGAAATGTGTTTCAAATTATAGCACGGCTGGGATTAGGCACACTTCCGTTCACGATTGACACAACGCCATTGATTATTGCTTTAAGTTACAGGGGGCATTTAAAAAAAAAATTATCTCACTTAGTCTTGTGAGGTAGGCAAGGATCTAAGACCCAGAAGAAGGAAGTAACTCTACGCGCAAGATCAACGCAGCTAGTCAGTGGTGGGCCAGCACTCCAGCATGTCTTCTGGCTTCTGACTGGACCACGTGGTCTCTCTCTTCGTCCTTTTGCCTTTCTTTTCACAAAGAAAACAAATTAGGAAAATGTGTAATGTGTAACTTTTCATAAATGTGACACAGCACAGAGAGCTTGCTGAAAAAAAAAAAAAAAAAAGTCACATTCCTGAGACGTGAATCCTGGCAACCTCCCCACTCTGGTCCCACTCAGGGACGACGTTCTGTGGGCCTCCGTCGGGTCAGCCCTGTCAGGCCGGGTCTGAGGAGAAAGTGTTGTCAGTCCCGCCTGCGCCATACCAGGGCCTGCCGGTGACCTGGCTTAAGCGGAAAGTCTTCCCACTTGGTCTCTGTGGTGTCAGAGCTTTCCGAAATCTCACAGAAAGCAGCTCCCTCCGGTCCCCACGACAGTCTCACGTCTTTGCTCCCGCGAGGAAATCGGCACAGATGTTTCCCATGACTGCGAGCTGTGAGAAGTTGTCAGGGCCTTTCCATCACTCTAAAGGCCTATAAAAGCTTGCTGTATTTTCAGTTTTACTAAATATTTCTATAATTCAAAAATTATGGAAATGGATAATGTTTCTGTTCTCTGGGAGTATACTTGACAGCTGTGTGCATACCAGATGCAAATGAATATAGAGAAATAAATTGTGCATTTTATAGACTACACTTCATGTTACCCGCCTCCCCCTTTGGACACCTCCGGCTCTGCTCCGGCCAGAATGGCCAAGATGACAGCGCGCTTTACAGACTCTTCGGTTCTTAGTTCTACCGAGAGAAGAGCTGAGGTTCCCTCCGGCCTAAGCCTGTGAGCCTCGAGCTGAGAAGCAGCTTGTGCAAGATGATTGTGACGTCGGACACCGTATGAAGGGGTTTCAGTCACTGACCTTCCCTAGTTCCAGCCGCCACAGTTGTGAAACAGGGATATTAATGGGGATATTGATCCACTCAATATCAGGATATAAATCCTGAGTTTACTCAGGATTACATGTGGTAGGTTCGTTCCCGATAAATCGATCAGTAATTGTGCGGCGGTGAGTTGGAACACTTTTTCGGTTCCAAATTGGTGGCTGAAAAGGCCAATCGCTCTTCCTCACCTCTGGCCACTTCTGGTCTCTGGGATTTGAACATACGCCGATGGCTTATTGTGGCCTGACTTTGAATCTGAGGCCAGAGACACAAAACACAAGGGCAACTGCAGAGTTCTGGGGTGGGGGGTGAGGGGGCACATGGCCTCCGAGTCCGGCCACAGGGCGGGGTCCACAGGCTGTGGCCGAAGCCCTTGACCAGGCCATTTTTCTGTGAGGCTCTTCTCGCTCCCTCTTCTATTTCTGAGTTGGTTTTGCCGGCCTTCCTACCATTCTGTGAACTACTCAGTAGCCTTCTGAGAAGTTCCTCTGCGGCGTAAGAGAGCTTAAAATAGACAACTCCTCTTGTTTATCATTAAGAGCGCTGATTATCATGTAACACGACTTTGTGTCTAGAGGTTGGAGGCCCCTACCTTGTGCATCGCAGAGAAGTTCCAAGGACGTTCATGGAGACCAGAGCAGAGACTCTCCAGAAGGTTGTTTGGCAGAAACCGACCACAGGTCTTAGGAACTGGGTTTACCTCCTCCTGGTCTCCCTTCTGTCTTGTCCCTCCTACTCCAAGCCTCCAGCTTGTTAAGGTCCCGACGACGATGGGGCTGGGAATGTAGTCCTGAACAGTCAGGGGGATTAACAGTCAGCTGCCTGGGCAGTGACTCAGGGGTTTTTTGTAAGGATCTGTTGATTCAGGAAGGTTGAGGAACCCTCAGGAGACCATCGGCGGGAAAACAACAGTCCCTGTGGCTAGATGTCCTGGAGGAATCTCTATAGAAGAGCTCCCACTCATCAGCCTGCAGCCTCGGTAAGCACTCTGGTTCCCCAGGCACATAAGCAAGACCTCGTTTTGTGAATTCCCTCATCCAGGGTTTAGACCCACGCTTCAAACTAGGTGACGTCATACACTTCGTTTCTACACCAGCCTGCCCAGGTTTAAATCCCAGTCCTGCCACTCATGAGCAGGGAGACTTGGGCGCAAATTACTAAAGATGTCAGTGTCCCGGTTTGCACATCTGTGAAATGGGCTTATATCAGGGCCCAGCACAGCACAGGAACTCAATAGATGGTAGCTGTTATCATTGAGAATTACTTGTTGCCGAATAAATGGGGCTTGCAGCCTGAGGACGCTGCTTAGAGTAACTGAAGTTACCTTACAAGATGACGGTAACTGAGTTATGAGAATCACTAACTTAAATAATAGCCAGCATCTTACAAAGAAGTTTTTTACATAGAGAGCAGTGGTTAATTAGAGCATCAGTCTTTTTTTTTTAAGATTTCATTTTTTATTTATTTGACAGAAAGAGAGATCATAAGCAGGCAGAGAGGCAGGCAGAGAGAGGGGGAAGCCGGCTCCCTGCCGAGCAGAGAGCCCGATGCAGGGCTGGATCCCAGGACCCTGAGACCATGACCTGAGCCGAAGGCAGAGGCTTAACCCACTGAGCCACCCAGGTGCCCCAAGAGCATCAGTCTTGACATCAGATGCACTTGGGTTCAAATCTTCATCTGTCACTTCGTAGGCAGATGAACTTGGGCCCCAGATTACACATATATGATATAGGGGTTAATAACACCTACTTCTTGGGTCTGGTTTGAGAATAAAATTATGGAATATACACAAAGAGTGTAGCTCAGTTTCTGACACATGGAAAACATGCTATAAATAATTATCATTTTCACAATGATAACTCCTCCAAGAACACATGAACACATGACCCCTAAAAAGGCAGAAGGACCTCAAATTCCACATTTTCCACCTAAATATATTTAGCCCTCCAAAAATGCTCTGTGATTAGCATTCTATTGTGATTTCCATTTTTTGTGGGTGAACTGTCAGGATCTAATTTTCTTAACCAAGGAAGAAACTTTCGGTGATCCTCAAAATTATTCTAGCATTGTTTCTATCTCTAGTTGTACCCCTTTAATACTTCAGTTCGGGAGATCCCAACTCAGATTATTGAGGGTGAGGAGAACAGAAGCCAATCCATGTTTATACCAAAGAAAGAACAGCCTTCATCCAAAATTGCATTTTGTCAAGTTCAGGTGATTATTCTCTCCCACCTATGAGCCCTTGGTTTTTGATACATTTTACTGAATACACCCTTTTCACTTTCCCACCCTTATTTATGTTAAACGGGATAATTTCAAGCCTGGAAATGTGTCAGTGAAGAGCCATGGTTTCAGAACCTTAAATTAAAAACAGGGAGAGAATGTCCCATTCCGTTTGTCAGAAAGAACTCCATCTTTCTCAAACTCACTTTCCCGTATTGCAGCCCTGCTTTCTCTCTGAACAGACTTGACAGAAAAATTATTTGGATGTGTTATATGCTGTCATCTCAAGCCAACAAACTGATGGTTTAATACAAAATGACATGACAGCCCAGGAATTTCTTACTGAAACCTACCTCACGCTCAAGTTGGGGGGAACAAGTCTTCCCACCTGGGGATTTTAAGTAACAGTTTGACGTTGCCCTAATCTTCTGGTTGTTGATTTCTTAGGAAAGGAACAAGCCTTGGAAGGGAGGGGTTGGGGGGGAAGGCAACAGGAAATATATTCTCATGTCCCTAAAGACAAGGTTATTTCTACCCAAGGAAGGGAAATCTCCCACCTTCTCCAGTGGAAACAAATTTCTCTGTCTGTTCCTCTGTCTCTCCACCCCCTCCCTCCTTGTTCCCTCTCTCAACCCACAAAAATGCTCAAAAAAGCTTTAAACATCCAACAACTCAAAAACAATGTCAGGAGTCAATTTATTATTCAGCTTTCAGGATTACTAGTTTGCCAAGTGAAATTGTCCAATATTGAGTAATTGAGTAGTTATGGCACAGCTGGTTGGCAGAAAGCCTCTTTCCTGGGACGGTGGGACTAGTTCCTGACAACTGTGAGACTTTGAGCAAGTCATTCGACCTCTCTGGGCCTCAGTTTCTTCATCTGGGAAAATAGGTGGTGGGTGGTGGGGGAGGGCTTGATAATTTAATATTTAATGATGCTCATGTCTTAGAGACCTCAGCTGGGGAAATTCTGGCTGTTCCTCAAGAACAAGAGTTGATAAGGAATTATTCTAGAAGTCTTCTCTCAGAAATAAGATAATTATTAGTTTATATGTAGAAACTGTGTTAGAATGAGGGATCTGCATACACGGCAAATAAAAAGGTAAAAACATAAGGTCTCAAGTAAACGTAGAGCCAGAAGGGCGTATAAGAACCCTCTGTCCATCCCCTTCTTCTACAAAGATAGGGCCAAAAGTCCAGAGTGGCCAAGAGTCAGAAACCCCCAACCCCTCGCTGCCAGCACCCCTGGCCATACATAGGAGGCCTGCTGCTGTCCCCCAACCACTGGGGTAAGAATCACTCAGCCGTGAGCTCTTGTTCTGTTCTCGTTTTGGCAAATAGAATTTTAGGACCAGAACGATGGATGGAGTCCCGTCATTGCCTTTGAGATGTCAGGATTCTTTCACGCATCTCTGAGTACAGAGGGAGAAACAAAGACAGAGATCCACCAGGTGTTCCTCTGAGGGCAACCGCCCCGATAATGAGTCAGTGCTTTTACAGAAGACTAGGCCCAGGGAAATTACTTGCTCACTTTATGTGAAGTATTCTGCCTTTACCTAGAAACTTGTCATTGATATGTGACCTTATCCTTTATATAGGGCATTTTTTTCTTCAGAGTCAGAAAACACATTTGTGCTTCGTGGAGTTTCATTTAATAATTAATTTCTCCCATTACAAGTAAAATTAATATGCTTAGACAAAAATAGGCCCATCTTTCCAGCTGCTGACCTGATTCTGTCGTGAGCTCTGAGTATATCAACTTAAAGTCGTGGCAACTCTCACGTGTCCACGTTAACTAGCCTTAATTACCTTTTTATACATAACTAAACTGTTTATTTAACTGGTGGCTCCATTGGTCACTAAGAGTGCTTATATTTAAAAGGGAGTTAAAAAATCAATAAACCACCTTATGAGCTAAACCGCAATACAATCCTGAGATAACGTTTTGCCAGATTTGACTGATACAGCACCCCGAAGTCTGTTTAGAGTTAAACAAATTATCTGCTGTACATTGACGGCAAACAGAGAAAGGAAAGTTCTACTGCATTTGACATAAGAAGAAAACCAAAGTCACAGCTGAGAGTGGGAGAAAGGTACAAAAGTCAGTGTGCTAACTCCTCCAGCAGCTAACGGTACCTTTTCTGTGGGGTTGGAAAGGAGCCAAATTATCAGCTAAATCACGGGCAACATATTTGAATCATATAAACCTTTAGACAACACAATTATTAAAAAAATATTTGGGAGGATAGAGATTTAATTCTTTCTTCCTCGTTTTTAGCAGAAGGATGTTAGATCGTTTTAAACTCTACCCCTTTGGTGTACTATTTTAATAAAGAACCGCATTTATCCAAGTACCTAGCTTTAAAAAATGTGGTTCTGTGTGTTTTGAAAACCAAGCCAAGAAACACAAGACCCATAAAATCCAAGCATATTAAATGACGGTTCCTTTTTCCTTAATCCACCACCACAAATATCAATTAAATGTAATTATATTAAATAGGTTCCCCCCGAGAGCAAATAAAGATCTGCCAGGACACAAATTGCTACCCAGGTGAACAATATATAATTTTCTTGAGTACACAGACAAATACAGATGGTATACTCCAGAATGTAATGTAACAAATGTGTGTTTACTGTAACGTATACATTTATTTATTTATTTATTTTAGCTACCAAATGGCAGAGGACCAAAAAGTACTAATAAAATATACGAGTTTTTCTTTCTCTTTCCTTGGATGAGAGGATAAATATTGCATTTTATACTAATAACTGCTAATTAAAAGGTTATTAATCTGAGACGATAATAAATACACAGACTCAACTAGAAGCAAATGCCAGAAATGAACTTGCAAGTTTGGGTTAAAAAAAAAAAAGTTAAACTGATTTAAACAACTATTTTTCTTATTAAAAACAAATGTTTTACGGAGCTTGCTAGGAGAGGAAGGAATGAATCCATAAATAGGAAAGGAAAACAGGTAGGGTAGAATATATTTTGTTAGCTCTTTTAGGGGCTAATTATTCCACTCTTGTGGAAATAGAAGAGCAGAGAGAGAGATGAGATGGGCAAGTAAAGGGACAAAACAACTTTCCCAATTAAGAAAATGAGCTGCCCAACAGATGTGGAAATTCAAAGATCGCAAGGAATATTTTCTTTCTCCTCGTTCTGCAGGAAAAATGAACAAATGTCGTGCCCAGGTTCTTTTTCATTATATGATACGTAAGGTCTGGGTTTCTTCTGTCAGATGTTTTCGGGGATGGAAATTTAATTCATTCTCGGTGTTGTATGGAAAACCCTGGAAAATAATCAATTTAAGATTGACTATGCTGATATGTCAAGTATTTTTAGTCTCTGCCCTTTTAAAAGTAATACAAATAATTATCTCCAAACAGAATCTTGGAAGCAAAGGCATTTTCCTTTTCCTCTTGCTCACTCTCTTCAGATCGGAATGCAACCCCCAATCCCCACACTGACTTCCATAGTAAGAATATTCAACTTTCAGACCTAGGAAGTGCTATTATAGAAAGACAGAAGTCGGAGCTTTTGAGTCTATTCATCCTCAACTTTCTCAGCTAGAAAACATCAGAAGTGACCACTAAGCACCCTTCCGTGATTCTCTGATTTCCTATAAAATGTCAAATCATAGGACCTTGACATAGGACTGATCCCGATGAATTAGATGTTGCTAAATAAGTAACTGTGTGCTCTTCCCCTCTTCAGGGCCCAGGATAAACCTAGGGTCTCACTTTTACCTGATGATGGGCTTGAGGGGCTTCCTTCCCTTCCATGGATGTCCCTCCAGCTGCCTAGAGACACTCCTTAGGGGTTGGAGTGGCCCAGCCCTGCTGAGCTAGTGCTGGGACAGTATGTGTACGATCGTCCACTTGGACTTGTGGTCAGGTGGCTGCCCTTTTCCCCAGGCCAGGCTCTCTTCTCCAGGAAGGGTGGGCAGATGGACCCCACAAGAATCCCTTTTCCCTTCCTCACTTAGGTCTCTCCTGTCGCACCCCCTGCCCCCCCATCGTCAGTTCCCAGACCTCCTTATTCCCCCAAGTTTCTTCTTTGCCCTGTTAGGCATTACTGAACCCCAAGCTTCCTGTTCTGCCTTGTAAATCTTAAGTGCCTCCCGGAGTTGGTGAGTTTCAGCTGCCCTCTCTCCTGCCAGCCTCCGTGGGCTGGTGGGAACCGGGGAGGGAGCCTCCATCCTAGGACAGCGCGGAGGGAATTCACAGCGAGGTTCCGCCTTCCTTCCTTTCCACCCTTCCCACTTTAGTCTACCTCCCTGCCCTCTCTTGCATTTCCCTGTCCCCTCCCTCCCTCCCTCTTCCTTCCTCTCCTCCTTCTTTTCTTCTTTTCGTTCTTCTTTTTCTAGAGCTGTTACCTAATCTTAGAAGTATTACTTAATCCCAGTGAAGTTCATGGCACGTTATATACCCCAGTCCAAGAGAGGCTCCTCCCTTGTGTTCATCCCCTCGTTCCTTCATCCTCCCTTTCCACTCATTCCCTTCTCTTTTTCCCTGCCCACACCAGGAAATCATTGTAATGTTTACTACAAATCCTCTTGTTTGTGTATGTGCTTTTAAGATGCATAAGCTACTTTTCTATACATGTCTTTTAATTTATCTGAGTGGTATTACATTATACATCTCATAAGATTTCTTATAAATTGCCACTCGGCCTCTGATGCGTCATACCTCGCCTGTGGCTTCTACCGGCTACATGGCATTTCATGACATATATTCAACACATGTCTCCTGAGTGATGATCGCCTCAACCAACCTTCCACCTCAAACAGCACTGTAATGGACATCCTCGCACATTTCTCTTTATTGACACTTGTGAAAATTTATCTAGGACAACTACCCAGGAGTGGAATGCCTTAATTTGGCCCGCTCTTGCCAGGTTATTCTCCAGATGGGGCCCTGCCAAGTTTCACACCCACCTGTGGTGCATAAGTGTTCCTCTGTCCCCACCTCCCCAACAGCCTCTGGTCCCTGGAAGGAACTTAATGAAGCACAATTATCACAGTTCATAAAGTGGCTGGAAACTTCTCTACATTCTCTGGTCCATTGCTTCCAAAATTCTTCCCCAATTTCAAAAAGAATGATGTCACACATCTGGGTGCATACCAGAGGGTTTATTTTTAGAAAGCATGTGACAATATTATTATCAAATTGCAAAAAGAATGGAAAGAAAACTGCATTACCTCAGTCTAAGAAGTCCCCAAATGTCCTACGCTAGGAAAAAATAAATGATGTACGAGGCTCCAGAAGAAATACACTAGTGTCTACTGGTCAGTTTGAGGACATAGCTGAAAGATGGTCTGGTAATGGTCTGGTAATGCTTTTACCCATTAGATCTTAGTCTAGTTTCATCCCCAAAGCTACTCCTAACTCTCAAGGTTGGATAGGTGCCCCTCCTGAGTGTCAGGACTGTTTGCTTGTCTGTCTTCCGCCCTACGCTCTCTGGGCAAGCTCCATGAGAGCTGTTGTTCGTTGCTGAACACTAGTGCCTAAAAAAGTGGCAGACACATACTGGTCATGAAACAAATATTTGTTGAATAAATGAACGCATAAATAGGTAAAAATGATTTTGGATTGCCAAAGCCTAACACAGTGCTTGATCTGGACCTCGGATTAAATAAATGGATAAATGCACGAACGAATGTCCGTGTCTATCCCTGTTGCTCCATTTCCTCCTCTCCCCTTTGGGCTTCCCCATCATCAATTCCTCACTTGAGTTTTTGCTTACATGGGCAGCAACCAGCAGAGCCTTAGCTCACACTACTGTCAGCTGTCCCTTTCTCACTCTAGGATACAAGGTGTTGGGGAAATTAGAAACGACTCATGCTCACGGAAAAGTTGTGAGACTCAGGGAAGGAGTGCAAATAGCCAAGAGGTAATACTCCAGCTTGGTGTGCATGAGCACATACACACCTTCCCTGCCCTCCCTTCCTCTGCCCCCCCCAACATATCCCCTTCTTCCCCTACCCCTTCTAGGCTTTATCCTGCATGACAGTCTAATGAAGGGCTGGTTTGGAGGTGGAGGCCCCCTGATTATACACAGATCTATACGTGCGCATACCAAAGAGAAAATGCATATAATCATATTAAGACCATTTGTTTTCATATCTATACATTTTATAGTGATCTAAAGTTGACAGTTTCTAGGCATCACTTTCCCTAAATAAGCCCTCCATATTTTTCCTGGATGTGAAAGACCATTTTCACAGCCAGAAAAGAGCAATTGAGAAATTCTTGGGGACTGAATGGCGCTTCAGGCCATCTTCTTTGGTTAACAAGCACTGAATAACTCGTCTACAACTGTGTTTCTACCTAATGAAAATCAGCAAAAGAGCCTTTTGAATCAAAGCCATCCCACCCAAACTATTTGGACCGGAGAACTCGGACACTTGATAGCTCAAGCCCAAGCCAGTTGCATTCCAAATATGATAACACATTTGCTTATGCAATAGGGTCTGCTCCGTGTTTGACTGAAGGGCTCTCACCTCTCTGCGTCAACCTTGGCTTTCACACAGAGATTGCAATGCGACCTTGACAACACAAATTATGGGGCCCTGCCACAGCCTTCACTTAGTGATTATTTTAAAAGAGAGCACTTATGCTAAATTTATGTTCCTTGAGGACACGGCCCATAACTTACAGCTTTTAGCATAGGGTCTTACTGATAAAGTAAGATATCAAGATTGGTTGACTTATTGATAAAAATGTTAAAACTCAAATTAGTCCTATAGTTCATGTGGTTCCTCCTTCTTAGGTTGAGGACAGTCCCACTGTCCTGCCCTACCTCTGACACAATCCATGTCTAAGAGCCCCACCTCCTCTGGCATGAGATCATCTTGGGCTCCAAAGAAGAAAGGGGCCATTTTAGGGCAAAATAAATAGCCTCTATTTTCAATAAACCAAGTTACCAAAACCAGCCAAGAGAATTTCTTTTTAAAAAGGAAAAAATATATATTGGACAAGCAGATTTTTTAGAAGACCTCTATCCTTGGAAAAGAAATAGGATTTTGTTTCCATGCCCTGGAATTTTCTCTGAATGACCTGAGCCAGCGGGCAATTTTGCCTATAATTAAACAGTATGAAAACCCTCAATAACATCACTGCATGAGAGTGTTCAGCTGCGCGGGCACTGCCTTCTAGATACTTAGACTTTTTGGAGAACAAATGGAAGAGTTGGTTTGGGCCAAGTGACTTGGGTACATTGGGATGAATCATGGGATCTGTCTGTAGATGATTGTAGATGTCTTACGGAAATGTATCCTGTAAGCCAGGACATAAATACTGTCAGAAATTATTTCTAGAACAAAGCAGGGAATGCATACACACTACATTCTAGATCTTCATATGCTAGACCCCAATAAAGGGAAGACCTGAAGGCCTAGAACCTCAGTCTGACTGAAAATAACACCTAACATTTATTTGGCAGTTATCACTGTTTTATGGCCCTGTTCTAAGCACTTTGGATACATTAATCCATTTCATACTATTACTATCCCCATTTCACTGATGAGGAAACAGAGGCACAGAGAAATTAAGCAACTTACTCAGAGTTACACAGTTCAGTCAAGGCAATTTGGTTCCAGGGTCTTTTTCTTAAAGAGGATTCTATATGGCCTGCCTGGTAGATAGCCTAGGCTCCAAGGGGGCCAACAGAAGAAGCACAAAGCCCAGTTTCTGCCTACAAGGACCCCATCGTCTTGGGAAGAAAAGATTATGGTGGAGCTTCTGGACAATACAAGTGTTTGGTGCACATCCAGCAGGCTAAATCCCCTGGAATGAAGGGGAAGAGATTCCCACCATGGAGAGAATGCCTCTGTGGTTGTTATTTTGGCATTTCTCCATAACTTTAATGAGAAATTGCCCTGACTTGGATGCCTTACCTAGTGAAGACCACCCCACCTGCCTCTGGAACCTTCTCTAGGGTGCCAACACAATCCCATTGAGAGCAAGGCCTACATCCAACTGCCTGCGCCCTTCTCCTTCCCAGCTCCTCTTCTCAAAGAAAGTCTGAATTCATTTCAAGAATCTCAAGGTAATGTTTTCAATCCACCAGAGCCTGCTCACAAATATAAAGCTATTCTATGTTTTTCCCCTCACTTAAAGTGTGCCTGTGACAACATGAGATGACCGGGACTTACACAAAAGATAGGTCAAAAGATGAATATTGATATATTTGTTCTACAAAAATACAGTTCATTCCTCTATAGAGCGAGTTTCCCTAGAGAATTTAAAAATATGATTCAAACTCCAACCCCTCCCCTAAGCTCCACCATATACACTCCATCTTGTTTCATTTTAAGTGATTTTTTCCCCCCAGGAACACACTGATTGTGTGTTTACTAGTATGCTTATCTGGGAGCTTATCAGCAGAATTCTCCCCAACACCTAAAAATATGTAGAACTAATCTAAAGTTGAATACGAGTGGTTCTATAAACATCAGAGTTCCCTTCACCCCCTTATTCTTGGCTCTCTGAATAACTGAGTCCACAGCTCCCTTGGGGTCTGGATGAGCACATGAGCTTACTGCTGAAAAGAAGAAACTGCTGTTCCAATTACAGATCAGGGCTGGAATGAGCATCCTGAGTCATAGCTGCAAGCCACAAAAGAATATTGGCTCCGAGGAGGCGCATCAGAACTGACAGTTACCTCAAGGTAAACAATTTGACTATAAAGTACAGTTTTATGGCCTCGGTAAGTGATTTCCACTCTGCCTCACAGGTGTTATATGCACATTTTTTTTTCTTTGTTGAGGAAATTGTAATATCCTACTCTTAGCACCACAGAATCCCCTCTCCCAGAGAGCGTATTAAATGACTTTCCAGTTTCCAAGGCTTAGTTAAGAGCTCTGTAAAAACAACTACATATTTTATTTTACACAGGCCGTTGCTAAGCATGCTGACTGATTCTCTCCCTGACAGCTGTTTTCAGCTAGGAACCCATTCAATTTCACGTGAAAGGACTTTAAAAAGACTGCTTTTTTCTTCCTTCCCTTTTTGCTTGATTTTGTTTTGTTTTGTTTTTTGTTTTGTTTTGCTAGAACATCTTATCGAAAGCCCCCAATAATAGATCATCATTAGCCAGCATGCTGAGAGTACAGAGACATCTAAAATAACTTGCATGCCTTCCCTGCCAAATGCTCATGTTGATAGCCCAGGATCTGGTTTATTCAAATGTCGTAAGATGTTCCTGAGAAGCCACACGTCTATCTCTAAGCATCCTCTTTGGTTTACTCTCTACAGTTTGGCCAGATGAGCGTCATGAAAGGAAAGAACTTCCTCTACTCCCGGATGGAGCAATAGAGAGGCAAGTACAAGTACCACGATGGCCTGTGAGTCAGACAGTCTGATTTCTGACTTTGTCTGGGTCCCAGTCAGCCTGGGCTGCTGTACCGGAATGCCACTAGACTGGGTGCCTTAGACAACAAACGTTGATTTCTCACAGTTCTGGAGGCTGGGAAATCTGAGATCAGGGCACAAACACATCCCATGTCGGGTGACTTCCCAAGTCACTAACTGGGTTCCCACTTCCCAGCTTGTAGGTATCTACCTTCTTGCTAAGAAGGCAGAGAGATTGAGTTCTGGTCCCTTTATCCCTTTATCCCTTTATAAAGACAATAATCCTCAGAGGAGCTCTGCCTTCATGACTCAAATATCTCCGAAAGCCCCACCTCCTAATACCATCCCATTGAGGGTTAAGGTTTCAACATATGGATCTGAGGGGCACACAAAGGTCTAGTCCTTAGCAGTGTATTATCTTCCACTAACTACTTAATGATATGTGCTACTTCTCAGTAAATTTACTCCTTCTCTATAACAGGGCAGGATACAAATCAGGTCTTTCTGTGGTCTTGCATTTTCAGCCTGGCACAACGCTTGTATAATAGGTGTTCAATATTGTTTGAATGAATGAATGAATGAATGTTTAATGACTCAGATGGGAGGAAGAGAAGATTTTCCCAATTGATGTTTAAGAAAGCAGTCAGCCCCTAGATAGGCATCATCTCTATTATAACCATCTTCACTAAAGGGATGCTGTGGCCCCACCTTTTTCCTTCTCCATGATTAGAAGGTCCTTGATTTCTAGTCTCTCTCTTGGGAGGAGGAAAAGCAGAAAGAGAAAGAGGAGATTGACGAGGCTCCTCTTTTCCAAACACTCACAATGAATTTTCTCAATCATAGCTTTAACTACATAAAGGCTATAATTGCTTTCCTCAAAGTATGGTGGACAGAATTATTCTGAAACCTTTGCTCATTAGAGAGAATTTATCGAGTGGGAAAAGAACAACAATCCAAATTTTTCTGCATGTTTGTCAAACAGATGAGTCTTAAAAGTTAAGCCAAAGGGGCACCCGGGTGCCTTGGTTGGTTGAGTGTCTGACTCTTGATTTTGGCTCAGGTCATGATCTCGGGGTCGTGAGATCAAGCCCCATGTTGGGCTCTGTGCTCAATGGGGAGTCTGCTTGAGATTCTCTCTTCCTCTCCCTCCGCCCTTCCCCCTGCTCACACGTGCACACGAGCTCTCTCTCTAAAATAAATAAATCTTAAAAAAAGTTAACCCAGGATTCCTCTTAAAGACCAAAAAAGAAAACACATTTTCATTAATTAAATATGCTTCTTCTCGGTAGCATATTTCTTGTAAATAGGTTACATTTTAGATATATACTGAGCCTTAGCTTAATTACTCCCATTTGGTTAAGCAAACTCCACACCCCTCTGGTTAGAGTCAGCATTTGTCTACATTTCCACTCATTTGGAAAGGAAGACTGTGGAGTCATTAGGCCCTCTGATTTAGCTCCTTCACTTTGAGACTTGGTTTCCTCATCTTAAGTTGCCAGAATGGGCTAAACTCCCCCAGGGCTTCAGGAGTGGGGCTGGAGGTGTAGAAAAAGCACAAAAGACTTAATCATTTTAGTGGTTAGGTTCCATTTTAATCTGAGTTGATACTGGTTCACTCTATGAGATTTTCTCTGATCAAAAGGAGATTTGACATTAAAAAAAAAAAAAGTCTGCAAACCACTGGCTTAAATGAATAATGCTTAAGGTTCCTTGGGTTCCAAATTCCCATGGTAGAGATTAGCTTTATCATTTTTCCCCTTAACTAAAATTTGCAATAAAGTTGTTGAATATTCGTCTTTTTTTACTTTTCTTTATTTTTTTATTAACATATAATGTATTATTTGCCCCAGGGTACATGTCTGTGAATCGTCAGGCTTACACATTTCACAGCACTTACCATAGCACATACCCTCCCAAATGTCCACAACCCAGCCACCCTATCCCTACCCTCCCCTCCCCCGCCTCCCAGCCACCCTTGGTTCACTTCATGAGTCTAGGAGTCTCTTATGGTTTGTCTCCCTCCCCATCCCTTCCTGTTTCATTTCTCTCTCCCACCCCCCCAAACTCTCGCCTTGCCTCTCAAATTCTTCATATCAGAGAGATCATGTGATAATTGTCTTTCTCTGACTGACTTATTTCGCTTAGCATAATACCCTCCAGTTCCATCCATGTCGTTGCAAATGGCCAGATTTCATTTCTCTTGATGGCTGCATAGTATTCCAATATATATATATCACATCTTCTTTATCCATTCATCTGTTGATGGACATCTAGGGTCTTTCCATAGTTTGGCTATTGTGGACATTGCTGTAATAAACAGGTGCACATGCCCCTTTGGATCATGACATTTGTCTTTAGGGTAAGTACCCAGTAGTGTGATTGCTGGATCATAGGGTAGCTCTATTTTCAACTTTTTGAGGAACATCCATACTGTTTTCCAGAGTGGCTGTACCAGCTTGCATTCCCACCAACAGTGTAGGAGGGTTCCCCTTTCTCCGCATCCTCGCCAACATCTGTAGTTTCCTGACTTGCTAATTTTAGCCTGAATCTTCCTTTTTAAAAGCAAAAAATAGCCATGCCATCTCTAAGGTTGAGCTTACGGTGAGGAATGCAATACCCTCACTTATAACAGTTTCTCTGGAAAGCACTGGATCCCCATATAGAAGACCTGCTTTGTGTAAGAATCCCAGGAGGGGCAAAGCAGAAGCAAAGAACAAGGGACTGTACCTCTGCCACTGAGAGAGGAGGTGGTTTAGGGTAAGAAGACAGAGGCAGTGTGATAATCTCAGTGAGGGAAGTTGTGGAAGAGAATGGCTCTGGAAAGAAGGCAGGCAGTGTGGAAGGGGGAAATGGTTCCAAAGTATCTACTTGGCTTGGAAAGGAGGAAAGACACGTGAGGAGCCTGCAAATCACAGCCGGGAGAGGGAGGAGGAAACAAGAAGAGGGAGAGAAGTGACAGAACAAAATTAGGAGAACACAGTGACAGCTTGACAGGCTTTCTAAATAGTGCTTGCCAGGGCTGCCTGGGTGGCTCAGCTGGTTGCACTGAGTGTCTAACCCTTGGTTTCAGCTCAGGTCAGGATCTCATAGGTTGTGGGATTGAGCCTGGCGTCTGGCTCCTCACTCAACAGGGAGTCTGCTTGAAGATTCTCTCCCTCTCCCTCTATCCCTCACACACATGCATGTGTGCTCGCTCTCTCACTCTCTCTCTCAAATAAATAAATAAATAAATAAATAAATAAATAAATAAATACTTTTGGAAAATTAAAAGTGCTTGCCAGTGGAAGAGAAATAAAAGGTTAAGATCCAAAGAAAACCAAACACAAATTTCACAATAAAAGGAAGGAACAAATAGGAACACATACACACCCCAGAATGGAAAATGAGAAGAAAAGTTGAACTGGGAGGATTTGGCCCAGGAAGAGTCCATTTTAAACCACATAGGAAAAAGATGCACCCTCGGTGGAAGTTAACAGTCCTAAAGATTCACTTCTGAGTCAAACTATCACTGAAGGGTCTTATAACTGCCTCCATAAATGGCCATATTCATTTCATGGTGCTCGAAGGGCTCAGAACACACTCTTAAAACATCTTAAAGCGAAAATCCGAGGGCTAACTAACACCAGCTTTTATTCACAAAGCTTTCCTACTTACCATCTGCACAATATTTATTTCTCTTCACTTCCTCTTTCTGTGAGATTTTTATCAACGCTTTAAAAAGTCTCTGAGGAAAACAAGGAAGATGCAGATTTCCAGAGAAGGAAAAAAAGCCGAGTTGAAAGAAGTAATTCTGTTGAAGATCTAGGGAACCTTGTTTTGAAAATCTAAAAGGTTAAGTGATTTAAATATTAGAACTTGTTTCTGTGGAAAGTTAAACCAAGTCTATTTTTAGTGCTTATTCACTGTGAAATCTCCATACCCACCAAAATGGTCAAGGTGAGAGTCTGTGACAGGTGACAAGCCTAGAAGGTCATGTTCCCTACAGGTTTGAATCTTCCGTGGAAATTCTACTGAGTCTGCCCTGAAATTTGTCACTGTCTCTCATTTTTAAAATAGTGACCACCAGTCCCCTTTATTGATTCTAGGAGTGATTATTTATTTATTTATTATTCATTTGCCTTAGTCACAAGAGTAAAAATACACTATAGTTAAGAAGGAAAGGTGATCTTAGGGGCACCAGGGTAGCTCAGTCTATGAGCGATTGACTCTAGGTGTTGGCTCAGGTAGTGATCTCGGGGTCATAGGATCAGGCTCCGCGCTCAGCAGGGAGTCTCCTTGGGTTTCTCTCTCCCTCTACCCCTCTTCCCCTCCAATAAATAAATAAATCTTTAAAAAACAAAGAAGGAGAAGTGTTCTTAAACAGTTTCCTGAAGCCAAGTGCCCACACCCCAATAACGACATTAAATGTTTAATGCAAATGACAAATTTAAAAAGACCTTGTTTTGTGCTAAACCCATGATGAAGAACTTCTGAGGTGGTTTCCTCCTTGATAGGAAAGGACACAGGCTATACCATTTTTCTTTTCTGGAATGTGACTGAGATGATTTACAAATCTTGCTCTGCAGAAACCCCTCTCCTCGGAGGGGCAGGATGCTTCCTTTCTTGCGCGTTGTGGGAGGAACAAAACCAAGACAAACACACTGGAGGGAGCACTGCAGGAAAGGTGGAGAAGCATGGTGTCCCTGTGGCGGCCAAAGCTGAGGAAGCCTTTGGATCTCTGCACTTCCTCTCACCAAAGCATGAACGTGCCGAACCAGGACTTCCAGGCACCCCCCCCCAGTACCCCTCCCTCCCCTGGCCTGGCCTCCCCACTTCAGCAGGCCCAGGGCCCACAGAGCCCCCTAAACCAGTGCATGACTTCTCACCTTTCCTTTGCTTTCCCTCTGAGGCTCTTTTGTCCCAGGACCTCCCTCCTCTGCACTCCTCCAACCTGCCGCTGCACACTCATCTCTTCCTTCTCTAGATTCCTTCCACGCCCAAAGTCTGACCTGAGAACCTGGTATTATATCTCCAAGGACCCTTTCTTTTTCTCTAGATCAAGCACATTTAGTTTGCAATCCCATTCAAATGGTGAACTGAAAGACAGACAGGCCTCTCCTATCTTTTGTTGTCCTCAAGGTCTTGCCTGAGCCTCACTCAGGAATTCTCTGCTGAGGTGACTATTCAGCCTGGACAATGAGGACGAAGAGGTCACAAAAGCAAATACCCTCCAGAGATAGGTCAGAATTCTTTCTTTTCCTTAAGCATGCAAAGGGCGTGACAGGCTTCCCCACCAAAGTCCCTCTCCTCTCATTGTTGGAGTCGGGTGATAGCATCTGAGCAAGGGAGAAGTATTGGGGGGATGGGGAATAGAGGTGTTTTTTGGGGGTTTGTTTGTTTGTTTGTTTGTTTGGGAAGAGAGTTTGAAGTGTGTATTCTTTTCCCCCTAATGGAGGCTTTTCCTCTCTCCTTGGTATTTCCCAATTTTAAAAATCATGTCTGATTTTAAATTAAAAGAATGTGTGGTTTATTAAAGCCAGTTTCTAAGCCTCAGAAATCTATTTTTTCTTTTTATTCTGTCATCAGGTATCTATTAAAAATGTTTCTTTATCGAGGGGCACCGCTGTCCACTACAATAGGGTGCACACTGATAAAGAAAATAGGCATAGCTCTTACCCTCATGGAGCTTGCTCTCTCTCCTAAATGAGGCAGATTCTAAGCAATCACTTAAACATATAAGCAAAATACTCATGGGTAGACTGTAGGATGTGTGAATTACATCTCACTAAGACTGTTACCAAGAAAGTAGAGATGACAGAGGAGGCCTTTATAAGCAGAGCCCCAGGGAGACCTCTCTACCGTGTACTCACTGAGCATGTGTGCAGAGTAATTATCATCTATACGTGCTCACATGATACCCGATGCCCACTGGGTGCTTCTTGAAGCATCTACGGGCCAGACAAAGCCCGGTGAGCCAGGATTGGACCTTTCCTCATTGAAGATTATGGAGAACAGAAGGAAACACACAACATCTGGCTACCACCTCCTGTCACAAACGTTCTGGCCCCATTTTAACTGGGCTAATTGGGTCGGCCGTTCCTGTGGCCACTCCTCTCCCTGGCTTTGGGGGGATAACTTTAATCTCCAACTGCTTCATTTTCCACTTTGGTGAGTCACCGGGCAGAGGATGGAGAATGTAAGTCATTACTTTCCTCATCTTCCCAGGTAATTTGATACTGTACATGGTCCTTTAGAATGTTTCTTCTGTATTTAAATCTTGGCAAGGGCATGCTACATTGTTTGCAATTCTTCTATTCTCACTGCCAGCTTTTTCTGGAAAAATCATAGAAAATAAGATGCAGGATACATCAAGCCACAACCACTTGGCTCCCTGGTGTTTAGGGTTTTTCTCATTCCCCTGTGCCCCTCATTGGTTTCTAGCGCTTGCTCTCTCGTGCTCCTCTTCCTCTCTTTCTGTCTCTCTCCCCTTCTCTGTCACCACACCCACCCACTAATTCTTTGAAGAGACCCTCTGGAGACTCTCCTGAGACCCTCGGTCGTACGCAGGGGCTCCCTGAGAACATGTTAATCCCCTTCCTCTTTCACACCCTGAAAATTAAACATTCCAAAAATACTCTTCTTCCAGGTGACATTGACTGGCTTAATCTCTACCAGGTTTTCTGTTTGCGTTGACACAAGAGGCAGAGAAAAATTAGGTGTTTTCCAATGGGCTCTCTAGGAATACAATGCAAGGAAGCTCCTAATCTAAACCAGCCCAGAATTCCAATGTTTTGGACATGTCCTACAATCTACAAATTGTTAGAGCTAGTTCCTTTAATAACAGCAGGGACTTGTTGGACTTCCAAAAGATAAATTAAGTTACCATTTGCTGCCCAGTGCCACATTTAGGGAAGTTTCCTCTTCAGGGCCAAACCAATGGTTACAGGCATAAGAGTGTTTCTTTGGTGAACAGAGATGAAAATTGAGAGTTATTTACCATCGTTCATCACTAACTACATTAAAATATAAGCCTTGGCCCTTGAGTCAGAGTCAAATATTGTTTTCTCGACATTTGAGTTTGAGTATTTTCAATATATTAAACCAGACTCTGCAGTAAAACACTAACTCTGTATTTGTTAGCTTTACGTCGGTCACGTTTCTGAAGTATTTCTTTTGAATCAATAGCTCCACCCAGATTTATTTGTGGGTAGTATTGGATCTTGATTATCCAATGCATCTACTGAGGATCAGCTGCCTGGAGGACATTCCCAAGTAGAAGTGACTAATATGTTGTGAATAGACAACAAAATAAGGAATTTGGACCATTCCCAAATGGAAGAGCATACCTGATTCAATTCTTGCAAAAAGGGTAGCATCAACAATTCAAAGATTCCATCACCGGTTTGGCTTTGAACTTGAAAATGCTTAATTCCTTATACCATATCAACAGAGCCAAAGAATGTATCTTATCAGTATAGATTTAAGACAACCCAGCAATTATATTGATATAAGCACACGAGAGAGTTCCATCAGGAAGCTGAGCACACAGGTAGATTTTTTTTTTCCCTCTAAATTTTGGAATTTGACAAAGTAATCAATTAGATGATTAGGTCTGTCAGGTAAGTATATCTCCTTGGGTCTTCTTTACAGACTCAACCCCATGAACATGGTGCTGCTATGTGCTGTCACTGGATTGAAAACTACCAATTTTGTTGCCTGAAAGGTTGCCTTATATTTATGAAAACCAAATATGCAAGTAGCAGTGATAATTGGGCAAATGCACACTTCACTGTGGCTTCCATTCTCTGGTCAATGGCACTTCCACCCTTGCTCACCTGCAGGTCAGAGCAAGCAAAGAAAGGACAGAGCCGCAGGTGCTGAGATATAAATGGAGTCTACAGCAGATGCAGTCATTGCTCTCAGGGATTTGGATCTTATTTCCATTGAATTGAACTTGGGTCATACTAATTTCTCTATGAAAATACCAAGTTGTGTTGTGGGTTGAATTACGTCCCCCAGAAAGACATACTAAAGTGCTAACCACTGGTATCTGTGAAGGGACCTCATCTGGAGATGCAATCTCATTAAGAAGAGGACATCCTGGACAATGGTGAGCCGTCATCCAATTACTGGTTTTCTAATAAAGAGAGGGAACTCCGGACACATGGACACATGGAGGATGAGGCCATGTAACAGGGAAGCAGACACCAGACTGGGACACTTACAAGGAAATGATACCGATAATTATGAGCAACCACCAGAAGAAGCTAACAGAGGTAAGGAAGGATCTTAGAGCCTTCGAAAAGGGTATGACCCTGCTGACACCTTGATTTTGGCCTTCCAGCCCCCAGAACTGTGAAAGAATAAAATACTTTTGGTATAACACACACATTGGGCAAGGAAACTAATACAGATGGATTTTTATTTTTTTCTTCCATTTTAGTTACTTAATCTTTAAATCTATTTTTAACTTGTACAGTGCTTGCCCATCAAGATTTGAAGGTTACATCTTTATTAAAAAATCCGTTTCTGGAAATGACATTTTTTGTTACCAACTTTGCAATGGAATGTTTGCATATCAAGGGAAAAGAAAGGAAATGCTTATTTGTGTGTTTAAGTACAGTGCTCTTGCCAAAATAAAACGAATGTCTATCCATAATATGACAGCTAAATGGGGATTAATTCTGCAGCAGAAAATCTGCAGGGAATGAGCTTTCCAGCAGCAATGCTCCCATGGGTAGGGGGACACAATTCTATCTAAAACGGGGCCCCACCAACGGGCTTCTCTGTAATGTTTACACAGTTAAGTGCAGATGGAGTGATGAACAGACAAGATTTAAATCCTCCTCATAAAGCACAGCTGTCTCTTAGAGTGGCAGTGAGGACTCAAGGGTATAGCCTAGTTCCTGCTAAGCCCTGAAGCCCCGATGAAGAGAAATCACTGTCATTAATATTACTTGTAAGAATACTGAATATTTTCTTACTGCAAATCACTCTGGATCCTTTATGAAAGGAAGAAGCTCCAGAAAAACAGGTGAAATATATTCAGGAGATAAAATTTGCTAGCTCTTTTTCCAGAACACTTGCAAATCTCTTGATTCCCCAGATTCTCTCATTTCTATATCCTGGCTACAAATCTGCACCCCCCCCACCGCCACATACAACCCCCCACACCCCAAACAACAGCAGCTAATGTTCACCCTAGCTTACATGGATACGTTCAATTTTAGCGCTTGATGTGGACAGTCATCTGGACTGCAAATGTCGTGTCTCCCCAACAATAACCAGTGAATTGGTAAATACTTTATTGCAGAGCCTAAGGCCAAGCCAACACTACATTTCAGCTATGTGCATTCTTTTTGATCCAGAATAACCCTCAAGTTTGTTGGTACCTCTAGATGCTAAATTTTAAGTAAGGTCATTTAATTTTGTGGAAAACAGTAGTTGGAGTTAAGGCACAATAGCGACGTTTGAGTAGGACTAAATTTAGAGACAACACCTGCAAGGATTGGTGGGTCCTGTGTCCATGTGTGACTTTCACCAGATAAATGCCTACTCGCCCTTGCCAAGACAGCACCCAGCTGGGGCTCTATGCAGAAACCCCCAGAGTCCTCTCTCTAGAGAACCCGTGCCCTTTGTGATTGCTGTTGCAACCTCCTGTCCTGATTGCTGAGCCTTCCCTGATTTGGCAACTTAGACCCACACTCCTCAGGGGCCCACAGACCACAAGAGGGTGCTCCCACCTCTGCCATCAGGGTGCCAGGCCCTGCCCTCCTGAGAACCTCTCCCTCCCCTGGGGTGGGACCTTCTCCTCCCTCACTGCAGGGCCAGGGAGGCTAAGGTGCCAGGGATGCTCGATCTTGTTTTACTTACATGAGATGAGTGGGTGGTCTTAGTAGAACAACCCCAAGTTAGTAAGAGACTCCTTGCCCTGGCTGTACACATCCAGCAGAGAGTGGCCAGTAGGTTCAGATAGAAAGCAAGTGTGGGAGACCATGGAATTTCCCAAATTGTTTGTTGACATCAAATTTAATCAAGTTTATTCCTGTAAGTATTTTTGTAACTTTTTATTTTAAAGTGATTTGAAACTTAGGTTGTAAAAACAACACAAGGTACACCTCATATACCTTCTACCCTGTCAACAATTGTTTATTCTGGGGCACCTCGGTGGCTCAGTCATTAAGTGTCTGCCTTCAGCTCAAGTCATGATTCCAAGGTCCTGGAATCAAGCCCCGCACTGGGCTCCCTGCTCAGTGGGAAGCCTGCTTCTCCCTTTCCTACCTTCCCTGCTTCTCCCTCTCCTGCTTCCCCTGCTTGTGTTCTCTCTCTTGCTGTGTCTCTCTCTGTCAAACAAATACATAAATAAAATCTTTTTTAAAAAACCAATTGTTTATTCCATTTCCTTTATCATTCTCTCTCTTTTTAAACATTTTATCTATTTATCAGAGAGAGAGAGAGCACACAAGCAGGGGGAACAGCAGGCAGAGGGAGAAGCAGACTCCCCACTGAGCAAGGGGCCTGATGCAGGACTCGATCCCAGGACTCTGGGATCATGACCTGAGCTGAAGGGAGACACTTAACCGACTGAGCCACCCAGGTGTCCCAGTCATTTTCTCTTTTGATAGGTCAAAATATAGATATGTGTATACATGTGTGCACATATATATATATATATATATATGTACAAATGCATGTATATGTATATACACATATATATGCATATCATTTTTTGAACCATTTGAGAGTAACCTGAAGACATCATATACCCTTACCCCTTACAGCTTCAGTGTATATTTTTAGGAACAAGGACACTGCTACAAAACCACAGTGCAAATTTCAAAATAAGGATATTTAATTTTGATGTAATTCTATTATCTAGATCTATATTATATTATATTACATAAATTATATCTATATCTATTATCCACAGTCCTTTTTCAAAGTGTGTCAAAGGTCCCCCAAATGTACTTTGATAGCCAACTGTCTGTCATTCCAGGATTCACTCCACAAACACACAGTGCATTTGGTGGTCATGTCTCCGCAGTCACCGTCAATCACTCCTCCAGCCTTTGTTTTTATAGACCTGTTCACTGTCAAAGACTACAGGTCAGTTATTTTACTGAATGTAAAATTGGGTTTGAATGATGTTTGCATCTGCATTTTTGGCAGAAACGTCCCAGAGAGATGCTGTGCCCTTCTCAGTGCACCACATTAGGAAGCACATGCTTCCTAGTTTGTCCCATTATTGGTGACATTGACTTTGATCACCTGGATAAGGTGATGTCCCCCAGATTTCTTCTCTGTAAAGTGACTATTTTCCCCTGTGCAATTAATAGGTAATTTCTGAGACTCTTTGAGATCATGAAAACATCCTATTTCTCATAATATTTCCACTTGCTAGCTTTAGCATCTATTGTTAATTTTCTGTCCATCCTTCTTTCTGTATTTATTACATGACATTCTATTTTATTGTTTTTGATTGTTTGGGTTCTATAATTATTAGTTTGTATGTATTTTCCCTTATTTGTTATTTTTACTTGTGTCAAAAGAACTCAGATTTTTATTTTACTCAGTGTGCTGTAATCCATTATTATCATTATTTACTAGAGTGCTTAAATTAACCCGTATCATTCAGTGGGAGCCCTTTCAAGCCGGCTTTTTGACATGTCTCCATTCATCTCTGAGCCCTCACTTACTTTCCAGCAAAATAAGAGGCTTAGGGGCACTTTTAACAAAATAATTACATGTTTGCATCAGCTATAGCCACAAAAAATACCACTGAAGTCAGCCTCCCTCTTGCAAGTCTTGCCCTGGAAGGTCTGTGTTTGGAAGGGAGAAGCTATACCGTGCGAGGAGGCCAGTCCTGGCACCTTGTGCCTTCAAGACTACATACAGACAAACATGTGGTGGCAGAAACTGCTGTACGGGCTTGCGGTTTAGGGGCCACAGAGTAGAAGGAAAATGTGTGCTTATCCCATTTATTTCTTATTCAAGCATCTTTGAGTGTCCTTCATCATGGTCTCACGACAATTTCTCTGGTCCTGGTATGCAGGAGGGTTGCACAAGAGGAAAATGATCAGATTCGAAGAGAATCGAGGATCATAGACACACAGTGCCCAAGCCTTGGCCACCAGTATGCACGAACTATATTTATGTCAGGCATCTTTGTATCAGGAGACAAGAACCAGAGGCAGCAACACAGCACGTGGGTGGGTTGCAGAGCAGACTGCTCATGTGGCCTTAGACACTTCTCAGTTGGCCCACCGTGTCACGGGATGGAGAAGACATGAATCCTGAAGCCAACGTAGAGGGAGGTTCATATTTCACGCTTCGACCTAAATTCCCACCCCCCTACCATAAAAAAAGAATGTTGAAAGATTTATTTTAATCACTAATCCCTCCTCAGACCTTAAAAGAAGATTAATGGTGTGAGCAAAGGATCTAATTCATTGCAAATTTGGTCTTAAGATCACATTTGCCTAGCAGATTACATGATTACAGAGTATTAATCATAATACAGACCAATTACACCTTCTCTTGTTGGGAGGCAACAACACAACTGGGAGTTCAGTCCTGGAAAGCTGAGTTCTCCATAATGCTTATTGAAAGGAAAAGGGAGTAGTAAGTTAGTCGCAGATTCAGCTAGAAAATCAAATTCTGCAAAACTGTAAACAAATTGCCTCAGGGACTTTTCATAGATGGCCTTAAATCTGTGTTTGCCAGATATAAACCTTATCCCTGAAAGTGAGAAAACACAACATCCCAAATCCACACGCATGATGACAGACTTGAAAGAGAAATAAATTATACCCATAATAGCCTTGATTTAATCTTTTGGGCATGGTTAAACGGAGCACATGAAGTAAGGCCAAAACATGTCCTCACATACCTCATAACAAAGTAAGCCCTTTTAAATGTCTTTGCAATAGATATTAGTTTTACGTTTTGGTTAGGCACCATCACGCTCACCTCTCTGCTAAGAGAAGAATTTCCCCTCCAACTAAAATCCAGAGAAGAGGGGTGGAGGATGGGGAGAGAAGCGAGGCCACAAGAACCAAGTGGTCTGAATGCACTATGCTTTACCTTCTGTTACTTGGAAATGTGGTGACTTTAAAAAATGATTTAGAAATAAATGTGTTAGCATGTGGAAAGTTAGCTTTAACAGAAAGTATAAGGGGTCTCTTGGCACGCAAAAGGTGTCTGATAAAGTGTGTTCCAGACCAAAGCTCCAAATTAAGTACTTGAGAATGTCATCCAAAAGGGATGGTGGGGTGGGGGGGGAGCCAAATAGTTGGCAAAAACACAGCTGAATCGTGAAACTGTACACCGGGCTGCCAAGTCTCAAAGAATACTCTTAGGTACAATTTACTAAACCAACTAAATAAGAGGCAGTCATAAATTACAGATGAATGCAGATGTTGGTAGACTCCAGAGTCACCTCTAAGCCTATTAAAACTTTAAACACTCTGGTGCCTGATAGCCTGAAAGGCTGAAAAGGGTGCGGTGGTGAGCTGCTTAAAGAAGATTCTGTGTGTGTGTGTGTGTGTGTGTGAGAGAGAGAAACAGAGGCCGACAGACAGACCCGGAGACAGACGGAGAGGTCTCCCGCTGGGCGCCCATTCTCCCCTGCCAGTTCGGCCTGGTACCTCAGAAAAATAAAAGAAAATGCCTGTGGAAACAATCACATGGTGCCAATGGAAAATGAACACTGCTCCAAGAACAAAGGTGCCAACAGAACTATGGAAGTCACAGAGCTTTCACTGATTTTTCGAAACAAAATGCCTTCGTTGGGGACTTATTTTCAATACAATTCCATTGAGATGATGCATAAGGAAGAACAAGCGTGAATGTTACATTAGGAAACCAGCTTTTACACTTCCATCCAAGGAAATGAGACTCCATCAGAGGGCCAAGTCGTGGGGGGGGGGGGGGGACGACACTTTCCATAGCTTGGGGTCTCCTCAGACTCAGCAGCACAGTCTTATTTCCTGGAGGGATTCTGTTTGCTTCAGAATAGCAAGGATGCGTTTAACCCCTATTTGTGCTTATGCTTTACAATTTACAGAAAATTTATATCCACTTAAACCTCTCAAGACCCACCTCTCCTAAAATGTTGACTATCTTTCATTCCAAAATATGTGCTTAGGAAAACCAAAATATAATTCCTAAAACACTGCCTAAAATTTTGTCCAGTAGCGAAATTATGGGATCTTACTTAGCTTTGAGATAATGATCAGAGAAGGAAAATGGTCAAGAAGCAGACAACCTGAATTATTAACTGCCTTTACTGTGAGCACCGTTCATGCAACTGCCCTAAACTCTTCCAAAAGTCTAGGCTGGGACTCTACATGTCACATTCACCAGATGGGCAGATTCAGCTTACTCAAAACTAACAACTGAAAACATAAATAATCCAGAAAAAAAATAAAATAAAACATGTATGAAAAAGACTGATAAACAACTCTGAATATATTATAAATGGCATGTATTTAATCTCATGGTGAAAAGATATACCCAGGAGTCAGACAGAATCTCAACTGTACCACTTACTAGTACTGATAACCTTGGGCAAGTTACCTAACTTCTCTGTGTCCCAGTTGTCACATCTGTAAAATAGAATAATCATGAAAATACACACTGGTATCAGTAAGGGTTCAACAGAGAAACAGAACTAATAAGACATGTATAAATCCTATTTCTATATATAGAAAGAGATTCTAAGGAATTGACTCATGCAGTTATGGAGGCTGGCAAATCCCAACTCTGCTGAGTGGGCCAGCAGGCTGGAGACTCAGGGAAGAGCTGATGGTGCAGTTCATGTCTGAAGACCATCTGCTGGCAGAATTCTCCCTGGCTCAGGGGAGGTCAGACTTTTGTTCTCTTCGGGTCTTCAACTGATTGGATGAGGCCCACCCAATTGTGGAGAGCAATCTGTTTTATTCAAAGTCCACTGATTTAAATGTTAATTTCATGAAAAACACCCTTAAAAACATCCAGGGTGATGTCTGACCACATATCTGTAATGACACATAATTTTATGTGTCAGCCAAGTTGACGCATAAAATTTACCACCAGGGGCACCCAAGAGGCTCAGTTGGTTAAGCATCTGCCTTCAGTTCAGGTCATGATCCTAGAGTCTTAGGATTGAGGCCCGCATTGGGCTCTTGTTCAGTAAGGGGTCTGTTTCTCTCTCTGCCTATCCCTCTGCCTGCTTGTGTGCTCACTTTCTCTCTCTGTCAAATGAATAAATAAAATCTTAAAAAAAAATGACCATCAAATCATGTTAAAAGATTGTAGCCAAAATTAAATCAGTTAGCTTACCTAAAATGCTTAGGATTGTGATGGGCACACAAGTGCTATGTAAGTGTTAGCTATTGCCATTATCACTACTATTATTGCTATTACCACTACTATTATCATTCTTATTAGGTAAGAAGAAATGAGTGGCAGGAAAGCCACTTTGATGATTTTCCAGGAGAGAGAGCCATTCTGTTCCCGAGCAGTTGGGAAAGCCCTCATAAAAATATGGGAAGTTTCTACAAGTGTTGGAAGAAGAAAACAATGGCTGGAACACTGAGATTAGGTGTGCCTTGAGAGAAATCAGACTCAAAGCAGAGGGAATTGTGCAAAGTAAGAGGAAAAGGCTTAGCCCTCAGAACAGAAGGTGAGACCCTTCTCACTGGGAGCCTCTGGGAGCCTCTCTAGGGCCTCTGGGTGGGGTCAAATGAACTGAGTGAGGGGTGGGATTATTAGAGCAGGAAAGCTGGAGGAATTGCTGAGCCAGAGATGGGGACTTCCAAAAAGAAAAGAACACAACTCCTCAAATAATGAATGAAGAATGATAATTTTCTCCACTGCCCCTAAGATCAGAAATGAGGAGAAAGGCATATAATGGAGTTGAAAATATGATCAGTTTTCTTGCTTAGGATATTGAAAACTGCCTGCAGATAGATCCCGGTAAGGAGGAAGCTTGGCCCCGTGGGAGAGTGGCAGAAAATTAAGCAACTTCTTTCAACAAGTGGTATTTTCATTCAGTCTTTTCCCTTACTATGCAGCTTATCTCTCACTTTAAACAAGCCTACTCTTCTGAACCTGTACTATTAGTAAAACAAGACACTAATTTATTCTGCTCAGTCAAAAGGCTCAGACATAACACTGCATGTTAGACAGGGACAAATTGTGTTATTGCAGCCTGACTCCATTAGACATTAGTGCCCAAAAGAAAACGAGAGGAAGAAAGTTAAATGATGGGATCAGGGCACCAATAAATCCTCAAGCATGGGAGATTAAGAGGGGGCCACTCAGAACCAGGAACAAAGAACAGGCTGCAAAATTAATTGGTCAAGGCCAAGAAGACTCTCCCTCTATGCATGTCACTTCAACCCCCTGGTGTCTACAGTTTTTTGACTCGAAGACTTTTTTCCCTTGTGAAAACTACACACATTTTATAATAGGTGTTAGTGAAGAAACCAAATTCCTCTTATATAATTTTATAATTAACTTTGCTTGAATTCATCTTTTGCATCCATCTTATTCTCTCCACATCCTAGTGGTTGAAAAAAGTGAACCATGATCTTAGCCCACAAAAGTGCCTGAAAAAGATGAAGGCAAATGAAAGAACTGATGACCTGACATCCCAGACGTCAGCATTTAGACACAGCAGTGGTTAGCATCCTCTGACTATTGGTTTTGCTGTACAACTGCCTGACCTACCTTGAAAATTCTCATGTGCCCAAGCTAGAAAGCAAAGAGGCAAAGCCATAGGAATAAAGGCAGCCACAGTTTCTCTTTCCATCTCTCTGGAAAAAGAAAAAAGAACAAGGTCCAGTTTAATTCTATTTGATGTAGACTTATCAAACATCTATTACTGAAAGGCTAGATATTGGGCAGAATCTAACCATTGAATACCTTCTATGGGATAGTCACTTTTTATCCATCAGTTCAAGAAGGAACAAGATCCTTTTCTTAAAGAAACCTGGTATAGAGATACTAGAGCCCCCTTCCACACACACACACACACACACACACACACACACACACACACACACAAAGGTTAAGTAATATAAAACATATTAGATAGTCGCCCGAACAAGCAGCAGAGATGGCATGTCCAATAGGGCTTCTGAAGATAGGAGATGGATGAGTTTTGGATGCCTACAGAGCTTCGAAAAGGCTTAAGTCTTCAGCTGACTTCCAAAGATGGGTAGGATCTAAATTGATGTTGAGTCTTGGTGGAGGGAGGGAAGTAACAGAAGCCTGGAGAGCAATGTTGAGCATGGGGAGTCTGGGATTCTTCCAGAATCCACCAAGAGATGAATCTTCCTGAGCAGAGGATGTATGCTACAAAGGTGGAGAGGTCATAGGGTCACGCTGTGTCAGACTGCTCTCTGGGGAAACCCATATTTGCTTTCTTCCCTTTCTAAGATCAGAGTCCAGCTGAATCACTTTGGTAACTTAGAAGAACTGGCCCAGTGCTCAGCACATATTATGTGCTCAATTAAGGTTTGCTGAGTGAATGACCCATCTGCTTTGCTGATGTCCATTTCACGTATCATGGTAGCCCATTCTGCAGCCATTCTGGCTATGTACATGAAACAAAGAGGTGGGTCAGACCCCTGAAAGTATCTCACTTGCCTAGGCTACCAGACACTGGTAGTTCGGGTTGAATGTGGGAGATAACCACATGCCAACCAAGGTTTTGTAGTAGGTGATGATGACAGAGTGTGAATCTTTCATTTTTCTTTCCTTGAGGATTTCAGAAAATCAGGAATTTAGGAAAACAGTATATTGAAAATGAATGAAGAAGGAGAAACTTTGAGAAAATAAAATACGTCCTCCTCTCACTGGTGCCAAAATCCTTTGTGAGAGTAAAAAGGGACCTTGTTTAATGATGGGGAAAAAAGTCATCATTAGCTTACTGTTTCTACCATGCTTTCTCCAAAACCCAACTCAAGAAAAAGATGAATATAAAACTAAGAAAAATCACATCTAGAAAAGAAGACTCAGAACTTAATGAAGCAGTTCAGCCTCAGAGAAATGTCCTGGTGTTACTTCAGTAGAAGCTCAAGAACCAGTGCAGGATTTGGCACATTCCCTTCCCCCAACAGTGGTGAACATGGAAGCACATCAAGATGGAGCCTCCATCTTGGGTTTCTTGATGCACAGCAAGCCTCTGCCAATTCACACAGGACTAATCATGTGTGTGGACATTAAACTTGTGTTGTGTTAAGCCAATGAGATTTCTGGGTTATTAATACAGCAACAACTAGGCTGTGCCAAGACAGAAATCTAGAATAAAAAATGGAAAGATGGAAAGGAAAATAACTATCTTCAAAATAGGTAAAAAGCATTAAATCCTAATATCTACAATAAATTATTTTATTTGTGTAGGAAACAATAGTGTGTCACTCTCTGGTTCATTTCCCTTTCCTCTAACATATTTTCCCATAGTAACCTTAAAACAAATAAGGCAAGATATTAGGATTCTCGTGAAAAGTCATTACATATTAAAGTACTTGAGCATGCATGACATAAACATAAAAATATATGAGATATATAGATACATGAGATAAAGATAAAAATATTGTCTGTATGCATTCCATTAGCCTACCCTGGAAATAGATAAGAACAATAGCTAATATATTAAACATTTAATATGTGCCAAGTACTTTGCTAAGTGCTTTACATACATTATTTTGTCTAAATCTCATGACAGCTCTAACATTCCCATTTAAATGGTGAGAGAGCTAGCTCAGAGAAGATAAATTAATTGTTCAAGTTCACACAGCTGATAAGTAGTAAAGTAGAGAAGAATCCAGGGTTTGGTCTTACAGTCCACCTGCTTAAGCAAAATGCCATATAGTTTCTTCATTTTTCCCAAGTTCAGGGAGATTAAAAGGTTCGCCCGAGGTCATAAAATAAGCTAGCAGCAGCAGCAGCAGCAGAGCCTCTAATTTTTTTTCTTCCTCCTCACTACCCTGTCTCACCCCAGCCTCTTCTGGTTTTCTTCATCTTCTCTTCTCTGACTGTTCCCCTGCCCCTATCCAGGACTCCCTGTTAGAATCCTGGGTGTTTCCTAGCTTTGGGGGAAGAAGGGTGTTACTTAATAAAACTTCCTTCCCTATTGAAAAAAAAAAGTGGCACAAAGACATCAGCTAACTGAATGAAGCCAGATCATCCTGCCAGCCATCCCCAGGTCCATCACTTGCTGTTGGTATTGATGCGTTTGGATGATTACTTAAGCTTCCCAGATGGACGGTCAGAATAGGGAGCACTGCCCAAGAAAGGTGAACATTGAGGAATGAACGTCAGTCCACGTCCTCCTCCAGGGGAGAGGCTGTTGGACACCACCAGCAGTGGGGGATCCTACCGGACTTCCTCTGGGGAAGGTGGTTCTCCTCGAGCCCAGCTTCCACTTTGTGGCAGTAATGGTGCCACCGTCGCAGGAGTTGGATGAGACCACATTTGGATGGGTGGAGCCCAGAACTGCTCGAGGAGCTGGAATTTCTTCCTTCAGATTGAGATGGGACAGATGGTGAGTTATTTCCCATTGAGAAGGGTAACTAGTGAAGGAAAGCCCAGGGGGATTCCACAATTCCACATATCCTGTACTAGGGGTGGGGGTGTGTGTGTGTGTGTGTGTGTGTGTTTTCTTCACCTTTGAGACACAAACTTCAAGATCTCCATTTGCAAAAGAAACCTAGAACCTGAGAAGGCGGCTCTGGAGGGTTGCTGATGACACCACACTTCAGTGACCAGGCTCGGGCACTGGTTGGACGCCCCCACTGGGGCCCCGAAACTGAGAACCTGCCTGGAACCCGCCCTGCTCGGCTCCTTGAGGAAGAAACAAGATGGCCGCCGCCAGCGCTGCCGGGGGTCGCGCGCTGACGAGAAATCCGCAAGCTTCAGAGCAAAATTCCTCACGGGGCTCTGGGAATGATGGGTGGGGGTAAGTAAGAAAAAGTGGGTAAAAAAACAACAACAACAATGGTTTCAACAGCTTTGACCCCTTGCCTCCACATTTATGAACCAGTGCCTTGGGGATTCCTAACAGACTTCTACCACTATCCACCCCCCTCTTGAAAGTTAGTAGATCTTAGCCAAGTTTTCTCTCTTCTTTCCCTGGAGAAAACTGAAAAAAGGCCTGTGTCCTGCATTTTAAAACATCTGGTGGGGCCATCAGGAGAAAAAAACGCAAAGGCTATATATAATTTAACTTACCTTTTGGGATAGTTTTTATTGCATTTACTTTCTTGGATACACAAAAAAGTTTGGCATTTCCCCCATTAGTTAATGGGTTCGGAATTTTATTAATCAATGTCTAAATGTTCATAAAATAATGCCACCTTTTAAAACCAGGGGCAGGGACCGTTTCCAAATGCTTCCAGTCAGAAGGAATAATATTAAAATGCAGGTTGCATATGTGCTAAAACCAGTCTTTGGGGAGTGGGGCATAAGCTCTCAATTATCCCAACCACCTCCAGAACCAGAGATCAAGGCCAGAAATGTACCCCAGGTCTGAGGACTGGGCCTGCAGGGCCCTCAGCCAGCAAAGCTGAACTCCTCACTTCCTCCACCCAAACCCCACTCAAAACCCACTCTCCAGTCCAGTCCCGAGGGCAGTGGGTCACCAAGCATTTGCCTCTAGGGAGTATGTTGATGCTTAGGCCCTGTTCTCCCTAGAGATTACATGCTGCCCTCTGGGTATTGGCAAAGTTTAAAGTGTATCTTACATCTTTCTTCTTTTCAGAGTACTTATTTCCTCTATCATTCAGTGTGACTATTTATGTTAAATTCTACTGGTTGGTAAAATCAGTGGGAGCAGGGACCATGTTTGTTTTGCTCACATTTAGTATCAAGCACCCAGCACAGACCCTGATATAAAGGATATGCTTAATAAATAGTTAACAACTGCCCGCTGATTCCACTCATAGGTAAACACCAAAGAAAAATGAGTGCATTCGTCCTTCAGATATCATGGATGCAAATGTTCACAACAGATCTGTTCTTAATAGCCCCAAACCAAAACAACCCAAATGTCCACCAGTAGTAGAAAGGATACATAGAATGTTTGTGTAGTGAAATACCCAGGAATTTAAAAAAAAAAAAAAGAGCCTACCACTCTATTCAACAACACAGTATTGAGCAAAATAAGCCCCCATAATGATGTATGCTTATTTGTATACTAAAGTTCAAAACAAACAACAAATCTACAGTGACAGAAGTGAGACTAGTAGTTACTTCTGCAGGGAGGTGGGCGGAGTCCAGAATTGCTCAAGGAGCTGGAGGTCCTTCGTTCAGATTGAGATGGAACAGATGGTGAATTATTCCCCATTGAGAAGGATAACTAGTGAAGGAAAGTTATGGTTTAGGGCTCTGCCTAAGAATTTGGCCTAATTAATTGCCCTGTAAAAAGGAAAAGCTCCATGAAAGCAGTGATCTGTCGTTCATCCTGAATTCCAGCACCTAGACTGGGACCCATCAAAGAATGGGTTTTTTTTTTGGAATGAAGTCAAATTTTGAACCCTTCCATGTTGCATGCCCATGCTTTCTCTCCCTCAGGCTCCCATCCAGTGCCCTGTCATGCTCGCTCAACAGTCTCCTCACCCATGAGAACCTGCTGGGCCTGGAGAGTCAGCTACCTCCAGCCAATGTGTCTGAGTGGCATACCTTGGATTCCTACCTTCAGCTAGTTCTTTCTCCTGGGCTTCATCTTTCTCTTCCATGCTCTCCACTAACCCAGACTTGATGCTTCAGCCATCTTTAACATTGCCGTGTCCCTCACATACCAGTCTACTCTGTAGCCAAGAGCCCATCTACATCTGTTCACTCTTTTCAGTTCTTACCACTAGCATCCTGGCTTAGGCCTTAATTATTTCAAGAAATATCCCCCAGGAACCTCCAGTCCATCATTCCCACCAGATTGATCTTCCTTGAGCATACTTTGAGTCCTGGCACTCCGCCATTCACAAATTTTCAAAGTCTCCCCACCGCCTATTGGGTAAAATACCATACCCCTTGGCCTGGCACTGGAGTTCTTCTAAAAATAGGCCTCAAAATACAGTTGACCCTTAAACCAGCCCCCTGTACAGTAAAAAATCCACGTGTAATTTTTTACTTCCCCAAAACTTAACTACAAATAGCCTATTGTTGACTGGTTTACTGATAACATAGTCAATTAGCAGATACTGTGTATGTAATATGTATTATTTCTGTATTCCTGCCCCTGCATCCCACTCCCACTCTCTCTCTCTCTCAAAAAAAAAAATCCTAAGGAAGATATAAAATACATTTATAAAACTCTATCAATGCCGTTAAGTTTTTGTCATCTGTTTATAAGACAAATTATCTGTTAGTACCTACATCAATATTGTCTTACATGATACAAAATACTGTAGATGTTATACATACATACTACTTATACTTAGACATCAAAAATGAAAAGATAATGTGAAAAACAAATTTGTATTTATTTATAGGTATAATGATTCATGCATTGATAGTGAAGCAGCAGAAATAGGATCGCTATATAATTGATACTGCTTCACGGTAACCTAGACTGTACACTAATTAATAAATCATTCTAAAATTTTTATGGCATACAGTATTACATTCATATGTATGATACAGTATTAGAAACATTGTTATATTTATTTTTAAATAAACACCAGTTAAGTTTAAGTTTCTCCAGTTAAAAGAGTGAGAGAGAAGTGCTGTGCAGTAATGTAATGCTGTGAAACCAAAATTATAAAACTATAATAAACCGAACACATTATTAATTTTATATTAAATATCATTCACCTAATACCTATGTAAAGATAAACTACCCACTTCCATACAAGTCTTGCACACAAGGTTCTACAGGATGAATACCTACCTTCAATGGCAATGATGATGATAATGACACAAAAATGTCTCATACAGCCCTTGCCATACGTAACTGTATGTTACTAGATTTTTACATGAAGATGCTCACACACATACACAGCAGATAAGTTCATTGACCATATGGCATGAGGATTATTTACTATTCACCAAGTGGAAGTGGATCATCATAAAGGTCTTCATCTTTGTCTCCACCTTGAGTAGGGTGACAAGGAGGAGAAAGAGGAGAGATTGGTCTTGCTGTCTCAGGGGTAGCAAAGGTAGAGGAGGTGCAGGGGGTCGAAGGGGAGGCAGGAGAGGCAAACACACTCTGTGTAACTTCACAGAAGTATGTAGTAATTTCTGTCTTTTTTGTTTTCTCATTTCTCTGAAAGCGTTCCAATACAGTACCAATCCTTCTTCCACTGTTTGCTTTAGTTTCAGTGCCCATATCATAGAAGGGCCCAGGTCCTAATAGAAGTCAATAACAGTCTAGAATAATCAGACCCTTTCTGCCAGATTGTCTAATGTCAATGTGTTTTCCGGCCCTGCTTCTTCTGTGTCTTCCTCCTCCTCACCTGGCTCTGGTTCAGAAGCACTCATTTCCATCACGTCGTCTTCTGTTAATTCCTCTGGTGTGGTGTCTATTAGCTCTTGAATTTCTACAAAATCCATATCTTGAAACCCTTCAGTCCTCACCTTTTTTTTTTTTTTTCCTTTTTGCCATATCCACAATCTCTTTCATGATTTTCTCGGTTGGCTCTATTGTAAATTCTGTGAAGTCATGCACAACATCTGGACACAGTTTTCTCTAGCAGGAATTTATTGTTTTGGGCTTGATGGCTTTCACAGCTTTTTTCTATAACAATGATGGCATCTTTAATGGTATAGTCCTTTCAGACTCTCATGATGTTCTCTCTATCAGGGTTCTCTTCCATAGCGTTGACAATCCTTTCCATAGAGTACCATGTACAATGAGCGTTAAAAGTGCTTATGACTCCCTAATCTAGAGGCTGAATTAGAGACACTGTGGTTGAGGATAAGTAGACCACTTCAACATCTTTGGTTCTGAACTCATGGGCATTGTCCAATATCAAAAGAATTTTAAAAGGCAGTGCCCTACTGGCAAGGCACCTCCTGACGTCAGGGACAAAGCATCAATGGAACCAATCCAGAAAAAGGGTTCTTATTGTCCAGGACTTCTCATTGTACAACCAAAAGACTGGCAGCTAATATTTATCTTTCTCCTTCAAGGTTAGCACCTTTATAGATATCTATAACAGGCAGTCCTGATCACAAACCTGACTGCACTTACACAAAACAGTAGAGTTAGCTTATCTCTTCCTGCCTTAAATCCTGGTGTTCTCTTCTCTTCCTTACTAATAGATGACCTTTGTGGCAGTTTTTTTCTGGAATAGGGTACTTTTGTCTGCACTAAAAACCTGTTCAGGCGGATATCTTTTCTCTTTACTGATTTTCTTAAGGACTCTGGGAACTCATCTCCTGTCTCTTGGTCAGCAGACCTGCTGTCACTGTTCGCTTGACATTTTTAAGCCCTTTCTAAAGTTGCCAAGTCATCCTTTACTGGCATTAGATCCTTCATCTTCTCTTTGCTTTAAGTTGTCATAAAATGACTTTGCTTTTAAAAACATATTGCACAGAACATTGGGTGTGGTGCATGAACAATTAATCTTATAACACTGAAAAAATAAAATAAACATATTTGGGGAAAAAAACAGAGTATATAGGTATGCCTTTCTTATAGCAATCCTGCAAACACATAAAACACATTTTCTTTGCTTTTTTTTAAAGAATTATATATTATTTTGGGGCACTTGGGTAGCTCAGTCAGTTTAAGCGTCTGCCTTTGGCTCAGGTCATGATCCTAGGGTCCTGGGATTGAGCCCTGCATCAAGCCTTGCATCGGGCTACCAGCTTCTCCTTGCAGCGCCTGCTTCTCCCTCTCCCTCTGCCTGCTGCTCCCCTTGCTTGTGCTCGCTGCCCCCGCCCCCCGTCAAATAAATAAATATTTTTTAAAGGATTTATTTATTTATTTTGGAGAGAGAGAGAGCATGAGCAGGAGGGGCAGAGTGAAAGGGAGAAAGAATCTCGAGCAGACTTGGTGCTGAGCATGGAGCCTGACACAGTGCTCCATCTCCTGACCCTGATATCACGAGCTGAGCCAAAACCAACCAAGAATGAAACATTTAACCTCCTGCACCACCCAGGCACCCCAAGTTGCATTTTCAACACAAAATAAAAAGGTATTTCACAAAAAGTGCAAGGTTTTCATGCCTGATGGCAAGTTGCAGTGATGGCTTCATGAAATTTCCCTTTTTTTTTTTTTTTTTTACAATGAACCTTACGCTGGATTCATTTATCTTGAATTGGCAGGCCACCGCAGCTGCAGATCTCAGCCTATGGTACCTATCAAACAATTCAACTTTTCTTGCAATGTCATGATGTATCTTTGCTTCTTGAGAGGACTTCCTGATCACTAGTAGCACTTCATACAGGTCCCATGGTGTTATTCATTGTTTACAGTAGTGCACTTAAACTGACGAAAAATGCATGAGAACTGGAGGAGATTAGTTGTTACTGTGGTATGCAATTTGCTGGAGAGAAGAGCTGCTCACAGGGAGATGATTAGCGAGTATCATGGCATTTTAAGCAGGTATATCACATGGGCTCGCCGCAATGGCAACAGGAGGTGGCTACGAAATGATTATGTTGGTACAGTGTGTGGGAGAGTTAATGGACTCCAGTCTTAAGCAGTTATGATTCAATACTGAATCTTTATGTTTGTTTACATTTCTGTCCACTGCAAAGGTTGCTGTGTATGATCTGTATTTGTGTGCCTGGTTTTGATAAATTTAAACGCTTTGTAATAGATCTGTGTATATTTTGTGGTAATAATGATAAAATAGACTCATTTCTATATATATTCTATGCATTCATGACATACCTAACTTTATCATAATTTTTTTCAATATATCTAAGAAAGGCTATATGGTTTGTCTGTTTTGTCAAATTGTTGCAAATCTTCAAAAAAAATTTCTGTTATATTTCCTGGGGGAAAAATCTGTGTATAGGTTGATCCGTGCAGTTCAAACCCATGTTGTTCAAGGGTCAACTGTACCATTTTAATCTTCACCTCCTATTACTCCTTCACACACCCTATATTTAAGTCAATTTGAAAAATTTGAATTCCTCCAATAAATGTGGCTGTTTCCTACTCCCTTCATCTTTGCTCATGGCTTTCCCTCCCCTGTGAATACCTTCCTCTTTTATCTCTCCACCTTGTTGCCTTTATAGCAACATCAGTTCCATTTGTAAGCCTGACCATCCTTCAAAAACACCCATCCCGGGGCGCCTGGGGGGCTCAGTGGGTTAAAGCCTCTGTCTTCGGCTCAGGGCATGATCTCAGGGTCCTGGGATGGAGCCCCTCATTGGGCTCTCTGCTCAGCGGGGAGCCTGCTTCCCCCTCTCTCTCTGCCTATTTGTGATCTCTCTCTCTCTCTCTGTTAAATAAATAAATAAAATCTTTAAAAAAAACACAACAACAACCATCCCACATGTTGCCTCTCTGATGTGTGCTCCTGAACTATCCAAATGTTTGTTCTGAGTTCCTGCTCTCAATTCTTCTTAAAGAACTTACCATATGCTATCTTATGATGACTTAAGTTCCTTCTAAACTGAAAGCTCATTTAGGACAGAGTATAGATCTTATTTCTCTTTCAACTCACACAATATCTTGTCCTTGGGTTAATATCGATTAAAAGGCATGAATGAAAGAATATCAGCCCTTATCATTCGCTTTCATATAGAATAAAACTCAAGAAATTAATTTCTATTGAGATAGCAATGACTGCCCAAAGGATTACATTTTAACCATAATAGAAGAAAACCCATTAGATGAAAGAATAATTGTAATGATGGAACTTCATATATGTAGTGTTGGTGCTTCTGGCACCACTCAGATCAGATCAAGAACTCTTCTTCTTTGCACAAAATCAGCCTTAAGGACTGGCTAGGTCCAGACATTTCTGAGTTCCAGGAGCTATTTGTCTCCCGTGTAGACAGGTGCAACCTTACTCATCTCAAAACAAGACGCACGGCCATACTGTCTGCCACAGGTTAAAATGTATAGCTTTGGGAAAGTGTCCGACTTGTCCGGGCAGGACTGATAATCCTACTTTGCCAGATGCTTATGAGGAAAAGTGATAGATTTGCAGGGCAGACAAGTAGGAGGTGCCAAGGTAGCCTTTAGCAGTCATGTTTCTATTTGACCCTCTACTATATAACAAAGGTGCTTATGGCTCTGTCTGACTCCACGTGGCTTCGGCAGGAAAAGGTAACCTGCTTCTCCCTCCTTGGATGCTGAAGGAAGACTTTTTTTTTTTTTCCAAGATTGATTGATTCATTTTAGAGAGAGAGAGTGCATGGGGAGGGAGGGGCAGAGGGAGAGGGAGAGAGAGAATCTCGAGCAGACTTCCTGCCAACCGCTGACCATAGAGCCGGATGCAGGGCTCAAGGCAGGACTCCATCTCACAACCCTGAGATTATTAACTGAGCCAAAAATCAAGAGTCAGATGCTGAACCAACTGAGCCACCCAGGGGCCCCTTGGAGGGAAACGTTCTAACCCCCCCTCCCGTCATCGTGGGAAGTTATAATAGGCGATTTGAGGCCGGTTCCCTGATTCTTACAAATTCTTCCACCTCTGAGTTCACTAAGACCAAAAGAGCTATTCCCAGGAAGGAGAAAAACATTCCAAGCTGTTGACATAAAAATGCCTATGGGAATCATTCAGGAGAAATCATGATACAGGAAGGAGACTGAAGAGATCATGTGGCAAAGGCTTCAGGAGAACATAAGGTCACAGAGTCAAGCACGCAAAGTGAGAAAAGGAGAATGCTTTTGCCAATTCCTTTTGATGAACACATACTCTCAGCACCAGGAGCAAACATGCACACACACACCTTAAAAATACCAAAAACAAATGCGAAGTTTTCCCTTGGAAAAAACTATAGTTCCTGGCAAGAAAGCCATAAGTGAACTATGAGGGGCCAGACACTGGCTGGCCAGACACTCCGTACATGAAAGCTACTGCTCATTCGTTGGGCCAGAACCCCAGGCCAGGCCTTCTGCTCTCTTTGGATTTTCTCAGGGAGGATTCAGTCCCACTGCCAATTGGCAGTAAATCCGAAAAAATTGGCAGGGTCCTACCTTGCTTTAAGTGAATGCATGTGCACCTCTCAAACTCACAACGGATACCCATTAGCCTGGTCCACTACCTCTTTCAGGAGGGTTAAGAGGGGCCTTCCACCAATGCTGACAGAGCCTAACTCTTGCAATTGGTCATCACTTAAGGAGCAGGGAAAAGGCCTCTGCTTCCCCAAGTTCCTGTACATATAAAGACTTTCTGTTGGAGGAGTCCAATGCTGGCTCTTTACAATGCATTGGATTTCCCTACACATTTCTGTGGCTATGTGCTATGTCCAAAGTTGAGAGAAGTTGGTAGAGCTGAAAAGCCCCCCAAAACTTAGCCAGTGGGTATGAATCTAAGCATGCCCCAGGGAACACAGCCCTCCAGAATTTTTAAATTAAATCTCAGTGGAAAACTCAGTCTGACCACAGTCATCATGAGTCAAAAATGGATCAGCTAAGAAATAACAAAGATAAATCCTGTGGGTGCCCAGCTGGAATCTTGTCACTGCCCAGTGACAGGGAAAGGGGACCCTCTGCACTATCTACCTGGGAGCCCTTGCCCCATAACAAACAAGCAAGACCTGAAGGAAGGAGGGGTTAAAATGGAAGCCTGAGGAGTTGGGAGGATTTACACTTGGCTTTCTTCCCCTCTGAAGGGACCTCTCTCTCTTCATTTTAGGTAAATTCATCAAAATAATGGATTTCCTATTTGATGATTCTGTTTAGCTCTTTGAGAAATGTTGGAAATGGGATCGGTTGCCACTCACTACAGAAGCATGTGTTGGTTAGAGGGCAGGGGTGGTGCAGTAAGTGGCAAATGTTTAAGGACAGCAGAGAAAGTTTAGAAATCCTTCTGCAGAGAGTGGAAAATAATAGCCAACGGAAGGCTGCTGGGATCCGAGGCCGCCTACGTGAAGTGGCACCCATCTATGTGCAGGCTGATGTGATTCGCTCCAGCTGCTGTCGGCAACCTGGGTCTATGGACAGAACAGGCCTGATCAAGGCCAGGCTGGAGAGTCTGAAGGACAGTGAGTCAGAGAAGAGAGGGTCATGGTAGGAGAGAGGTTGAGCTCATGGGCAACCATCAGGTCTGCAGAAGAGGGAAGTAAAGGCAGAAGGTGGCTGAAGGATAGAAAATCCAGGACTCAGGAGACCAAGGAACATTCTCTAAGTCCCAGTTCAGACACTGTCCTCTCTATGAGGCCCTGCCCGAACAGAGAGGCTCAAAGAGATCTATTGAGATCAGGGGGACTGGAATCCTTGAGTCTGATCTCCGGACTCTGGCAACTCAAGAGACCTCCCCATTGCACACCTGATTCAACTCCTCCACAAACCACATGTTCTTTGGTTCACTTAATCTTCACACATGTGGTTGGGAGGAGAGGCCGAGAGCAGACTAGGAGAGACAGGAAAGACAGAGCTATGAAAGGCAGGGATGGGTAGGAGAGTGCCATGTGGCTTTCTTTTTTTCCAGTTCCTTAATGGACAACGATCAAAGAAGAAGAGACAGGGACACAGGATGTCTGCCCCCCTCCCCTTGCCGTCCACCAACTTTAGCTCAGGCCACCAAGTAGGGACAAGAGGAAGCCAGCAAGGGGAGCAGGCAGTCCAGCCTCTGCTCCCCTTACTTCCCATCCCCATCCCTCCCTCTGGAAGAGAAGAGAGAGTTGTACTTCTGTCCCCTGCCCCCACCCTCTGCACCTTCTGCATTGGACAGTGAATGCTGTGCTTCAGACTTAGGACATGGAGGCTTTGCAGCATCAACAAGCCATTCCCAGGGACGCAGGGCCAAATTAAGCTCTGGTCTGTCCATGCCCTGCCTTGCATTCTTTCAGGGGATAAAAACACAAACAAGCGCTCTTCCTTTGAATTTCCTTAGTATGTTAATTTTTGAAAACTGACACATAGCACATCTGAAGAAATGCTCAGTAAGATTAAAATGCCATTTGAATGCAGTATCTGATTCCCTAGATAGGCTGCACTCAGCTTCATCGAGCTGATATTTCTGCTTGGCCAGCCTGAATGTCCTTGGCACCATATATCCAACCTAAATTGGCCACTCGATGAAGGTCTAGGGAATTGTGTGCTTATTATAGTGGTTTTGGGAACAAAATTGGGGAAATCTTTTGGAAGGCAATTTGATGATACTATTAAAGTTTTCACCTTGTATAACCATCAACTCCACCTCTAGAAATTCATTCTAGAGAAACATACAAGGATTTATGAATGAAAATAGTAATAGGCATGCTCTTTATACAAGCAGAAAATACGTTGTTAAAAAGTAGAAATCTAGTCAAATGAGTTATGGCACAAAGGAATATTTCTATTCATTAACAATTATATATTATGTATTTATCACAAAAAGATTTTCACAAAACAAGAGGTAAGAAATAAAGGGAGTTACAGTGAGATCCTATTTTGGTGAAATGAAATAGAGAGGAAGAGAAGAAATAGGACGGGAGGAAAGGAAGGAAAAAAGTCTCAAGATATATACCTTAAAATGCTTCTCTGAGTGGTAACTTGACTCTTTATGCTCATTGTATTTTATAAATGTTTCTTATAAACTTATTTTTTTAATTAGAAGGAAAAATCATGCCACTTACACACACGCACACCTTGTTAGCTTAGCTGACTCTCTGAGACAAGATAACTGCAGGCCAGCCTCTTGCTGAGGGCCCTGGGGGTGGTGGGCAGGCTTTGTTTCGTGTCCTTGGTGGCTGGAGCATGTCCCCATGCTGCTTACTCACCATTCCACAAAGCCAGGCAGCTGAAGACAAGCAGGAAAGGGGCATGAAAAGCAAGACTGACTATTCAAGGTCCCCTATTATAAGCACAGGCATGTGAACCAAGCCAAATCTCCTGTTACGAATCTTTTTGTTTTCAGAACCCAAGATACTGAATCTACAGGTTCAGTATCTTGGTCTTGAGTATCAAAGTTGAGTATCAAAATTGAGTATCAAAAACTCAAGACTGTGCTGGCTCTAAGTAGGTTATTTCAGTCCATGGCTTTACATTCTTGGTCACGATGGTTTAAACATTTGCTTCCTATTGATGAACAGTGGGCACGTGCTGTCCAAATGGTGCCGGGTCTCGAGGTGTCATAGAGCGTAGAGCCAGGAGAGCCGCGAATAGCTCCACGATACCGGCATCTTGAATCATCATCCAGGCCTCAGCAATAACCAGTACTTTTCACACTGAGGAGCTTCATGGTTCAGTGGAGGGGTTGGAGGGAGCTCCAGTAGGGGCCAAGGAAGTAGCCAAATGGGCAGCACCCTGGCCCCCCACCCCCCGTAAAACCAGGACAGCTCTATCTCTTTTATATATTGAGGTTCAAGGTAAGATTTCATCCGGAAAATAAAATTCTATAATAACAAGCTTGAAAACTACCAGTTTAATAGTGCAACTCTGATATTCTCCATAATAAGGTATCACCCCGGAGCACAGGGAACTTATCAATCAGTATTTTTCAGCTGAAGCAGGCGTCGATATCACCTGGACGTTTTTGCCAATTTTCAGTGTGATTTATTTATTCACATGAAGGCTGCCATATTTGGGTACAGGCTCAAAAATAAGATGCAAGAATGCACCAAATATGCGTTATTAACTCTTCCTCCCACAAAGAGAGTGCAAAATCCATGAAACTGGCATCTCGACAAGGCACCTGGCACCAATTTGTCCTGGCCCTGGGTAAGTAGCTCCATGCAAGAGTGCCCAAAAGTGAAGTAGAGCTATTCGGGGCTCTTTGCTTGAGTTTTATTGGGTACTTTCTTTCCAAATGAGGAAATGGTTCATTGCTCTATTCTCCATGGTACCTGCTATTTCACAATGGTGAGGTCTATGTCGGTGCATATATACCCGTCATGCAATGCCCTTTAGTGGTGGATATCTACATTTTAGAAGTGCACCGATAAGGAAGAATATATGCCAAACTTCATTTCTCAAAATGAAAGCAACCAAAGCAGAACTTTCTTAAAAAAAAAAAAAAAACATAATGTATTTTTTTAAAAAAACATATAATGTATTATTTGTCTCAGGGGTACAGGTCTGTGAATCATCAAGCTGTCTTATTCTTTGATTAAATAAGATTAAAAATTCTCTCCATTCCTGGAAATAAGGAAGAAGAAGAGAGAGGACCAGGAAGGCAAGAGGAGAGGAGGGGAGGAAGGGACAATGAAGCAGAGTAGAAGATAAAGAAGTGACAATTCTTTTTACTTTTGGAGCAAGCTTTTTAATCTCAATATACTAGGTTTCAGTTCTGGGTGGGCTGGAGAATTCTTAGCTTAAGTTTCCATCAAATTTAAAAGCAAAAGCACCTATGGGAACCATGTATGGGGACCTGGATTTGACTGCAGTTTGCTCTCATCTCTTGTGCGATGTTGGTGGTGACCATGAAGAGCATGAAAGTCATGTTGACAGAATCTAGAGGAACTTGGCAAAACAAAACAAAACAAAACAAACAACCGTCACCTTTCTCTCTCCTCCTCTCGCTCTCTTACTCGCTCCTTCTCCCTCCCCTCTCTCTTCCTATCTCTCTGTGTCACACACACACACACTAGATTGTTTACTACTCATGGTTTCATGCTGAAGCCCCTCTCCCCACCCACCATGTCCATCCAGCCCAGAAAGCAGAAAAGGCCTGGGCAGCCTCTCTGAGAGCCATGCCTGGGATGGCGAACAGAAATCTGACCCCCTGCATTAGAATGTGAGGAGACTGGGAGTTTCCAGTAACCTACAGAGGATTTATATTGGACTTCAATTACGTTGACTACTACCCATATTTAGCTTTTCACAAAAAGCCGAATTTTTCTTATTATAAAACATCTCCATATCTATGTGGAAAGGCTATGAAGGGTGATTTTTTTTTCCAGCTATAATGACTTTTACAACACAGTGCAGAGAAAAAAGGTGACTTCAGGATAGGTCTGGGTTTGCACTAGGGAGAGATGCACTAGGAAGAGAATACATCTGGATCCCACAGTGCACCTGCTGTCAGTAATCATAAAGCTCCCATGTGTTATGTGGCACCATCTCCAGGAACATCTCTGAGCCTTTCATCTGAAATAGGTCATTTAGTCCTCCAAGGTAACTCCACAAGCGTACTAGGTCCTGTCACTATCCTCATTTTACACAGGTTGGGTCACTTGCCCAGTCACACAGCTAAGAAGTGGTAAGCAAGACTGAACACTTCTGGTAACAGAACCTGGGATTGAAACCACTATACCCTCTTCTTTCAAAAATGAATGAGATTGGTTCTGCCTTTGAAAGAAAGTACTATCCGGTGGAGGAAGGAGGGAGCAAGCCTGATCACGTACAGTGAGGGAGTGGGACAACACTGACTGGCTCAGTGGAGAAGGACAGGACATCACAGTTCTGAACTGAAGCATTTGCACTGCAGGGAGGCATAAAAACACAGTGACTAGCACAGCATCTATTTGGTTCTGGGAACTGAATAGAAAGTCGAATATTTTACCTAAGTGCCTTACTTATTCCGTGCATTCTTTCATTGCAGTATTTATATCTCTAGTTACAATTGCATCAAACCTGGCAAAATTGGGCTTATCTTTGAGTAAGTTTTCCAGAATGGAAACTGCCCATCAGAGAGCAGCTATAAATGAGATAGTTTCCGTTTCAGTGAAACAGGTCCTACTAAAAGAGCTTGGCCAACCTAAGATAAAGCCAAAGACTTGCCGTCCAGGCTGGCAAATACATAATGGTGTATTGGCAATCTGCAGATTCCCTTTGGCCAGCCAATTTTCCTTGGTGACAAAGCAAGATCAAACCCTCAAGGCTAGAGTGTCATCCAAAAATGTGGGAGGGAATCTAGAGCAAGTTCAAAGTTTTCTTCTTTCTCTCTTTTTGTTTGCACATTAAGGTACTATTTACATAGAGTAAACTTTATCCTTTTTAGGTACACAGTTCTGTGAATTTTGCCAATGGTCTCCAGTCATGTAACCAGCATCACCATCAAGATACCAAATATTTCTATTACCCTTAAAGCCCTTTTGTATTCAGTCTCCTCCCAACACCTTCAACTCCTAAAAATCAGTGGTAATTTGGGGCGCCTGGGTGGCTCAGTGGGTTAAAGCCTCTGCCTTCAGCTCAGGTCATGATCTCAGGGTCCTGGGATCGAGCCCCGCCTTGGGCTCTCTGCTCAGCAGGGAGCCTGCTTCCCCCTCTCTCTCTGCCTGCCTCTCTGCCTACTTGTGATCTCTCTGTCAAATAAACTTTTAAAAAAAAAATCACTGGTAATTTATTTGTGCCTTTCCTCAGAATATCATATAAACAGAATCCTACAGTATGTAGCCATTTGTGTCTTACTTCTTACATTTATAATGCTTTTGCGACTCATTGATACAGCTGCATTTACCGGTAACTTATTCCTCAGAGTGCTGAGTTGTATTCCATTGCATGGATGTTACGACAATTTGTGTGTCCATTCACACGCAGGTTTACGTGAAGACATAGCCTTTCATTTCTCTCGGGTAAATATCCAGGAATGGGATTGCTGGGTCATACGGTAAGTGTGTTTAATTTCATAGAAAACTTAGTAAGTTGTTTTCAAAGTAGCTGTAACATTTTGCATTCCTATCAGTTGCTCTGCTTCCTTGCCAGCACCTGGCTTTGGTTTTTTTTTGAGCCATTCTAATAGATGTGAAATGGTACACCTTAGTTTTTCAGTTTGTATTCTACTAATGATGAGTGATATTTAACATCTGTTCATGTGCATATTTCGCCTTTCATATGTCTTTCTTAATAAAGCATCTCTTTACATCTTTTGTCCATTTTTTATATTGGATTGATTTCTTTTCAGACGAGAGTCTTCGTAGATTCTGGATGTCAGTCCTCTTTCAGTTATGTTTCTTGCAAACTTTTTCTTTCCATTTTCTTAGTAATGTCTTTTACTCAGAAGTTTTAATTTCTATAAAGTCCAGTTTATCCATATTTCTTTTTAAGGCTTGTGCTTTTTATATCCTGTCTAAAAAAACATTTGCTTAAAGTTACAAAGAGGGGCACCTGGGTGGATCAGTAAGTTAAGTGTCTGCCTTCGGCTCAGGTCATGATCCCAGGGTCCTGGGATTGAGCCCCGCGTTGGGCTCCCCACTCAGTGGGAAACCTACTTCTCCCTCTCCCACTCCCCCTGCTTCTGTTCCCTCTCTCGCTGCATCTCTGTCAAATAAATAGAACCTTAAAAAAAATTGTGTTTAAGTAAAGTCACAAAGATTTTCTTCTTTATGTTTGTCTAGAGGTTTTATAGTTTTGTTTTATATTAGTTCTATGATGCGTTTGACATTAATTCTTTATATGAGATATAGATCAAAGTTCATTTTTTTCTTGCATACGGCTACTCAATTTTCCTGGCATCATTTGTTAGAGACTACCCTTTCCCAATGAATTGTCTTTGTTTCTTTGCCAAAAATCGATTAATCATATATATGTAGATCTATTTCTAGACTCTACTGCATTTCATTAAGCCATGTGTCTATACTTTTGCCAATACCATAGTCCTGGTTACTGTATCTTTATAGTAATTCAAGTATCCTGAATCTTCCTTTTTGTCTTGGCTTCTCAACATTTTTATTTTCCTCATACACTTTAGAACCAACCTGTCCCTTTCTAGGAAAAACTTGCTGAAGTTTTTATTGAGATGATACTGCATCTATAAACTAATTTGGGTAGAAAATTGACATCTCGACAATACTGAGTCATCCAATTCATGAATCCATATATATTTCTGCATTTATTTAGGCCTTTTTGTACATATTTTGTTGGAATTGTCCCTGAAAGTATTTAATTTCATGATTTGTGTTGTTATTGTTAATGTCATTTGAGGTGCTATTACAAATGATACTGTTTTTTCCTCCAATTTCTAATTACTCACTACTAGTATATAAAAGCAGAGTTGATTTTAGTATGATGGATTTGTATCCTAAAATTTAGTTAAATTCACTTATTAGATATAATATCATCATTTGAGACTTTATATGTAAACAGTTATGTCATCTAAGAATAAAGCATTTCATTGCTTCCTTTCCAATATGAATTCCTTGTATTTCCTTTTCTTGTTGCACTGAGGAGTATCTCTAGTACAAGACTGAATACAAGTGGTGAGAGCAGGCATCCCTGTCTTGACGATCTTGAGTGAGAATATTCAGTCTTTATTTTTAAGTACCATGTTAGTCATAGAATTTTTACAGGTGCTTTTTACCAGGTTGGGGAAGTGCCTTTCTATTTCCGGTTTGCTGGAACTATTTATCATGAATAAATGTTGAATTTCATTAAATTCCTTTCCTATATCTATCAAGATTATTATATGTTTCTTGTTTTCTATGTTGTTGAAGTACATTAATTTTCAAACATCAAACCAATCTTGCATTTCTGAGATGAAACACATTTACTCATGATGGATTATCGTTTTTATAGATTATTGGATTCAGTTTATTATTTTTTAAAAGATCTTTGCTTTTATACTTGTGAGAGATATTGGTCTGTAGTTTTCTTATAATATCTTTCTCTGGCTTTTGGCAGTAGAGTAATGCTGGCTTCACATAATAAGCCAGGAGAGTCAGTTCCACGTAGATTTTCAATATTATCAGACATCTGAGAAGGAATTAATCTGACCTGACCTGTTTGCCTTTCCTCCAGTTCACTTATTAGCAGTTCTAGAGTTGGAAAAACCGTCATATCTGTTTGGTAGAATTCTTCAATTGAAGAGAAATGAAGGTTGATTTTCAAATGACCATTAGGAGGCAAGGAAATAAAATGTCCCAGTCATAGGATCTTTTCTTCTGAGTAACAAGAAGACCATGCCATTTATACAAGGGCAGGTATAATTCTTTACTGACCAAGGTAGTTTTTTGTTCAGGGTCTTAGTTACCATAACTAAGGATCATGAGAGAAGCAGTCCTTATTCAATGATTTCCACTCTCCAAGAGAAATTGAAATGAAGTGCCAATATGCTTATTAAATTTTCATTTTGTCTGGGTATTTAGATGAGAATGTGCTTTCCCCATGCGAAGGAAATGCATTTCAGGGGTGCCTGGGTGGCTCAGTGGGTTAAAGCCTCTGCCTTCAGCTCAGGTCATGATCTCAGGGTCCTGAGATCGAGCCCCACATCGGGCTCTCTGCTCAGCAGGGAGCCTGCTTCCCCTCCTCTCTCTCTGCCTGTCTCTCTGCCTACTTGTGATCTCTCTCTCTGTCAAATAAATAAATAAAATCTTAAAAAAAAAAAAAAAAAAGAAATGCATTTCAAAGATTCACATTTCGGTACACCTAGGTGGCTCAGTTGGTTAAGTGGTTAAGCAGTTTCATTTGGAAATAGATGATCTGAGAGTATTCTGTGTTGGTTTTGTTTTTTGTTTTTTTTAAGATTTTTACTTATTTATTTGACAGAGAAAGATCACAAGTAGGCAGAGAGGCAGGCAGAGAGAGAGGGGGAAGCAGGCTCCTGCTGACCAGAAAGCCCGATGCGGGGCTCAATGCGGGGCTCGATCCCAGGACCTTGAGATCATGACCTAAGCCGAAGGCAGAGGTTCAACCACTGAGCCACCCAGGTGCCCCTATTCTGTATTTTTTTATATATACCCTGTAGGAGGCATCAAAGTGAATATTCAATATGACTTCTCTGAGGTTTGATTCCTACATATTGAATAAATGTTTTGGCTCTTAGGGGATGGTAGCATGAATTTCTGAGCTTTATATCATCTATAGAAGACTCAAAAAGGAATCAAACTTAATTTTTGTTTTTTGTTTCTTGCAATTTAATTTTAATTCCTTCCTTCCTTTCTTCTTTCCTCCCTCCCTTCCTTCCTTCTTAATTACAACTTACTCGATGTTTTATTTTTATTTATTTTTTATTTGAGTATAGTTGACACACAATGTTATATTAGTTTCAGGTATACAACATAGTGATTCAACAATTCTATATGCTACACTGTGCTCACCTCAAGTGTAATAACTAAGATAGATGAGGGGAACATTTAAAAATAAATGGCATGCTTTGGAGTAGCATTGAGCTTGACTCCATTTTTATGCATTTCTCTCAAAGGACCTTTTATGTTAAATCACTTACTTGCTATCAGAGATACTCACAGTGACCACAACTTAGAGATTCATCAAAATGACAAAACTGAGAGTCTCCAGGGCAGGAAAAGGTCACTAGACTCTGTACAGGCTTGATCTGTTTGAGTCCTTAACAAATGCTCTCAGGACTGCGATGCCTTTGTTCTGCTCTGTTCTGGTGGAAATGATTTAGTGAATGCTCTGCACCTTTCTCTCCCTTCAATGCCACCCTTGACCCCTCACCCCCACCCTTTCACATTAGATCTTTTTGCTTCACTGGCCATTCCAGATGAGGAAGAGTCTCACCAGATCAAGAATGCACCTTTTCAGAAGAGGTCAATTAGTCCTGGGGAGTAATGAGGACTAAGCTGCCCTCTCCACTTTGACCATTGATTTAAACACTATTCACAGGCTCCAGGGTGCTAGCGAGGCAATGCTCTGGAAACTGATGAGGGACTCCATCTCCATTCCCATAACCCATGCCCAGTCACCCCAGAGAATCAGCCACCAGCCATAGCTCCCTCCCACCTAGCTACATGGTAACCAAAACAAGCCCCTTCTGTGTACACTTTCTGTAGCGTGTAATTGCCAACTGGTGAAAAGATGAATAGAAAGGAAATGTATTGAGGGAGCTTTGACAGAATTATCGTAACAAGGGTTATGAGGCCCCAACTCTACATGCCGAGAGACAAACTTTATGGCATGGCTCATGTCTGGAGGCTGAACAGTGCCAGGATATGCTATATACAGAAACTGGCACCTTCACTATGGCCACATACACTGCATAGGTCGGCATGGGCTTCCTGAAGCCAGAGATGCTCTGAGTCAGAAGACCTTGGAGATTCTTGGAGTTTTACCCTTTCTCAGCATGAAGATTCCCTTTTCAAATCCTCTACCAGTGGCCACCACAAAGACACCATTATTTCCCCTAAATACATCCAAATTGAACCAAATAATGCATGAGCTATTACACTTTCCTTGATTTTATCATTTCTGCTCCAAGTTAAATTTCCCTGGTTCTCTCAATTGTGCTTCAAAAGGTTTCATTGAGGTTATTCCCTGTTCTGGTCACACTTAATAGTCAAGGCCGATAAAGACATTGAAGCTCAATTACATCTATACAGATGTCTTCATTGGCTTCTAAATGTTTTATTTGAGTTTAGCAGAGTGGAGTCAGAAGTATGTGAAGAGTGGGGAGGTAGAAGGTCAGGGAAAGAGGAAGTGGTAGTAGCTTCAATTGATCTGTGAAGCAGCATTGGGTTAGGGTAGGAGTGCATGGAGACAAGAACAAGGTTTTTCACTGCAAAAGAACTTCTATCTTAGAAATAATCATATAACTTTGAGCCCATATAAGGAACATTTCACATACAATAATCCTAACAAGAAAGTAAGCTTTATTATTCCCATTTGTAATGAAAGTATGAGGCTCATAGATATTAAATGATTTGCCCAAAGTCATATAGCTAATAAGTGGCAAATACAAGAATATTATTCCAAAACTTCTCACTTAGAATTGTTTCTCTTGGGCCAAAGCCACATCCTAGAATTACACAATCTCTTGAGGTCCAGATGTTTTCTGTTTCGACCTTTCAGATCTGTCCAGTCACCCCTGTTTGGGTCTGACTTTACTGAGTTCAGCCCATTACCTGCTATGACCTTCAATTCCCTCCTGATCCCTTCAGACTTGTTTGCTCTGAACTTGGATATCTTCCTGATCCCACAAATTAGCCTGTGTGTCTAGTTCTCCCCTCATTGTTATGTGTGCACATACTCTTCAGCTCCCCCAAGAGAAAGGGAGATTCTAGTTTCCTGAATCAGAGTCCACATGTTCTCTTCCTGGCAAGTTCTGAGAAATGATACTCTTGGTGATCAAAGAAAAAGGTTAGCTCTTTAGACCTAGGCCTCCAAATGCCATTAGATAAGTTGGTTTTTTTTTTTTTTTAATTTATTTATTTATTTTTTTTTCAGTGTTACAAGATTTATTGTTTTGCACTACACCCAGTGCTCCATGCAGTACGTGCCCTCCTCAATACCCACCACCAGGCTGGCCCAACCCCCACCCCCCTCCCCTCCAATACCCTCAGTTTGTTGCTCATAGTCCACAGTCTCTCATGGTTCATCTCCCTCTCTGGTTTCCCCCCATTCACCCCTCCCTTCCTTCTCATAATGCCCTCCATGTTTTTCTTTACGCTCAAATTCTTCAAATCTTCCTGAATCTTGCTAAATGTTCACATCTTCCTTTTTTTGTGTGATCTTTCCCAAGAATCCATTGTCCCATGGATGCTGCCTGAATTATCAGAGAAGGAAAAATGAACGAGTATCCAGTTGTTTAAAGGCTCAGTAAGTTGGCTTTCAGCTTAGCTCATACCAAAATGACATAGCTTGAGTCAAATCTCTAGAGACCTTTTTAAAGCTATTCTGCTCATAATGCAATTCAGTTGCCTGAGAGCCATTGGAAAGTTCACATCAAAAATCCACTGAGGCTGAACATGGACATGGTATTCTTATTGAAGAAGTTCGTCCTCATGAACTGGAGAGAACTTTGTACTTTTAACAGTTGTTTATGAACTGGAGCCCCACGTGGTACAGTCTCTGCAAGGTATGGCATTCAAGTAAATAGCATTCAACAACTATAAGTAATGAAAAGCAATTCCAATGTTTTCTTGAATATCATAAAGGATGTCAAAGAGAACCTATTTATAACCCACAGTGGTGCTGCTATTATTTTCCCTCTCAAGATCAGTCATATTCTCAACTTTCCCAAAGCTTCTCCTTATATATTTCATTCTCAAACTCCAATCCCAAAATCTACCCCTAAAAACCAGTAGGCATGGACTTCTTCTCTCTTGGTATCCTCCTCCCCAGAGCTCTTCTGGGAACTCATAGGAATCGGCTTTGCGTTCATAGACGTGCAGTCCCACAGTGCAAGGTTAATACCCTATGGGCAAAACTTGAGTGACAGGGAATAGGAGCCGATTGATAAATGTTCCCTTGTTTCTTTTTTTTTTTTAAGGTTTTATTTATTTGATAGAGAGAAACACAGCAAGAGAGGGAACACAAGCAGCGGGAATGGTAGCCGGAGAAGCAGGCTTCCTGCCGAGTAAGGAGCCCGATGTGGGGCTCGATTCCAGGACCCTGGGATCACGACCTGAGCCGAAGGCAGACACTTAACGACTGAGCCACCCAGGCGCCCCTGTTCCCTTGTTTCTTCCTCTGGGCATTTCATAAGCATTTCACATGGACCAAGAGAGGTAATTTGTGAGACACTTACTATCCTTTAATAAATTCCTTTGTTTTTGCTTAAAGTAGTCACAGTAAATCATGTTGTTTGCAACCAAGAATCAGGTCTAATAAAGATTCCAATAAATTAGAGTTCCAGTTTTCCTGGGCCCTTGGTAATACTGATTATTATCAATTAAAATAAGCAAACAAAATGAAACAAAAATAATTCCTTAGGGTCTATACTTATAGGACAAGAAAAGCAAATAAATTTCTAGAGTACCCACAGCTGAGCTAGCTCTTAACTCTATGAGCTACAAACTGGGTTTAGGATTCATATAAACCAGGGATGAAAGGAATTTAGCTGGAAAGGTATTTCTGTCCATTTATTACTTTGATTATGTCATGTTGTGACCCTAGGTTTCATGTAATGCTTGGTGGAAAACATGTTTTGTAAGGCATGTCTGTTTCTGATTGGTCAACTAGAGGATGAATGTTTATGACCTGCTAAAGGTTATCACAGATTCCTTCTCAAGTGAGGACCAGAATCCCAAAGCATTTATCCAAATCGCCTTGCTTCACAACAGCTCCTCAAACTTGTCCTCGAAATTACCCCTAATAACAGAGCAAATACATTCCTTCTAGGATTTGATAGCAGAGTAAGTGGCACAAATTGAATTTAAAATATCTTTGAAAAGATTAAAGTTTTACATTTATTCTCTAAAATGTCAATGACCACTATGTGAAAATAAGAAATAGAATTACTTACTAAGAAGACTTACATTTAAATAAAATAGATGGAACTATGCATTAACCTCTGCTCCATACCACAGTGCCCCTAAAAGTAATTTTAAGTGATAAAAAAGTACAAAGACAAAGAGATCATGACAGAAAATTATATCGAAAAAGAGAGGCAGCCAACTATGAAAGATGCAAAACACAATGATTAATTCTAACTGACTTAGCAGAGTGAGGAAAGTGACAACTTTCAATGACCTTGATGGGGAACACCAAACAACAAACAAAAGTCCCGAAGATTTGGGCTGTAGAATTCTAGGCATGGCCAGGAATTTACACACCAAAATCTCCAAAGAAAACAGAATTGAGGATTGAGACTGAAAACAGAGGAAATTGGTTGAAAGTCTATTTAGGGAGCATACAGATCTTCCTTCCTATACTTCCAGATGACTATGGCCCCCAAGCTCCCATCCTAGGAGCAGACAGAAAGTTTCTGTTTTCTGAAAAAACTAAGCCAAAGAAGCTGGGTAAGAGAACTCCAAGAATGTGGGAGGGAAGTCCCCTACAGAAGACAAGATTGGGTGAGCCTATCAAACATGAGTACCCAGCCTTCTTCTCTCAGCCAGTTGCCAAAATGCTGGCAGCCATACCTACACCTGTAGGAGGAACTGACTGGCCCTAGGAAAAAGGCCTAAGAAATAGTCCTCCATGGAACACCGGCTAAAACCCCAGCCCCTGCACCAGCTGGGTAGCAAGGGCCAGGCTGGGAGCTGTCAGCCCAGGGTGTAATAAGGGATTGCCTGTAGAGAATTTAGAACCCCAATTAAACCACCTAAAAGTTGGTTTGCTTTTTATTATTATTTTTATGCACAATTGTGCAGTAGCAATTTTTAAAAACTCTAGTGATGAAATACTTCTTCCTCCTAAAAACTCCTTTCTATATCTAAGTTCTAAACAATTGTTCTGGGTACTGTGGAATAGCAATACGTCTAGAAGCTACAAATTAGCACATTTTTATTCTCTACCTGGACTTAATTTGGAAAGCTCTCTATTAGTGAGTCAGTTCTTCCACTAACACAAACTGAGCTATAGATGTTCCTTTTGAGAGTACATTCAAAAGTTCAAATTCCCTATGTTGGCTTCAGTACAGTTTGTGTCCAATCCCTGTGACACTAAATATTCCTGTGCTTAAACAGTAGATTCCAAAAGTAAACAGTGACACCATAGAAATTGTAAAGACAGGAGAAAACTGAATTACTGAATTTTGCCATTCTGCTCAGAGTTTTCATTTATATTTATTTTAAGCAGTGACACAGAGAAGTATGAAGAATGAGTTTTGTTTGGTAACTGGAAAATTTAGTATATGCATGAAATACTTAATTTGATTAATTTCTTTAAAATTAAAATTCATTCGGGGTGTCTGGGTGGCTCAGTCGGTTAAGTATCTGCCTTTGACTCAGGTCATGATCCCAGAGTCCTGGGACCAAGCTCCATGTTGGACTCCCAGCTCCGTGGGGAGCCTGCTTCTCCCTCTCCCTCTATCCTCTCTCCCTCTCTCTCTCTCTCTGATAAATAAATAAAATCTTTAAAAAGTTTTTTTAATTTAAAAATTTTTTAAATGTAAAAAAAATTAAAATTCATTCCTTTTAAATTGTTTTCAACTGAATAATCATGAAAATAATTACTATGACAGACTTCTGTCATCCGTGTTGAAAATAATTTTGGCTATCCATGTATGGTAATCCATGTATGATCATGTATGAATTGATCTGACCCAAGTCAGATCAAATAAATAAATAAAATCCTTAAAAAACAAAACAAGGCAAACAAACCAAAAAGATGAAGCAGGGACCAAGCTGAGACAGAATCCTCAGGTAAAAGAAAATATTGCCTCCATGAATAGAAATAACAAAGAAGAGAATGTACTTCTAAAAGAAATGAAAGAAACTTTCAGAGAACAAGAAAGACCTCATAAGAATTCAAAATATAAATGCAGAATAAAAATTAATAGGAAAAAAGAAGGTAAAGTTGAGAAAATCTTAAGTAGAACAACAACAAAAAAAAACAAACAGGAAAATAAGAGAAAAAAAGATTTTTAAAATCTTTTAAAAGATTTTTAAAAGTAGAGGGTCAATTCAGAAGGTCCGACTTCTGACTAATAGACGTTCCAGAAAGAACACCAAGTAAACAGATGGAAGTAAAAAATCAGATAATATAGGAAACTTTCCCAGAACTAAAGGCCATGAGTTTCCAAGTTGAAATAGCCCACCAAGTACACAGGACAATAAATGAAAAACAAACCACACCAAAGCAAACCACTGTGAAATTTCTGAATATTGGGAATAAAGAAAAAAGCCCTAAGAAATCCCAGACAGGAAACACAGGGCAAATACCAAGGGCCAGGAATCAACACGGCATTGGATTTTCTAAAAGCACTCGAACACCAGAACATGCTAGAGCAATACTATCAATACCCTAAATTTAAAAAATAGTTTTAATCTAGAATTTCATAGGCTGCCAAACTATAAATCAACATCAGTGTACAGTAAAAGTTTTCTGACACACAAGTTTCCAAAAAGTTTACTTTCTATGTACCCTATGTTAGAAAGCTACTCGAGGGTGTGTTCCATAGAAACAAGAGAATAAACAGAGATAAAAGAATGCCAGACATCCAGAAAATGAGGAATATGTGAAAAGAATTCCTTGAATAACAATAAATGGAATACCCAGGTCAGCAGCTGTCCCTCAGGCCTTGAAAGTCTTCAAGTTCAGATTGGAGCAGGAAAATTACTGCAGAAACATCTCCAAAAAGGAAAAAAAAAAAAGGAACCAATTCCTGAAGTCATGTTTCCCTGGAGAATGTGGAAACTAATTAGTATAGGGATATAATACTAAGCAGATTTTTTTTTAAAGACAAAATTTGAACTCTAGGAAAAAAAAAGGAAATGTATCATAGAGAGGTGTGAGAGATACTGACATTGAACTAAACATGCCAACAATTTGGTAATAATTTAACAAATAATGATGATTTCCCTGCATTGGAAAGATGGGGGCTGGAGAGAAGTATGCGTAGGGAACAGGGATCAACTTCCGTCTTTCATAAGAAAAGTCAATAATCGTAGTGAGAAATAGCAGTATTGTTATATTATTTAGAAATACAGATGTTAAATGCTAAGGAATAAGGTTAAAAGGAATGGGAGCAGCTGCCTCTGAGGAGTAGGACTTGTGATGGGAAGGCCGGGGACTGCCATTTTGCTTTAAATCTTACGCTACTCTTCTATTGTTTAAAATTATGGACACCTATTACTTCTGGCAAAACTATTTAAAGGAGAGAAGCAGAAAATAAGAATTTTATTGGAAACTCCCAGGTTTAAAGTGTTGCAGTTACAACGTAAAATGGGGTGGGGGGCACTTCAGGTTCCAACAAAACATTGCCCTAATCTCTCCATGATGGATCAAGCCTCTGGGCCACAGGAGGGCTTTGAAGGAAAACACAATGAGCATTTCTTCAGTACCTCCTGCAGGTTAGTACCCGGTGCAGAAAACTGCCCAAGATCTTTGTGACGGATCCTCACCACGCTCCTCAGGAATTGCGGAAGTGATTTCCAGATAAGACACTAAGTCCCTCGGGGATGAAGACCTTAATTGCAAGTATTTGTTTCTATTTCCAAATGTGAGCCCCAGGCTGTCTGTAGACAGGTTATCATCACAACTTCCGAAGATATGTGAAGCCATTTTACAGATGAGAGAACAGAGTCTTGGCAAAGTCAAGTGGCTTAACCATGTCATAAAAATGCTCTGAACCTTTGGAGAACAGAGAATGTCTCCTCCACGTTTGTTCCTCCAGCACCAAGCACGTTATGCTCGGCACAGAGGAAATGCTCAGCCAAAGTCCCATCTAAAGCAGGCAAGGCCTTGGAGAGGTGTCACTTGGTTTATCAGCCCAGGAGAATTTCCAGCAGAACCAAGCCCCCCAAAGCCTCCTCCTTCAACCTGCCAGGCATGTGACCTACACGAGGGCTGTCTGGATACAGTTCCTGCAGGGACAGGGCCCCCCATCAAAACAAAAAGGAACCATTCAGCTCTCCTTCAAGTGACACAAGGAGTCCGTTTACAGCTCTAGGACGTAGGCTTTCATACTGAGATGTCACACACTTTAAATTGCAGGACAGTAACAATGTCAGTCTTTAAAAATAGAAAAATCACAGACCCTTAATACAAAAGCAAATGAAATTGTGGAAACAATTTTGAGCCCACCGGACTTTTGAAAATGTCATTAACAAACTGTGAAGTCAGGGAGATAACGATCAGATGTCCTGAGGGGGAACAGCAGTGGCCCAGTCCAACCTCCCAGCCTGAGTCATGGAGAGCCCAGTTTCCATTCTGCAGGTCCAGGAAGCAGGGGGTACGGAGCTAATGTGTGTCTCCTGCTCCGCACTGGCTCCCAGGGTGGTGGCATTTGGAAAACACAGAATGAGTGAGCAAACTCTCCAACACATGACATTGGACCTGCTGGAGATTGAGAGGATAATACATGGAAACCAGCCCCCTGGGAGAAGGCCTGGGAGGCAGCGAGGAGCTCCTCAAAGAATCCTGGAGGAGTGCATTCCTTCTCCAGGCTTCTCTTGGCTGATTCCACCCATCTGAGAGAGACTCAGAATCACAGAACCTATCTTCAGGGTTTCCACAATAATAAATTTAAAATTATTCTCAGGGGGAAAGTACTTGTTGTAAAGTGCTATGGAGCATGCACGGAGGGCAGGGTAGAATACAAAATATTTTCAAAAGATCCTCTTGTTCTCTAAGAACTTTATAGCCATGCTACCATTAGCAGAATTTATGTTCTGTCTTGAACAAAAAAAAAAAAATCAGAGTTAGCTGTCTTTATTACAGACACTTTACAGAACTAGAGAGATGGTGCAAGAATATCCAGAGAAGTGTGTCTGATCCTTGCAGGTTAGCAGCCTATCTAAATTCCCTGCCGCAGGTGTCAGGTTCAAGAGAAAGGGGGCCTGAAGGGAGGGAGAAGGGAGGAAAGGCACCAGCGTGGTCTCTGAGCCCATGTACAAGGTGCACGGGTCTGCAGGGTTGCACCCGGGGGCCCTGAAAATACATAGCTAATGCCCCCTTCATCCTCAGGAAGAGTCACACTCAAGTCCCCCAGGAAAGAATTCAAGGATAAGAAACCTAGGAATACTCCGTTGGAAGTTCACACACGAGGCCACACAGGTCCAGCGTTTCCCGGCCTGCTGCCCATGCCTGTTTTGCTTTCCTGATCACTGGCTCACGGGAATTCCCGAAGAACCTAATCCCAGCCCTCTGGAATATCACGTTGTCAGGCTTTTCTCTCCAAACACGGTGTTGCAGAAAATTGCCAGAGTAGAGGAGTGCTTATCATCCCAACCCTGGCTGTTACACATTTCGGCAGCATCTGCCCCGGTTGCAGGGGCCTGTTAGCCCTCCCTCCCAGGGCAGGACAACCCTCCTCCATTCCCACTTCCGTTGGATGTCCACTGAAGACCCACAGATATCATACTACGAAGCGCACCTTTCTTTAAATCATTCATTCTCTCATTTTAACAGCATAGAAGGGAAATAATTGCATAGTGAGGGCCGACCTATCCCAGGGAAAGGCAAACTGGCGAGACTGAACCACCTATCCTTACCTTCAGGAATGTATCGTCCGATCATCTTTGCTCCGGGAATCCTTGAAAGCCTGCGGGATTTCCAAGGGAGCTCCATTTCCTCCTGACGCAAATGCACGTGGGAATAGCCTGCCGCGTTAGGGCAGAAACACAGGCTTTACACCATGATTTGTCTTACCGTCTTTTTGCCCAATGGTTGGAGGGAGCGTTGCTGCTCTGTGGCTTGGTTTTAGCTCTGCCGATACTCTGCGAATCAGTAATCCCAAAGGGTACTTACGCTTTGAATCAAAAATGGTCTCTGTCATCTACTCACCATCACCCAAACATTTTATGTGCTACCGAGTATATTTCACTTTTCTTGGGTGCTATCCAATTTCAGTAAATGAAATCCCACTCTCTGCCTCCCGAGGCTTTCTATACATAGAGCACAAGGCTCACAAATAAATGTTGCCTCAACTTTGGTGGTGGGATCAAAATCAGCACAGCTACTCTGCTGCTACGTATAATAATAAAACCCCCAACGCGAACACACTTAAAGTCATAACTTGGTTTCCAACAACTTATCTGTGGTTATATTTAAGGGTGTTCTTAAAGACGTTTGTGCCAGTCACTTTTATAATTCAAAAAAGGTTGAAATTAGTCTGAAGGTCTGTGAATAAAACAATGTTTCAATTAATAATTCAATTAGTTCTTCAATTAATTAATGCATCCACTCACCATGCAAAGATCTATTGTGTGCCACCAATAAGAATAATGTCATGAAGGTCTAGGCAATGACAGAATAAAATCACGCAATCTAAAATAGAATATGCTAAAGTGGCCCACAAAACAATGTACAAAGTGATAAAGTTTGTAACATATATATGGACACATATATATCGGGTCAAAGGTCACTGGAGCCTTTCGGCAGGAGATGCCAATGACTGGAACAAGGGTGGCAGTTACGGAGTTGTCGAGAAGTAGTTAAGTTCTGGATATATATTAAAGGTAGAATCATCACGTCTGTCTGTGATACTGGATTTGGCCTGAGGTAGAAGGAGGAGTGAGAGACACAGCCGTGAAGTTCTAAGCTTGAATACATTTGTAAAAAACGAGACTGCCATTTGCTGAGTTAGGAAATCCTGAAGGAGAAACAGTCAGGAGGAGAAATCAAAAGGATATATACCGAAGTCTATGATACTGATCACAGCGAACACTCAGTCGGGCTTGCTCTGGGCCAGGCGTTGTCACTGATTAATATTTACAGCCACTTGTTTAATTATCACAATAGCTCCTTGAGATAGGTTACTATTATTGCATTTGGGAATACAGTTTACTTCTATATTTATTGAAATATGCTAATCTTGGGGCACCTGGGTGGCTCAGTGGGTTAAAGCCTCTGCCTTGGGCTCAGGTCATGATCCCAGGGTCCTGGGATCGAGCCCCGCATAGGGCTCTCTGCTCAGCAGGGAGCTGGCTTCCCCCTCTCCCTCCACCTGCCTCTCTGCCTGCTTGTGATCTCTCTCTCTGTCAAATAAATAAATAAGATCTTTTAAAAAATATATGCTAATCTTATTGGCAACAAATATGTGCATGTTACATAATAAAGGAAATTGTGTGTGTGCAATAATCCCAGTGAAAAAGAAGTATATATTTATCAATTTTCATTCTTGGCAAGTTCCTGGTGATTGCTCAGCATAGGTTGATGTGAGACTGTGTCACGGTCTTTCAGCTCAGCAGATTTTCAACTTTCTTTCCGGCCAGGCTGGATAAGTTCCTATGCAAGACACAGTCTCCTGACACCCCCAGAATAACACACAGATCCTGCACCTTAATTTTAATTCAACCCTGTTCACCCTTGACTTTAGAAACACTGGAATGCAATGAGAGAGAAATAAATATTAAAGAAATAACCTTGAATCTGTTTTCATTTTTTATGTGAAATTTTGCAAATGGATTACTTTAAAATGTTACATTTAATACAGCCTCACATATTATTTTCAACAAATCCCAAATGGATAGAGACTCACCAGTGGGTCCCCACACCAAGCTGAGAGCCTCTGGTTTAGATGATTATATCAATCAGATTGCCGGAGGGCACTGATTTTTTTTTTTTTAATTTCAACATTTCATAAATGAGAGCTCTCATTTAGCGTTGTCTTTCTTTTTGATCCCTAGTATTTAACCACAAATTTTGTTTTCTCCGACAAATTCCACTGATGTGAATGTATTCACTGAAGGATAAAGAGTGGGGTGATTATAGCTCTCTCCACTGGATGAAGAGGGGCACATTTGGGGCAGGGGTCCCTGTGGTTACCATAGTGACACTCTCTTGACTGGAGGATTGTGCAACACTACCTGCTATGGGAGTAACTGATTTCCATGGAATTCTGACTGTATTTTGTTGCTATCTGATACTTTCAGGGAACATAAGTGCTTCAAAGATGAACCAATCATCTCCAATTTAAAATGAAAAGGCAGATTAGGCCCTCAGCTCATTCTGCTCCTCCATTAATGCTTAGTAAGCGCCCAGATGCTGGAATTACACCAAAAGCAGTCACATTTAATTACTGTAACTCCAAAACAAATATCTATTTTTATTTTCTTTTGAGAATGTAGAGAAGAATCCCATCATAACATGAGTCTTATTAAATGAAATTGATATGCCTTGGATCAAATTGAGTCTCCTGAATCATGAACGTTGGAACCGGAAAGGAATTAGAGATTGCATGGTCCAACCTTGTCACTTAATAGATAAGGGAAAAGATGCTCAGAGAAATTAAATGATCTTCTCAGGACCACACAGAAAGAGGACCAGAACCCAGTCGACCTTGTCCTGAGCACAGTGTTCTTTCCACCCACTAGACCATGCAGTGTTTCTTGTACACAAGCACCTGCCAAAGCCACTGCTGGTGGCCTCAGCAGGAACACCGCCCTGCAATGGTTCCAGGATAGGATTTGGGAACTGCCTCCCACAACCACACCGCATGCCTCGTGTCTCCTACAGCAGGAGAGCTGGGCCATCCAGGAAAGCGGGAAGCCCACCCGGGCAGTAGAACCGATGCTATAACGTCTCATGGTTAGAAGCCCTGTGAGCATTTGGCCCTACTCTGAATTCCAACCTAGACACTGTAAAAGGAAATTTGGAAGGACTAAGGAAAAGAGAAAAGGAGACAAGGATGGAAAGAAATCAAAGAATGGTCATGGATGTGTAGAAAAATAAGGAAATATAGTTCAGAAGCATTTAAGAACCAAGCCTTTACCTTTTAAAAGCCACAGATATTATCAGAGAATTTCTACCTTCCTTACGAATGTTTGTTCAAGTTCTGAACAAGATAGAATTCAGATTACGATTATTTTCTTGATTTACACCTTCTCTTTCACTTAGGCTGCATTTCCTTTAGCATAACAGCTCGTAACAAGATCCCGCTTGCGCTGTGCTCAAGAGCCAAGAAGCTTATGATAGGAATAGTTTTAAAGATTAAAAGTTGGCAATAAGATCAGCTCTGCAGCAGTCATGAGCAACATATTATTAGCTCTGAGAATACATTAAGGTGTGGAAATACGATCTAGACTTGATGCCAACTGTACAAATAGCATTTTCCTGCCTATAACTATTTGTCACAAGCAAGTAACCAACCACTGACTTTTACGTACACTGCAGGGTACTAGAAACAGGCTGGGTTTACCTAATGAAATATTTTACCCTCTGTTCTGACTACAGGCGTGACAATTCCCAGTTGGCCGTTCTTTGCCAAGAGTTCCTCATGGTAGTGACGCGTCAGGCTGCCATGTCAGTTACGTAGCTGGCATTGGAGGGTCGGGCCCATAGGAGCAGGTCTGGCGTACTGTAAATTGTCCCTGCTGGCTCGAATTTCTGGTTAGCTGTCCCTTGGGTTTACTGACTCAGTGGAGCGTGCAAATAATGCTAACATGTCACATGCAAATCAATTCACAGAGAAAAACTGTCTCTCTGCTTTAATATTAATAACGATTGGGGGGAAATAATGGTTGGCAATCTTTCAAGACACAGTCTAGATCCTCCTCCTGATGCTGCTGTTGGCTGCACCACCTCGGACAGGTTCTCGCCTTCTGGAACTCTGCTCTCTGATCTATAAAATAAAGCCGAGGTGAAGAGGCTCTAGCATTCCGTGATTTGGCTTTGGAAGAAAGCATCTATGCTACACAGGGTCAGAACCGGAAAAACATTTCTTGTAGCTAAAGACAACCAGCCTTGGGAAGTTGCAGTTGTGAGCCAAGGCAATCCTTTCCTCATGAGAAGGCAGGTGCCAGCCTGGTCTAGCGGAGAGAGGCTGCTCATTTGGATGTTTAGACGAAGGTCTGCAGAAGCATTAACATCTACATACGCATTTCTGTTCTACCTTTCCCTTGGAGGATACCGAGAACTTTACACATATGTAACCAAGAGCTGGTGTTCCTTCACAAATCATCTCTAGCTCATGTTTAATTCCAGAACACAGCACACAGTCAACCGCATGCTCCAAGGGATTCAGAAAGTGTCCGTTGTGCAGACACGGATTTCATTAATGGAACCTAATTCTAATATCTGCTCCCTAGGGTCCAGCTCTTTTACTTATTTGGAATCCTGATACTTCATGATTTCTGAAGCTCTGCTGACTGTCCGCAGAGTCAGCGGCTTCGTGAGTCCAAGGCAGCAGGCCTGCCCAGGTTAGGGTACCAGGTATGGTACATACTTAACACTCGTGAACCCCAACTTTTCAAATAATCGTCGCCAGAAAATATTCTACTGAGTAGACTGAGTACTGAGAGACAAGGTAATTGCAGCGACAGACACTCTGCAAAAGCCACATCCCAGGCTACTACTGGATTTACGTGGAGAATTCTATGGCAAATAACAATCAGAGAAACCACCTTATTTTAATTCTGTGTAGATTTACCTTATTTGAAGCCATCTTCGTCTACAAACGTGTGGCGATATTAAGTCTGTAAATTAGAGAGTAGTTGCTTTGCAAAATGTTTAAAATGAAATTCATTCAAACATCTGTATCTGAAATGCCAAAGGAGAAAGTCTTAGGAATTTACAAAAGGATCCAGAATAGCTCTACACCTAGGAAGTACCTGCTACAGGCTAAGTGTTATTTCAGATGCTTTAGCACTATTAACTCTTCTACCGAACCTCAGAACGCTTCTGTGAGATAGGTTTATTAGTATCTCTCTGAGACTGACAGAGTAAGTTTGCAAAAATCATACGCTAGGTGGAGGACCCAGATCTGGGCACTCTGAATCCATATGCCATGCTTCGAACCTGTGATCCTGTCATTTTAAGATGTTAATTTTAATTAGTACATATACCATGATTTAATTTTGTATCTTTTTCAATCTTAGTTTTAATAGACTCTTTTTTAAATTTTATTTATTTATTTGACAGAGAGAGAGAGAGATCACAAGTAGGCAGAGAGGCAGGCAGAGAGAGAGGGGGAAGCAGGCTCCCTGCTGAGCAGAGAACCCGATGTGGGGCTCAATCCCAGGACTCTGAGATCATGACCTGAGCTGAAGGCAGAGGCTTCAACCCACTGAGCCCCCCAGGAGCCCCTTCAATCTTAGTTTTAAAACCAAAGTACTTTGACAGCTCAGAATCACATCCAGGTCTATAAACACCACTTCTCATGGATTTTGAAGGAGACACATACATTTGTCACACATCTCTCAGTTGCAATGACAGAAGCTCACCTCAAGCTTAAGCAAAAGAAAGATTTATTTTAGATCTAAAACTAACATAGGGTAGAGTTGGCCTTAAGAACCCCAAAGGACTCGAGATACGACATCGAAACTCATTCTCTTACTCTATTTCTTTTTTTTTTTTTTTTAAGATTTTATTTATTTATTTGACAGAGAGAGATCACAAGTAGGCAGAGAGGCAGGCAGAGAGAGAGGGGGGAACCAGGCTTCCTGCTGAGCAGAGAGCCTGATGTGGGGCTTGATCCCAGGACCCTGAGACCATGACCTGAGACCAAGGCAGAGGCTTAACCCACTGAGCCACCCAGGCGCCCCTCTTACTCTATTTCTCAGTTTAGACTTCCTCTGTCTATTGGCCATATTCATTCTGTTCTTTTATTGAAGATGGGCCTTTTCTCAATCTCTCAATCTGTGTGTGTGTGTGTGTGTGTGTGTGTGTGTGTGTGTGTGTGTTGTTAAGGAAGCAGGGGGCATGGCTACGAGAGCCCTTGGCTTACCTGACTCCGGGATAGCAGCCCCAGTGCAAGTGAGGACTTCTTGCCCAATGTACTTAGATACACTCCACCCAAAGGCCTAGTTCTGAGCCAGTCATGCAATCAGAGGGCTTCCTGACCATCAATGGCCAGAACCGTTGTAAGACGGTTCTACTGGCGTTTGCGTTTGCTTTTTTTTTTTTTTTCTTTTTATTCATGGGTTCTGTTGAAAACATTTCCCCATCAACGAGTTGCAAAAATGTAGTTGACATATATTGGTTTGGTCTGCCCAGTATTCTGTTTCCCCTCCTTTTACTGGTACCACCTGTTTCTTGGAGAACCACTCCTCCTCTGCTGTATTTGGTATAGGGGTGAGGGGCAATGGGTGTTGAGTCATAGCATTCTGCCTCTGTGCCCATAGGGAGCATTGGAAGAACAGGCTTTGCAGATAGTGATCACGTTCAGAAAACAAGCAACTCTTGGGTTGGAAAACATCTATACATGTGGGCAGTAATTGAAATAACTGTTAATGCAGAGCTGGGAGTGCAGGTCATCCCCAATATCTGGTATCCCTTTTCCAGAGTATTAGAAACCCAATTTGTAAGCTGGACATACCCCAACCTTTCTTGTGCTTTCAGGTGCCTAAGTTCTGGACAATGAGTAGTAAGATGAAAGTGTTTTGATGTTTTGTGAAAAGGCAGTAGGGAAAGGTCTTTGCCCACTTTTTCCTTTATTCTTCCTTCATTTCTGTTAGCCAGAATGGAGATATGATAGCGATAGCTGGAGCTAGAGCAGCCATCACGGATCACAAAGTAACTTGGCAAGAAAGACACATGATGGCGGAACAAAGGAAGTTTGGCTCAGTCCCTGATGAGCAGAACCGTCTGCTCTGTCTATCTTTCGATGTCTACTGCAGAGAAATAAATTTTGATCTTGTTTAAGCTGCTACTATTTGGGGCCTCTATTACTTATAGTCAAACCAAATCTTAACTGATAGAAATAAAGGAATATTTAAGCACGCTGTGACCCAGGAACCTAGACAGACAAATGGGACTGCCGAAGGGTTAGGGGATGCTCTCTTGGTTAGCATGTGGAGAGAGAAGAGTTAGCTGTTGGTCTTCGTAAAGAGGACCTCCCTGGATCCAGGAACCACACCAGGCTTCTGGCCCATGTTACCTCGTTTAATCTGCCAGCATCAACCCTCTGAATTCTCTGTAATTATCCTCATTTTCCAGCTGAGGAAAAAGACAGTCAGCCGGGTTCCATCTTTTCCCTAGAGTCACAGTGCCAGTAAGTGAGGAAGGAACAATTTGTGTTCCACATGGGACTGTCCCCATAGCATCTGGTGTCTCCACTCTTTGGACCCCTGTCTCTTTGCTCCCTGGTCCGGGGACTTCACTGTGGGTAAACCCAACGTACGGAAACATAAACCAAATGGTAGTTTCAAGTTGCCAATGTATCCAAAACCTAGTTCCGTTTCACAGTGGAATATTATTCAGCCATAAATGGAAGGAAATCCTGCCATTGTCAACGACATGGATGACCTCGAGGGCATGATGCTGACTGAAATAAGTCAGACAGAGAAAGGCAAATACCACATAATTTCACTTGTATATGGAATCTAAAAGAAGCCAAGCTTAGAGACAGAGAATAGGATGGTGGTTGGCAGGGATTGTGGTGTGGGGAAAACGGGGGAGATGTTGATCAGAGTTATGAAATGAGTAAGTTCTGGAGATGTGATGTACGACATGTTCACAGTAGTTAACAATACTGTGCTGTATATATACTTGAAAGTTGCTAAGAGAGCTAATCTCAAATGCTCTTACCATACACACACACAAAAGGTAACTGTGTGAGGTGATGGATGTATTAACAGACCTTGTGGTAATCACTTCACAATACACATATATTAAATCATCACATTATATGCCTTAAACATACACGATGTTATATGTCAATCATATCTCAATAAAGCTAGGAGGGGGAAAGGCTTCATTCAATTTTTAAAGTTAGCTTACACCCAACTTTCAGGGACACACGTCATTCAAACTACTCCACTGGGTGTATTCTCATGGTGAGATAAGCCCCATCTCCCTTGGGTTGGGGAGATAGCAGTTTTGCTTTGTAAAATACCCTAACCAATAAATGAAGTTCAGAGATGAACCATTTCTTCCCTGACTGCAGAACACATTAGCAGCCCTAGTCAGACTTAGATCATTTTGCACCAGAGTTGCTTCCTTGTAAGACTCTCCTCCTCTCTGAAAGTCCCCTGGCTTTGCAGAAATCTTACAAGAGTTCAACGCCAGAGTTTGGTCAACCACTATTACGGAGCTGACAGATTCTTGGCTCTTCCACATTTTCTCTTCTTCTTCTTTTTCTTCTTTTCTTCTCTTTTATGTTTTTTTGAGCGCATAAGTAGATCTAGTTAGGTTTATTATAGGAACAAAAGTTCTTCTGGAAAGCTAATTCTTTTGAATGGTTGAAATGAAAAATAATACCCCCTCCCCACCCTTCAGAGCCCACTCTGATTTAAGGAGATGAAAACGTTAGCATTTCTAAACCCAAGGCTTTATTTGGGATGTAGAATATAAAGTGCCTTTTCTAGCCGTTGTGACAGGAAAGGAATGCACAGGTTTCTCAAGAGCAGACTGCAGGGCCCATGCTGATCTAATTTATGTATCTTCCTGCCAGGAATAAAACCTCATGGTTGTGGCACTTATTCAATGATTATTTGATATTTTATGTAGTTGATGAATATATGGAAATATTTTTAAATTGGGGTTTTAAACTACCTATTAAAAAAAAAGTAGTCTCCCCCCTAAACTTCTGGATAGTCACATTGAAAAGTATTCCTTACACGAAGAAGGAGATTAATGACTATAGGACAACACATGAAAATGGGATGATAACTAAGACCAGACAGATTATAACATTAGTCAATGAGAGACTCGAGGTACTGAGCCTGGTATTGGTCTTTAACAATCATTTGGAATATCTTTCTTAGCACACTAGTCACCTCTTATTTTTGCTCTTTCTTTATCTTAGGTGGGTGAGGAACAACGAAAGTCAAACTCTGACTGGAGTGTGTGCACACATACCAGCAGATGTGTGTTCACTACAAAAGAGGGAAGACTATATGACAATAACCAAGGCACTAGTCAAAGAAAAAAAGCTCTAAATGCAAAGAAAAAATCTGTTTGTACAGTGGTTTTTAAAAGTCTTTCAGTTGAGGGACACCTGGGTAGCTCAATCAATTAAGCATCTGCCTTCAGCTCAGGTCACAGGATCCTGGGATCGATTCCCACAGAGTCAGGCTTCTCCCTCTCCCGTGCCCCTCCCCCCTGCTTGTGTGCTCTCTCTCTCATAAACAAATTTTTTAAAAAAATCTTAACGTCTTTCAGTTGAGCTGCTCATTTTCTCAAATGGTGACCCATTTAGAAGACATATTATTAGCAGGACTTCAGGGGGGAAAAGAAACTATAAGGAAACAAAATATTTGAAATATTTTTTAAATGTTTCATCAGTTCTAAGGATGTGTTTTCTTTATCTTGACATCACACAGTTGTGTCAGTTCCCTAGGGCTCCTGTAAAAAATTACCACAAATTGGGTAGCTTGAAACAACAGATATTTATTCTCCCACAGTTCTGGGACCAGAAGTCTGAAAGTAAATTGTCAGCAGGGTTGGTTCCTTTTGGAGGCTCTGAGCAAGAATTGGTTCCATGTCTCTCTCCTCGCTTCTAGTGGCTGCCCCACAACTCCTGGTGTTTCTTGGCTGGTACCTGCATCACTTGAATTCCTGCCTCCTGCACGTGGCCTTCCCCTCTGTGCCATGGATCTTTGCTTCTTCCATCTTAGGGCCCACTCTGATCTGGAATGATCTCATCGCGAGAGTCTTACCTCAATTATATTAGTAAAGGCCCATATGCCAAATAAGGTCACATTCACGGGTTCTGGATACAAATGTTTTGAGGGGGACATTATTCAACACACTGCGGCAGTTATGGTTCCTTCTCCTGGTAATCCTCGAGATTCATAATCTCACTTTCATCTCTAATCTCTTTCTTTTTGTCTTTATTTTGTTTCACTTTCGACTTCACTTCTCCTGTAATATACAAAACAAAGTTTGTAACTTGATGACTCCTACTCCATCACAGTGGTGGACAAACTGGTGGAAGGTATAGAAACCTATAAAATAAAAGACTCCCAGTGTTGAATTTAACTATTTTTAATCTTATTTAATATGTGCACAACACAGAACTAGGTTCAAAGTTCCTTGGCATAAGGTTCTCAGTCAATCATGAAACAAGAACAGATCTATAAATTAATACGACAAAAGTACAAAACCAGTAAAATTTAAATGTAATCATTCTAAAGGTTTTTATTGAGTACCTATTATGTGTCAGGCACCGTAAGAGGTGCTGGAGATACAGCAATAAACAAAACCGGCAAAAATACCTGCCCTGGTGGATTACATTTCAGTTATATTAGCAACTGAATGAAGAACCAGGTATCAGTCAGATGCCAAAACCATATTCTATTCACAATGTGACTATATGTGACTAATTGCTATAGGATGACATCACTTGAGTCCAGCATCTCTGCTACTGTTTACCATGTGATGACTCAGTTCTGCAATCTCTTTCCTCTATTTTATCAGTTATGAACATTTCCTCCATATAGTGAACTCCTACATCATTTGGCAGAATTGCATCATCTACATATTCATCCTACCTTTTTCTTTTCTCACCGGCCTCAACAATTAAACAGTACATTATTCTGCCACACCGTTCCACTTTCTTGTGTCCCAAGTCAACATGTCACTATATTAAACAATTTAAGAAACCAAAATCTTGCCCTACGGAAGCTCCATTCAAGTGCACATTTCACTGCAAACAAGTAATTTTGTCTTTGGAATGGAGTAAAACAATTTGACATTCATAGTTGGGATGGGGTTTTTTTTGTTTTGTTTTTTGGTTTGGTTTTTTTTTTTTTTTTTTGGTATGTCCAGACATATACTTGATTGAGATTCCCTATATTTCTAAAGCCTTAAATCCAAAAGCATACTAGCATGGAGAAACACTTGCTCCACCCCAGTGTTTCATGAATGCATCCTCTTGTTCTTTGGTTTCAGCATTTACATTAAGAAATGGGATACATAAAATACATTTGTCCAAGTTTAACTTAATACTTTAAATTTAACACTTTGGCTCAGTTGTTTCCTGCCAAAATGTGAACAACCCAGAACCACCACAATTCCATCTTATTAGCAAGGGGGGAAAGAGAGAAAAGGAGGGAGGGTAGGAGGGAGAACACGATGATCCCACAGTGACCATTTATGGCCATTCACATATCCTTTTTGCCCTGTGCTACGTGGGCCTCTGAATTCTCAGGGCCATTCACCAGAGCAAACACACTAGAGCTAATCATTCTTTATTGCCATAGAGATTTTTTTTTTTTACCACTCTTTTAAAATCATTTAGAACAATTTTATTCTTTGGGCACTTCCAGTGTTTAGACTCCCTGACAAACAAAACTTCTGAAAAGCAGTAAGTGAGGAATGGTTATTGGGATTTTCACATTAGAAGTTGCCAACCTAATAGCAGCCAGACATGCTTACCAGCATATTTAAAACTTAAATGGTATCATTTTGGTAATTATGTGGTGCCAACATTCAACCACAAATGCAAAGAAAACACAACACCTAAATCACATGGCAGGGATCAGTTATAATGTGGTTATCCAGATGATCAAAAAGAAAAAGCAGCGTTTCCAAATCTTCAGTGAGAGCCTGCTGACTCTAAGAATATGTCTATAGACCCTGATTGCAAAACAGAGAGCTACAACATGCCTGGAACTTTTTTTGTCCATTCCCTCCACCGCTGTCATGCCCACTCTAGATCCGTATCGCCTACTCACGGCCACCTCTTCCCTCCTGTCTTTGTTCTCATGCATTCCAATCTGCCTCCTACGTGACAGCCTGACTGATTGCCCTCAGTTCAACCAATATTTTTGAAACCTACTGTGTGTCAGGTGCTATGCAAAGTCAGAATTACAAAAGTGAAATATACGTGACTTCTGTATGCAAGAAATTCACAACTTATATCCCCTCAAAGGATTCCTTTTTTCCAACAGGTCTTCCCAGACTCATCCCTCCACATCCTACTTCCAATAACATGTTCAATATCTCTTCTAGCCATGAGATAGATCTCTAGCTCTCAGAGTTCCATGCAAGTTCATAGTTATACCTATGTCTACGTATACTTGTACACACACACACACACACACACACACACACACGCACATATATATTTTTCTTGGAGTTCGTGCTCCCTTTTCTTCAGACTGTGAGCTCCTCAGAAGTCAAGACTTTGGGTCCTAGATTCATTTTTTAAATAAATATTGCTGGTGCCCATCGCTATTTCCCAGGAGGCAAACATTTTTCTCCTCTGCTCTTTTTTTTTTAAAGATTTTATTTATTTATTTATTTGACAGAGAGAGATCACAAGTAGGCAGAGAGGCAGGCAGAGAGAGAGGAGGAAGCAGGCTCCCCGCTGAGCCGAGAGCCAGATGTGGGGCTCGATCCCAGGACCCTGAGATCATGACCTGAGCCAAAGGCAGAGGCTTTTTAACCCACTGAGCCACCCAGGCGCCCCTCCCCTGCTCTTAAAAGGAGCTCCTTATTACCCAATTCAATCTGAAAATCAACCCAAGACTCTTTCAAAGGACAAAAGTCTTTGCTTCCAGAGCATATACCATTTGAGACAAGCCCAGGGAGACTGAGAGCAGAGTCTGGAATTTTAGAAGCCTGCAGTCTAAGAGAGCTAGGCTGGGCCTTCAGTGCACCCAAAACCCCACATTGCTAGACCAAGGCCACCCCGCAGATGCCCCTGTTCTTCCCAGAGTCTGGATCCAGTGGTCTGGATTCACATGCACACAGTGGTCTGTGTGCTCTCTTCTACATTTGGTCAACCTTGGGGCTCCAACCTGAATCACATCTTCCATTAGCCCTGCTTGGCTCCTTCTTTTCTGTTTATATTTTATCACCTGATAGTTAAAATGGGCCAAGTTTTACACCACGGCTGCCTGGGGTGATTCAAAGGCTTTGTAACTCCCATAATGTCCAGAACACAACAAAGTCAAACCATCTCAACTGCTAACAAAGTAATGCATAAAATAACCCAGGACTCCAAGCAAGGCAATTTGCAATGATAGCAAATGAGCTAGAGAAGCACTCACTTTAGTTCATTACATCCCAGAAATCATTCTCCAAGATTCTAGCCATGGCACAGGAGCATTGCACTCACATTCATGTACCCACACACGCAATAATAGCAGCATTCTTCTAAGACCCTTCCATACAATAACTTGCTTAATCTTCATAACGTCCTTATGAGGTAGGTACTATTATTATTCACATCTTGATGGACATGGAGATGTATCACCAAGATTCCTCTTTGAAAGAGCCAAGATGTCCTTCAGCAGACGAATGGATAAAGAAGACATGGTCCATATATACAATGGAATATTATGCTTCCGTCAGAAAGGATGAATACCCAAATTTTATATCAACATGGACAGGACTGGAAGAG